>OX419590.1:12867772-13284878 GCA_948473455.1 Teleiodes luculella
CCCCTGGAATTAAATTCGCCCATTTGCTATCAAAGAGTACACTTTCTGTACCTAGTAGGTACAAGTGTTGTTGAAGATTCCTCTTTCGCTTCCTCATAATGCGGAAGTTCCGCAATTTTTGCTCTTCCTCATCCGCTACCGCTTCCACATAAAAAAGTAAAAAAAATCCTCTTCCTCTTCGCTTCCTCACCCGCATCCTCTTCCTCTTAGAAACTTCCTCTTCCTCAACCGCATCCTCTAAATTTGTACTTGCCACTTCCTCTTCCGCTTCCTCTTCCTCATAACCACTTCCTCGTCAACTCTGGTAGGTACTATTATTCATTGTACGGGACGGCCCCGTAGCCTAGTTGGTAGTACGTCTGCCTACTAAGCACAGGGTCGCGGGTTCGAATCCCGCCCAGGGCAAACATTCGTGTGATGAGCACTTGTGTTTGCCCTGTGTCTGGATGTTGTATATTCATATATGTATGTATATCAGCTGTCTGGCACCCATAGTACATGCTCTGCCTAGTTTGGGGTCAGATGGCCGTGTGGGAGTTGTCCTACATATTATTATTATATTATTATTATTGTGTGCCCCCAGGTGCGAGGCACGATCTTCAACGAGCTGGACGAGGAGCGCCCCCGGCGGCGCATCAACTTCCTGGAGTTCGAGGAGAAGTTCCGCATCGGCGGCGTCTCCAGCCACGAGCCCTGCGACGCGGACAGCCTCGCCAGCTTCCCCAGCAAGCGCTTCCGGAAACCAGACACCGTGTCGCTGCTCGAACACACGAGGCTCAGGAACATCGGTGAGCAAGTAGTTCTTTGAGCTAACGATAGATGGCGTTACTGAAAACTTCTGAGGAGTTTGCCCAGCGAGCGCTTCCGGAAACCGGACATTGTGTCGCTGCTCGAACACACAAGGCTCAGGAACATCGGTGAGCAAGTAGTTCGTTGACCTAACGATAGATGGCGTTACTGAAAACTTCTGAGGAGCTTCCCCAGCAAGCGCTTCCTGAAACCCGACACCGTGTCGCTGCTCGAACACACGTGGCTTAAGAAAATCGGTGAGGAAGTAGTTCGTTGAGCTAACGATAGATGGCGTTAATAGAATGTATGGATTAAACTTTTGGACAACACTAACAGTGGTAAATTCCCCCTATGCAGTTTGGCAAACCCGACACCGTATCGCTGTTGGAACACACGTGGCTTAGGAACATCGGAGAGGAAGAAGTTCGTTGAACAATAGATGGCGTTACTGAAAACTTCTGAGAAGCTTCCCCGGCAAGCGTGCAGCATGTGTTTGACTTTTAGTCAAACACTGACACGCTATGTAAAACACCGCAGTCAAAATCCCGCGGTGACTATTGTATACTTCTGTGGTGTCGCTGCTCGAACACGCACGGCTTAGAAACATCGATGAGGGGAGTAGTTCTAGGGGTCGACGATAGATGTCGTTGCTGAAAATTTCCGAGGAGATGTTTCGAGTCTCAACTCTGCAGGTCTCCGCAGTTATCTCTCTCTGGAATTCAAACTACCTAGTTTGATCTGAAATCCATTGCCGTTTGGGTGCCCATAGGTTTATTTGTTTTAACTTTGTGTGAGTTTTGAAGCTTTTCCTCCCCTTTTCCCAAAAAGTAACATCTTAATTACATCTATATAGAATATTTGCTTTTATACTGATTTTTTTTTCTTTTTTTCCACAGCGATTTCCCGAAGAAAACTCGACACGCCTGTAGAAAAAGTGATAGTAGCAATAAACGACTTAGACTTAAAACAACTGCCGCTCGAGTCCGTAGAGATCCTCCAGCGAATGGTGCCGACCGAAGCCGAACAGAAGGCGTACAAAGAATACGCCGCAGAGAAAAAACCCATCAACCAACTCACAGAGGAAGACAAATTCCTAATGCAACTGGCTAAGGTCGAAAGAATCTCAGCGAAACTTTCAATCATGAGCTACATGGGCAATTTCTTCGACAACATCCATTTGATCACGCCTCAAATACACGCGATAATATCCGGTTCATCGAGCGTCAAGTCGTCGCAGAAATTGAGGAATGTTCTAGAGATTATTTTGGCGTTCGGTAATTACTTGAATAGCAGTAAGAGAGGCCCGGCGTATGGATTCAAGCTGCAGTCTTTGGATACGCTGATGGATACTAAGTCGACGGATAAGAAGGTGTCGCTGTTGCATTATATAGTGGGCACGATCAGACAGAACTTCCCCGAGCTAATGAACTTCGACGGCGAGTTGCTGTATATCGATAAAGCTGCTCAAGGTATGATCTTTCTACTTGTGCTCGTAATTTAGAGTTGTTTAGTACGCTATTTTGCAAAATCAGAAATCGTTAAAATTCTCAATTTTAGTCCTATGATCCTCTTAGAAAAGATTTAAAGACGAGGAATTTTTTTTTTCTGTTACCAACTATACCCATTTCAGTTCTTCATCGACTGTAATCCTATTATTCCGCTGCGCTGTAGTGCATGCTACGTGCTTAATGACACGCTCTTTTTCCTAACGGGGTGAGCAGAATTTTTGTAAGCTCAAAGGTAGTCCAAACTAAATCCAATTTAGGAAAGTGTTGCGGTTATAGTACTTATTGTCAAGAAATAGCTCTATTCAATTCAGCTAGTAATCAATCATCCTAAAAGATTGCTACTATTTGTTTTCTTTTTATGTTTACTTTTTTGTTGTATTTATGTGACTGTAATATTTTTCCTTTGTGTCGCTATAACCTCCATAACACAGTAGACTCAAAACAGTAAGTTATGTCCATACCAACTGGCCGCATCGGTTTGAATGTGAGCGCGCCGTGTAGGCACGCGTCGTCACGCACACGCTTGCATTTAGCCCATACTACGGCCCCCTTATTCCCCCTTATTTTGTTTGTATGAAGATAACTTACTGGTTTTACAGTGTCCATAATTCCGTTGTAGTGTCGCTAGAGAACGTGGTGTCTGACGTGACGGAGCTGGAGCGGGGTATGGAGGCGGTGCGGAGGGAGTGCGAGGCGCGGGACGCTCACAGGCAGCACCCGCACGTGCTCAGGGACTTCCTCACCAACGCGCGGGACAAGCTGCGCAGGTGCAGGCAGGAGACCAAGCACGCGCAGGTACATATAGCTGGACACGTGTTGCCTGGAGGAGATTGATACCTTAGCAATAGGGCCGCTTGACTTCTGTATCATGAATTTAATGTATAGGCATTTACAGGTAGGCATAGGTATTCATAGGCACTCACAGGCCAGCATAGGTACTCATAGGCATTCACAGGCAGGCATAGGCACTCACAGGTACTCATAGGCACTCTCAGGCACTTAGGCAGAAGTATAGCCAAGCACAGACAAGCGAAAACTAGCACAGGCTGGTATAGGCACCCATAAGTACTCATAGGCACTCTCAGGCAGAAGTATAGCCAAGCACAGACAAGCGAAGACTAGCACAGGCTGGTATAGGCACCCATAAGTAAGCACATACAAGCACAGGTACTCACAGACAAGCATAAGTACAGGTACTCACAGACAAGCATAAGCAAGCACAGGTATTCATAGATAATCACAGGTACTCATAGGCAAGCACTAGCAATTGAGTGCCATGCTAATAAAGCTCAAGATGAGCTACTTAGACAATAGGCGAATAATTACCATTCATTCTTCGAAATTAGCAATCTTAAAATTTGATAAAAATACAGTAGAGTAAAGTGTGTGTCGGTTCCCCAGGACTCGTTCGCGGCGTGTGTGGAGTACTTTGGAGAAGCGCCGCGCGGCTGCGACGCTAACGCTTTCTTCTCGCTCCTCGTCAGATTCACGAGGGCGTTTAAGGTCAGTGTTATAGTCCCCCATTCTCTACGCAGTAGGCTAACTATGTAAGAAGCGACAGGCTCGAGAAGCTGTCTAACGCAACGTAGTGACATTAGAGCCATAGCAGTTATGTCAATATGTCGCGTTTGACAGCTTCTCGAGCCTTACTGATAAGGTCTTCTAATTCACGTCACCTTAGAATATGTCTACGTCATCATCAGCAATAGACATAGGGGAAAATATGTTAATTTCCGCACGTGCAAGCGGGATAGTCAGAACCTCAAATTTGTAATAAAAATTTAATTGTGTCGGACATGGTAAAGTCTGACCAAAGAGATAAAAAACATCGCCATATTGCGGAATTTTAATGGAACTAATTTTATTATGAATATACACGTGGCGCCCCCAGAGCAAGTTTTTTATTTCGTTGGTCAGGCATAACATCTTGTTTAAGTTGTTTGCCGCTAACTTTACATTGTTAAGTCAATATAAGCTAAAAATCCCATTTGAGATTAATGCAACGCAAATCGCGACGCAAAGAACATCAAATCTAACACCCCCTATTAAGCTGATGACGAAATGTAATATAAAGCACCCTATTTTACTGGCGACAGAAGACAAAAGACGAAAGAGACGCAGTTATGCGTTAGAATGAGATACAAATACACCGCGCTGCCTCTTGCGCATAACTGCGTCCCTTTCGTCTTTTGTCTTATGTCCCCAGTGAAATGCCTGCCTTAAATTTGCCAAACATATCGACAGCAAGCGGACGCGGAGAACGAGCAGAGGCGGCGGCTCGAGCAAGCCTCGCAACAAGACGCCGTGGACCCCCAGAAGGCCAAACTCATGCAGAAGAAACAACAGGTAACATTTGGGATAGCGGACTAACATTACGGTTATATCCATGTACTAATTTACACGTTCGCGTATCCGAATTTCGCAAATTCGTAGTCGGAAATGTTTATACAGGGTGTCTGGTAGCAGATTTATTGACATATAGACGACATATAGTTTTAATAGAAATAGTAAAATACGGAGTACAAATGCGGATATTATTTTTTAAAGATTATGTTATCCAAATGTCTTCCATCTTGTTGCACACACTGTTCAAAACGGAGCCTCGTTTTCCGTGCTACACGCTAGCTTTGAGGTAGCCCCCACACAAAAAAAGGCCATTGGTGTTAGTTTGGGTGACCTTGGTGGCCATGGGATGTCCCCAAAGCGAGAGTCTACACCAACAATCCGCTTTGGGGACATCCCATGGCCACCAAGGTCACCCGACCTAACCCCAATGGACTTTTTTTGTGTGGCTACCTCAAAGCTAGCGTGTGGCACGGAAAACGAGGCTCCGTTTTGAGCAGTGTGTGCAACAAGGTGGAAGACATTTAGATAACATAATCTTTAAAAAAGAAAATCCGCATTTGTACTCTGTATTTTAATACTTCTATTAAAACTATATGTCAAACAGTATTTTTTTATTTAATTTTGAAAACATAGATCTTCCACCAGACACCCTTTACATTGCGCGATTATGGATAGGTCACTTGTTTCGTAGCTGTGTACTATGTATTGCAGTTGTGTACAAAAATTTAGCAACAGTGTACTAGCATTTTGCAACTATGTTCAAGTATGTTGCAATTGTGTACATATATTTCGCAGCTGTGTTCAAGTTTCGCACTTGTGTACAAATATTAAGCAACCATTTACAAAGGTTTGTTGACAATGTAAAAAATAATATGTTTGCTATTTGTATATGGTATATCTGCTCGGCTCTGTGAATAACGCTTTAAATGGTGAATGGAGTCTTGCAGTCTCGTAGTTTACTTGCATTATTCATTTTTACTTACAATATTTTTTTATTTTTAGCCATTGGCTAGACGGTTTGTTTGAAATCTGTTGACAGTACTTACATTTTCCACTAATTTATTATTTTTTTGTTCTCTATAATTTACAAGTAATCGATTAATTTATCATTACATTAAAATTCATTTAACATTGGATTTTTGTGACATTATACTGTGTTTTAACTTTGTGTATTTTATTTTAAAATTTGCTTATATTTTGTATTTTTTATCTTTTTTTTAATGAAATACACAACCAATATGTTCATTATGATTTGTCTTGAAATAACTGTTTTGATTTTAGAGTATTTTGGTTTGCATTCCATACAAACATTTTATAACATGGTGTTGGCTCGACATACGATGAATATGGCAAACTATAAAAGCATTTTGTGGAAAAAACCGAGCTATCGAACATTTTCATGTTAAAAAACTGTATTTGTATACATATTTAAATTGCTTTATTTCTGTGTGATTTAAATGTATTTGTCGCTAAAGACCCTATTTTCAAATTTTTTATTTATTAAACATTTAAAGTACTGCCAATTTCTTTAAAAGTAAGGAGTCGCTAATTTTAATAACATTTAAAAAAGCTTCGTTCGATTAATATCAATTTTATCATACAAAAATGAAAAACAAATGTGTTGAATATAGATTCCATACAAAATGTTCAAATTTTTATTGGTTGCCATATTGATCATTGGAAACTAGCGGTGAAGGTAACACACCTCGGCCCTTTCAGAGGTTTAACTACGCGGCCGTGAGCGCGGGCCTATTGCAGCAACATTTGTCTCAGTTGCGCCACAGTGTGGACGCGGTCTAACCGGTCGTGCATCCCGCTCGCACCTCAAACCACGACCCGGTAGGGACAGTAAGTCGGGGGTAGCTGTGTGGACTAACACGTGTGCTAGGGTTGGTGGTACAGGGCATGGTCCAAGAAACCATGGCTTACAATTAGACCACGTGACTGACACAAGCCTACGTCATTTTGCGCTGTTCATCCTTGTCTATTACACGCATTCGACACATGCGTGTAATAGACAATAGACAAGGTTACACGTGACAGTCACGTGGTCTAATTGTAAGACCTTGTTTACTTGGACCATGGTACGGGGTCAATGTACGCTCTTTGTGGAGAGGATTATCTCTGCGTTAAGCCGGCACTAATTCTCGACAAAACCCGAGATCCGAGAGGGACGCAGTAATGCGTTAGAATGAGATGCAAATACACCGCGCTCACTCTTGCGCATAACTGCGTCCCTTTCACCTCTCGAGTTTTGTCGAGAGTGTAGTGCAGACTTTACAGAGAGATTAAATGTTTGCCTTATGTAAGTAAGATGAGGATTAGGTTTGATTTTAAGCATTTGGTGGTTTTGAAAACAGCGTTTGTGAGTTCAGTCGTCAAACCTTGCAAACCCGCATGAAAACGAAGACTAAACAATTACAAAAATACTAAGTAATTTTTAGTTATAAATTAAACAAGAGGTGGTTTTATTGCTAAATCATCAAGGAACCTTATAAATACTATATCGTAATATTCGTAATCATTGTTCTAAAACTAAATTAGATATTAAAGCCTGACTAGAGAAATAAAAAACCTCGCCATATTGCGGAATTTCAATGGAACTAATTTTACAATGGAAATTGTTGCCATAAACATAAAAATATACACGTGGCGCCCCCAGACAAGGTTTTTTATTTCTTTGGCCAGGTTTTAATTAATTAATTTTGTGACTTCAGTCAATCAAATTTAATTTCGAACTAGAAAAGGAACACTATTTGAAATTTAAAAATGACGGTTTATATTTAGCAATATACAGATAATATTAAACGTCCAAAAGAAGAGCGTATATTTTCCTATGTTATAGTTTGTCAACGTTGTGCGTAATGCGCCTACGGGGTGCAGGCGTTGGCGGGGAAGCGGGCGGTGTGGCGGGAGGGGAAATGAACACATAAATTCAGTACATACCTAGCGAGCTGCTCGGGCGAGGCGGGCCGTACCGGGCCGTACAGCTCGCTTGGCGTGTGCGTGCTAAATCTGCATTCCGCTCGGAAAAAGCGTGACGTGTTCGCCCAGAAGAATGCTGTATTGATGTTTATTTTAGTATGAAGCCAGAAATGTCATAATCCTTAATAATACGAAGTAATTCAAAAATCTAATAAAATTTTCCTTAAGACCTATTCAAATCGCGGAGTAATACGCCGCCGCCGTGGGTAGCGAATACCCAAGCGATATCCCGCACGGTATTTAATATGGCATTTTCGCAAAAGCTGCGTGTATATCGCTTGCTTGTACATCGCGTTAATTGCATAACCATCGGGATTCTGTTACCGCTAGCGGTAGCGGATAACTCTGCGGTTTGAATAGGCCTTTACGAGTTTCTTAGGTCACGTGAGAAGGAGGTTTTTATTTTTCGTTGACTTAATTTGCCGTTAGTGCGTCTGCTACCTCGCCCCCGTCAATGCCTGTACCGCGCAGGCGTGGTGCGAACGGCGTTGACAAACTACAAACTATAGCCACCAACCACGTTTGGATCAAGTGACTAATTACCACGGGGCTTTATACGCATGTCTGGGGATCACCAATTGGCTACTAAATTACACATCAGCATTCAGGTTTCGCTCCTTATACAACATATTATAATAATTATTTCTTTAATTAACCTATGCTTGAGTCGAAAAAGTACGACGGATCAAGCTTCACCGGACTTGCGGGGGAGCGGAAGACTCTACCCCAAAAAAAGTCGGTATTATAATATTAAAGATACAAAACTACAAAGTACAAATAAACCTAAGATAACATTTTCACATTCATATTCATCATTTTCAACTTTGATTATGTCAACTATCACTTTTGTATGATAAGTTTACTTAAAAATCTTTACATGATATATTTCTTTAAAATCAAAAATTTAAATCAAGTCGATCTTTATAGGAAGTGTCCGCGATAGTACATACAAACGGTTCTCGGAAGGAAAAAAATGCTGTTGTATGTGGAGCGAAGTACGTACGTGTTTCTATCCAAAATTCACGCCACCACGCATGTAGAAACAACGTCGAGACCATTCTAGCCCCAAGCCCTCTGATAATAAAGCATGGATTTGCAGTGATTAGTTTGCCCCCTGAAGGACACATTGTAAAATTAAAATTAGCTCCATAGTCTTCACGCGTTATGATAACGAACAACCTTGACAAGGACATCGAAAAAATTCACCAACAAATAGTATTTATACAAGGTGTGACTGAAAACACATGTTCAGTCAATGATTTTGAGAAATGTTCTTAAAGAATTTATTTTTTACTAGCTTTTCGCCTAGCGGCTCCACCCGCGGTAACAGGTTTTCCCGTGGGAAAGAAGTATTTTCCCTAGAAAAAGTAGCCTATGTGTTATTCTGATGTATAAGTTAGTTATTATTGTAAAGTTTCATTAAAATCCATTCAGTAGTTTTTGCGTGAAATAGTAACAAACATACTCACAAACTTTCGCGTTTATAATATTAGTAGGATAGTAGGGTTCTTATTTGATCTATACTTGTGTCGAAAAAGTACGACCAATAAAGCTTCACCGGACTTGCGGGGGAGCGGAAAGCTCTATCCCAGAGGTTCCTAAAGAAATTCACTTCCATACAAAATAGTCATTTTAATCGGACAGTTTGTATGTAGAAGTATTCTGATAAAGTTGGTTACTGTTGTTGTTTCGTTTTGTTTTTTGACTGAGCGTGTAATTTCAGTATTTGCTAAGCCGTGATTTACATCCTATAATGTGCGTGTATACCTTTTTGACCAGTAATATGTTTATACATGTTCAATATAAATACTGTTAATAATATAAACTTATGTCACTGCTTAGGATTTTAAGATTCAAAAGTCGTTTAGTTAGTTATGTGAACTGCAGTTATTTCTTTATGATCAATTTCAGAGCGCTGTAACGCGGGATTACTAATATTCCAACTTATTTCTTCACCATAGTTTGGGATGATATTTATTACTAAAAAATAATTCATAGGAAAAGGGTTGTATGTAATCGAATAAACGTCTCGTTTATTATTTCAATTCCGACGGGGATTTCCAATATCCTTTTTAAATCAAAGTTGAACATAAAGAAGCTGCCACTATATCTATCTGTATAATATTTATACACCGTGCACTTTTAAGCGTCTTACAAACGAACCCTAATGTTTATGCCCGTAATATAGAATATCTTGGCAATGTTATTTTTTTTTATTAAGAAAAATAATCTAGGATTTGTTTTAATAAATAATTATTCACAATTCATTTTGAAACACGCTATATCGCGCACGGACACGGATGACGTAGGCTCGAATGGGTCAATGACCGGTGGTCACGTGGTTGCGATCACGATCAGCTGGGTTGTAGTTGTGAGACAATAATGTTATCTACCTACTTACGAGTACTATCTAGGTACAAACAAATTAATCCCATTTTCCCTTCATACTTTTACGGGCTTAGGACCGTCGGAAACATTTCTAATTAATTATTATTCGCGTAAATTAGGTTTTAGCAAAGTAACAAAGTAAATTGTTTCAGGCGTATTTAAAAAATGGGAATCAACTGTTATTTACATAAATTACCTATTATCAAATCAAATGAACATGTTTTGGAGCTTTACCTGTAGGTTCTGAAGTAATTTAATTCACGAACAAGTCATTTTGTTTACTAAATACACGGCACAAGCACGTTTTTAAATGTTATCTTTTAGTTTCACTTTGTTATTCACTGCGTACGCGTACCGGTCAGAGAGACAGTTGGAGTAAACATTTTGGTAAACATTCATCACTGTCGTCGCGGTCGCGAAAAATTACAACAGCGAGCGTGTACGCACTTCCGCATTCCTGTGACGACTGATTTATTGATTGAAAGGAGAACTTTTTTCGACGGGGGAGTGAAAGGGATGTAAGCTTGCGCGTGATTGGTCATGAGTCCACGTGGACTACTATTGATTGGCGTGAGACATTTATCTTGACCAATGCGGAATACAATGATTGCTGCGCGCGCATGGCGCAGATTCTCACGCATGCGCACTTTGTTTCTAAATTGTAAACATTATGTACAGGTTGATTCAAAATTATTTTGTATTATTTTATTTTACGTCACGGTTTTATTATTTTAGTGATATAAAAAAAGAACATTGCCAAGATATTCTACATCACGGGTATATACATTGGGCTTCGTTTGTAAGACGCTTAAAAATGCATGGTGTATATAATTAATATTAAGTGTATCATTTTCTCCTCTCCCTACGCTGCGTATGTGCATGGAAAACTAACAGGGAATGTTTTACTAAACGTCTGACCTTCTTTTTGTACTTTTATTACCGCTTCTTGATTGGCTTTCATATAATACAATGCAATGTAATGTAATAATATTGGCTAGCTTTGAAAAGGCTGTTCAGAAATACAAAATACCTGTTCGGATAAATATTTTTCACCGACTTCAAACCGACTTAAACTTACCAGTATAAAATTACAACATCCGACATTCGTAAACCTGGTTATACAACATTTGCAACCTGGTTAAAACACTGGTCTATGTGGGACATAGTCACAAGTGTAAATCTTGCATACTTCTAATAGAAAGGAACTAATACATTTTTTAATGGATTGTTGCTTATGTCGCAAAATTGGCATTTCAAACTACACCGGACCTGCGAAATTGGTTCAGTAGTTTATGTGGAAAAGAGTTTCTTTTTTAAGTCGGTTTTATTTTTCAAATTGCTTTTATTTTATAATTTGCTGCAGCAGTTCTTATAATGTTATATGAAATTATTTATTTACCAGCAATGTAAACAGGTTTTTATTTTACTATAATTCCTTTAACAAAATTTTATAAAATAAATTGACTTGTATTACTTTGTTCAATAGATAAATATGTTTAAAATAATCTATTGTAAAATTTAAGATTTATCATCTTCTAGTTTAATATTTCGAGTAATTATTTTCTATATTAATAATCTAAGTAGCATGTATAAAAAAATACTTGTACTTTTAGTAAATAAATGTAGGACGTAGATAGAGTATGTATTGAATTTATTAATGAGTTAAGTACATTTATTTAAATTGCACTGTAAATCTTCATTTAAGTTTGTAAGGACCGTGTGTGAGATGTTAGTTGGTTGTTTTACTCATTTCATCAAATGAAAGTGATATGTTAGACCTTTCTTTTTTGTTATTTTAGTGAATCTGTGTGACATAGGATAAAAAATACGAATAATTTTGCTTTTCTTTACTTATCACAGAATACCGAAAACGGACCGACTGAAAATGAAATTTAGAGTGTGATTGATTTTATCAGAGCCAATAGCATAGCTAGAAGTTCCCTAGTAGGTACATTTCTTCCGCACTCAAAATCACACTCACTTACAAAAACCGTTTCACCCAACAGGATGCTGTAATCAACGAACTAAAGACAAAATCGCAGGCCGTTGGGGAAAAGAAGTTGCTTCACCAAGACGAGGTCTACAACGGAGCCCTAGAGGACATCCTGCATGGCTTGCGGTCGGAGCCCTATCGCCGCGCCGACGCCGTCCGCCGCTCGCATCGCCGGCGCATCAACTCGCACCGCCTCTCCAAAGGCCTTGAAGAACTGGACGTATGATACCAACTAGATTCCAACGACGAGTTGGAAATAAACACAATAATACACTTAGATACAACGCACAAACCGCAACTGTCTACACACAACGTTGAATACGGAACAGTGAAGAGGGTTAAAGTTTCTTCGTACAAAGTAGCGCCATCTGACGTTGAGGTGGAGGAGCGATGCGAGCTTATTAAAAACACGTACGATGTTATAACGAAGTACGCGCGCGGCATGTTCGATAAGCAAAACGAAACCGTCGTCGTGTGAATGTGCCTATTTTCGATGATTGGATTTTATGCGCGTATTACACTAATACGGATTTATAAATCGGTTTTTCTGTTTTAGAATTACGATACAAATTCGGTAACTAGAGCCCGCGCCACCACTCAAGTCCTGCGGAAAAACGTGAGAACTAAAATGACAACTCCCCTATGTTGAAGGTGATAAGTGTTAATTTTCGGTGCGTTGTGCGATTGCAACGCCGCGTCTGCGGGACTTTAGTGGTGGCGCGGACTCTAGAACATGTTTAGATTAGCTAAGCAATGGATAGAGCCGTTGATAGAGCACAAATTGGAACAGAAAAAGAATAGAAAATAAATGAAGGTGCTATACGGAATTTATTGGCAACACTGGACCATTTTCAGGCAATCACGTCCATTTGGCCAATTTATGTGCTGGTTTAAAGGGTAAAGAGTGTTCGGTTCGTAATTTAAATTCTTTTCATTGTATTGTATGTATGAAACTAGGTACTGAAGACGTTAAACTCGGATTTGCAAGAAATTGCTAAAGACGACGGCTGTATGACTTAATGCCTTTGCCTGTTACCAATAAGGAATGTAGCGTTAATAAGTTCTCACGTAATCTTTTTATGACAGGTGCATAAAGTTTATATTAATTTATGTAGGGTCTAATACTTAGCGAGCTATCACACTGGCGACAAAGACAAAGTCGTGCAAAAACGAAAAGGGACGCAGTTATGCGTTAGAATGAGATACAAATACATCGCGCTCACTCTTGCTCATAACTGCGTCCCTTTTCATTTTTGCACGACTTTGTCTTTGTCGCCAGTGTAATAGCTCGCTTAGACACAAAAATACGTCGCTGTCTAAGTGTTGCCATATAAATCTTTTGATGTGTAATATTCGCACTATACCGATATACCTTTTAATCCATTCCATTCTACACTAACAGCGAACACAGTATTTTGCTACGTACGATTTACAAATATTAACTCGTATACAAGCTTCGTAGATTTTATCTTTGCCAGTAATTTAGATTTTTGGCTCTAATTTTAGTTTTTTGCGCTAGTAATACTATTTTACATGTTATTCAATGTAGGCCTTTACGGGTTACACAAGCATCGTAGAACAGTGTGTAACCATTTTTATATTTTGGCAAAACTTTCAGTTATATATTGTACTTATAAACAATTTAAGTAGCGCAACATTTTATACATCTTTACATTCGTATAGTCCAGCTAGATAATAAAATGGCCTTTGAATTTTACACGCACACTTTTTATCGTAAATTTTCGAATAATTCCATTATATATTTAGGTATTAAACGATAATAATACAGTGTCCTTAACTATATTATATATAAATTCGTATACATGGTACTATATACAAACCAATAAACGAATTGTATTCGTGTAAAACTTTTAGTATAAAATATATGCATTTATAAATTTTGTACCAATATGTGATAGTTCAAAATATCTAATTCTGGTGCAGTTAAAAGAGTTCTAGCGCGTGTACAACATTGTCTAAAATAAAATGTCTAAATGAACATAATGGCGCATCCACACATGCCGGCGGCACGGCCGACGGCCAACCCACCGGCCGTGCCGCCGGCAGGTTTACGTGTCCTGCGGCACGCGCGGCTTTGGTTGCAAGGCAGTCTGACAGCCGGCGGCATAAGCCGGCGGCATGTGTGGATGCGCCATAACAATTACCTAATTATATTGACTGGAAATGCCTGCGTGCAATGTAAGACATAATATAATACTAATTTAGAATGGAAATATCTGATTTCTTGTATGTGCGTGGTATAGAACTCTTTTCTGTGCTGTGCTGTTTTGTATTTACTATTTAATTCTGCATTTTATGTTAAAATAAGTATTTATGTAAATATTTTGTGGATTCAATGGTACTGATTTTGTCATGACACTAATTACTTTAATTTTGTTTATATTTGGGTGTTATTTTAGGTTTAATTGTTAGCAATAAAATGCACGATGATATACCGTTTTAAATATACGTATATGTTTGGACGATTTAATTAAAATATTATTTATATTGATCTGATTATTGTTTGTGCCTCGAATATTTTCGTGCTCTTTTTTTGTAAATAATAATTTGCCGGATTTGCTTTGGTAAATATTAAATTACAGATTGCTAGGTGTAAATACAGTGTACTTTTATTTAAACTCAAGATACTTGAGGTATGTAGTATGTAGGGCAAGCGATACGCAAATTATACTCAAATGACGATCTTTTGAAGTTCGATTTATATCACACTAGCCCTAACACATCACATTTAAGAGCTTAATTCCTAATCTATTATGCATTCTAAAAGATTTATTTAAGTAGATTAGCTTCTGCCTCGCGTTTTTGGCCGCTGCTGTAACTATTTTTTCGCGTGGCAATGAGATACTGGTAAGTATGCCTGCTGCTTCCGGCGTAGGAATGCCCTCAGCTGGTCGAGGCTGCCCACAGATGGAGTGACTTTAAGAAATATGATAAAATTGTTTGATAATGATATGATATCGAACTTTAACTGATCCACGCATATTAATTATTAGTCGTGTATGTATATCAAAACAAATTGGCTTTTTTTACTTAAGTTTCGAGTAAATAATATATATTAGATTTGATGAATGTCTTAATATATTCGTTCTGATATCACAGCTTGGTGAAGCTTTTTAATATAAAAGTTAATTTCGGGTTATAGTTTAGAAGATTGTTTGATTTTATCGTAATAAGTTAATATACATTTTTAATAATAATAATTTCTGCGATAAATTTACAACATTGAAATGTAAAATCAAAACTATAATATAGTGAACTCATATACACAAACACCAAAATTACGCAAAATACTGTTTTTATCTTTATCCAAGTTGGTCATATTTTTACAGGATTTTAGAGTAGTGGTTGTAAAATTATCATTTCTTTAGTCTTTCAATTTGTAATCTCTACGACTTAGCACAAAATATGGCTACAAATTCAAGATATTTATTTGCTATTGTTTAGCCCGCATAATTTATTAATCATCCATAAATAACTTTGTGTGATTATATTTGATTGGCGGCAGGTCGGATTTAAAATTCTGTCTAATCAATAAAACTCACTTTAATAGTTTAAATCGAGTTCTAAAGTTTAGCTCTAAACTTTCCGTTACGTATCCATCATAATCCATACAACGTAATATTACTGTGTCTGTGTTAATTAGTCAATTTAGTTTAGAACTTCCACCTACAACAAACAACCAATACTAAATCATCCTTATTGAAGTTTATTATAATGTTTTTCTGTATGTAAAGTTATTTGTATGTGATGTATACTGAGAGTTTTAATTTGTTTACAAAAGTTACTTTCGTATTGTATGTATGCTAGAGTAGAGTCCAGTATTCAGTGATGCAATAAACAAAACATTTGTACTGCAAAAATATGGTTTTAATTCAAAATTTATCTTATATTTATAATATAACTATAATACATTAACAATTACAACAAAACATTGTACTTTAAAATGTTATACTTATCATAGTCAAACCAGTAAATGGTTACATTTTTATTCAAGGGTCAATTATGCACTAGGAAATAATCAACTCTACAAAGAAGACAGCCTATCTATCTATACAAAGAAATAATTTCTAATTTATTAGACAAGAAAGGTGTTATAGGCCGGGAGATGCTGACAGAAATTTTTAGGTCATTTGTTACAGTATGGCGGTTTTACAGGGGTCTTAGTACGTAATGACGAAAAGATTAATGATGGTCATAGCGCTGGTACTGGCGGCCCAATCACGTGGGCGTTATGGGAACTTGTCGGATAATTTACGGAAGTCAGATGATTTGTTACACAAAAATTTTAGTATTTTCCGATAGCCCGTAAAAAATAACTAGACGGTAGTGTCATGCCATACTTTTCCGGTGCGGCTTACAGGCCGCCATACCGACGCGAATGCGTTAATAAAAAATTAAAAATTCAACCATTTGTTACAGGCTAATTTTTGCACAGTTGATCATCGTCGTGCAGCCATTTACGAAAATCACCATGCCATACTTTTCGGACGGTTCCAAATGGTCGCCATACCGCCGAAAATCTGCATATTTTTTTTATTTCGCCTTACGATTTGTACCACCTTCAAATTTTTTTTCAACAGCTCCTGAATGATGATAAATAGAAGTGTGATAATGCCATACCTGTGGGAGGCGGCGAATGAGTATAATTTTGTTTTTAAATGTAAGATTTTGTTCGTATTTTGAACGATTTGTAACAGTGTGTTGCCCCTTTTTCCCTCTATTAGAAGTATGGCAAATATAATAATGGTCACATTACATCATATATTTTCCAAAAATCCAAATGCCATACTCGTACAAATCGTCAAATTTGATTGTAACCATGGGGCGGACGACTGTGTGACTGAAGCCAAGACGCAAAAAATAAATTTAAAAAATTGACGATTTGTACGAGTATGGCATTTGGATTTTTGGAAAATATATGATGTAATGTGACCATTATTATATTTGCCATACTTCTAATAGAGGGAAAAAGGGGCAACACACTGTTACAAATCGTTCAAAATACGAACAAAATCTTACATTTAAAAACAAAATTATACTCATTCGCCGCCTCCCACAGGTATGGCATTATCACACTTCTATTTATCATCATTCAGGAGCTGTTGAAAAAAATTTTTAAGGTGGTACAAATCGTAAGGCGAAATAAAAAAAATATGCAGATTTTCGGCGGTATGGCGACCATTTGGAACCGTCCGAAAAGTATGGCATGGTGATTTTCGTAAATGGCTGCACGACGAGGATCAACTGTGCAAAAATTAGCCTGTAACAAATGGTTGAATTTTTAATTTTTTATTAACGCATTCGCGTCGGTATGGCGGCCTGTAAGCCGCACCGGAAAAGTATGGCATGACACTACCGTCTAGTTATTTTTTACGGGCTATCGGAAAATACTAAAATTTTTGTGTAACAAATCATCTGACTTCCGTAAATTATCCGACAAGTTCCCATAACGCCCACGTGATTGGGCCGCCAGTACCAGCGCTATGACCATCATTAATCTTTCCGTCATTACGTACTAAGACCTCTGTAAAACCGCCATACTGTAACAAATGACCTAAAAATTTCTGTCAGCATCTCCCGGCCTATTACCAATAATCCTCAAGTTTGAGAAGTAGGTTGGGGAACACAGAACACAGAACATACATAAAAAAAAAATATATATATATAGTGCTGTCCATTCAGAGTAAAGTGTACAGAACCAGAGAGTTGAGAGTGCCACAACTAAAATATGGAATGAATGAAGATTATTTACAAACTATGGTCTACAACTGGTACTTAACTATGGTCTTTTTTGTCCCAAAATTTCACACCTAAATGTATAACAAAACATAACTTCTTATGTGATACAGTCTAAACAAATTTCTAACTGCCTTTCTCATCAAATATGCTTTTGATCTTCTTGACTATTGTCTCAACTTCTGCCATAGCACCCATACCGCTGTCACCACACATGAGCGTTTTGCTTATTGGAGGGATTTCAATGTGACCCCATTCTTTCAATGTGGCAATGTGTTTGGCAGTGATTGGATGATCCCACATACGTGTGTTCATCGCTGGACAAAACAGCAGCGGCTTCTTCATATCCCATGCTCTTGTGGTGCAGGTGAGCAGGTTGTCACATATACCCTGGAAAATATAGAAAGAGGTAACGAATTTGCTGATGAAATGGAAGACCGAGTGTGCCGCAGAAAATGTATGATCAATAGGATTAGGAGTCTTTTAAGCACAGAAGAAGAGTAGGCAGTAAACTAAGCTAAAGATATAACTTGCACCCTAAAGATAAGCTGACACTGACTCAATTGCCTAGTCTACTTCACCCATGAACCTGGCTATAGTAGAGAACATCCTTGCCTCCAATTCGCCACACTTACCACTGCCATTTTTCCAAGTGTGTTAGCATCTAAGGGCGCAACGACCATCATGTCAGCCCACTTCCCAAGTTCTACGTGCACCACAGGGTCGCCCCTATGCTTCCAAGCTTGCCATTCTGTGAAGTCTTCGTACACAACCACGCTGGACGGAAGGCTCCCGGCGTCGAAGAAATGTTTCGCATGTTCAGTTACTATAAGATGCACCTGCAGAATAAGTTTTCGTGGAATATCATTGCATTTCCAACATTGGATTACGATTGTTTACAATGTAAAGCGTCTAACCTCAAAATAGTATCCCAGGTCCGTAGAGTTCAGTTCCAAGATAGATTGGGCCAGTAGCGGGATTTTTAAGGAAGCGACGCTTCCTGTAGCCGCTAGAAGTATATTATAAGCTCTTTTTTTATCCATTTTAATTTAAAAATAGAAATATGAGAAATATGCCCAACGGACTGTTGTTGACTTTTTTGACGGTTGTCCCTAACCACGGAACACTATTACTTCCTAGCGGAAGAAGAATACCAACTTCATACAAATAAAAGTGCGGCAGCAAAATACAAGGACCCTAGTGTCATCTCTCGAACACCCCCTAAATTATATCTAGTGGCGGGATATTCGTATTATTTCCTCCTTTTACTGGGTAGTTTCACGTCCGTAAATCAATTGCTAATTTCAGTGTAACATTTTTCTAGCTGTTTTTAGATATTAAAATCATTTTATATTTTTAATTATTTTCAGTACACACTACGGTCCAACTCAAAAATATAAAATTATTTTTATATCTAAAAACCTAGACTAGAGAAATGTACACTGAAATTAGCAATAGATTTACGGACGTGAAACTACTCAACTACCACTTTATTTATTGATTTTTCAGGTAATCAAAATAAACACTGAATCATAATATTATTATATCATTTAATGATGTTTATAAAACAATTGAAATAATATTATAATGTGAAAGAATAACCTTAATGCGTATCAATTAATCCTTCCATGCATCTGCTACATAGTTCTCTTCCCTCTTAATAGTTTTATCCAAAAATGCAATTTTGTTCAAAAATTTACCACATTTTACAAAACTGGCTGGCTTGAGGCTGTGAAGATGCATGCTGCCCTCTATTATGTCTCTTCAGAACATGATGGTAAAATAATGGTACCCCGTTCTCACTGTAAATAAATAAATTACCAATAAGCAAAATGTATATTAAAGAAAGAAACATACTCGGCTACACAATGTTTTTCAGAACCAGTATTAATTTACTCATAATCTAAATTGTAGGACAAAAATCTATACTAATATTATAAATGGGAATATCTTTCAGTCTATACAACACCGAATTTGAGAAAATTTTGAGAAATGATTAATTACTTTTTCAGCAAATAAGTATGTAATTACTTTTTCAAACGACAGGCCTCAAATTAAAGTACCACAGAAAAATACATAACTCATACAGATTTAACTGTTAGGTCACTAGTAAAACTACAATGTTAATAAAACAATTGAAATAATATTATAATGTGGAAGAATAACCTTAATGCGTATCAATTAATCCTTCCATGCATCTGCTACATAGTTCTCTTCCCTCTTAATAGTTTTATCCATAAATGCAATTTTGTTCAAAAATTTACCACATTTTACAAAACTGGCTGGCTTGAGGCTGTGAAGATGCATGCTGCCCTCTATTATGTCTCTTCAGAACATGATGGTAAAATAATGGTACCCCGTTCTCACTGTAAATAAATAAATTACCAATAAGCAAAATGTATATTAAAGAAAGAAACATACTAGGCTACACAATGTTTTTTAGAACCAGTATTAATTTACTCATAATCTAAATTGTAGGACAAAAATCTATACTAATATTATAAATGGGAATATCTTTCAGTCTACAACACCGATTTTGAGAAAATTTTGAGAAATGATTAATTACTTTTTCAGCAAATAAGTATGTAATTACTTTTTCAAACGACAGGCCTCAAATTAAAGTACCACAGAAAAATACATAACTCATACAGATTTAACTGTTAGGTCACTAGTAAAACTACAATGTTAATAAAACAATTGAAATAATATTATAATGTGGAAGAATAACCTTAATGCGTATCAATTAATCCTTCCATGCATCTGCTACATAGTTCTCTTCCCTCTTAATAGTTTTATCCAAAAATGCAATTTTGTTCAAAAATTTACCACATTTTACAAAACTGGCTGGCTTGAGGCTGTGAAGATGCATGCTGCCCTCTATTATGTCTCTTCAGAACATGATGGTAAAATAATGGTACCCCGTTCTCACTGTAAATAAATAAATTACCAATAAGCAAAATGTATATTAAAGAAAGAAACATACTAGGCTACACAATGTTTTTTAGAACCAGTATTAATTTACTCATAATCTAAATTGTAGGACAAAAATCTATACTAATATTATAAATGGGAATATCTTTCAGTCTACAACACCGATTTTGAGAAAATTTTGAGAAATGATTAATTACTTTTTCAGCAAATAAGTATGTAATTACTTTTTCAAACGACAGGCCTCAAATTAAAGTACCACAGAAAAATACATAACTCATACAGATTTAACTGTTAGGTCACTAGTAAAACTACAATGTTAATAAAACAATTGAAATAATATTATAATGTGGAAGAATAACCTTAATGCGTATCAATTAATCCTTCCATGCATCTGCTACATAGTTCTCTTCCCTCTTAATAGTTTTATCCATAAATGCAATTTTGTTCAAAAATTTTCCACATTTTACAAAACTGGCTGGCTTGAGGCTGTGAAGATGCATGCTGCCCTCTATTATGTCTCTTCAGAACATGATGGTAAAATAATGGTACCCCGTTCTCACTGTAAATAAATAAATTACCAATAAGCAAAATGTATATTAAAGAAAGAAACATACTCGGCTACACAATGTTTTTCAGAACCAGTATTAATTTACTCATAATCTAAATTGTAGGACAAAAATCTATACTAATATTATAAATGGGAATATCTTTCAGTCTACAACACCGAATTTGAGAAAATTTTGAGAAATGATTAATTACTTTTTCAGCAAATAAGTATGTCATTACTTTTTCAAACGACAGGCCTCAAATTAAAGTACCACAGAAAAATACATAACTCATACAGATTTAACTGTTATGTCACTAGTAAAACTACAATGTTAATAAAACAATTGAAATAATAATACATATTTTCCGTACCTAAAGGTTGCCTGGTAGAAATTGCTACTTTAGCAATAAGGCCGCCTTTTGACTCTTCTGTTTTGTTCTGTATTGTTTTCTGTATGCTGTGTCTTTTGTCAATAAAGAATATTGTATTGTATTGTATTGTATATGTGAAAGAATAACCTTAATGCGTATCAATTAATCCTTCCATGCTTCTGCTACATAGTTCTCTTCCCTCCTAGTTTTATCCATAAATGCAATTTTGTTCAAAAATGTACCACATTTCACAAAATTCGCTGGCTTGATGCTGTGAAGATGCATGCTGCCCTCTATTATCATTTTGGTGTCTCTTCAGAACATGATGGTGAAATAATAGTACTCCGTTCTCACTAGAAATAAATAAGTAATACACGGCTACACAATGTTTTTCAGAACCAATATTAGCCCGTCGGAAATAGACATTAAATTCGCAAAGCGTGATTTAGTTTTGCATTTTTGGTATGTTGTATGGGTGTGTTAGGGTAGTTTAAATTAAAAAACTCAACTTCGAAAACCTTGTGGAAATTAAGATAATCGAAAAAATTTCGAAATTTTCGGTCTTTTTATAGTATTCGCCCTGCATGGTCAAAACTATGCATTTTTTGCGAACGATGTTGTCTACAAGTATAAACTGTATTCAATTACCTGCAATTTGGATCCTTTTTTAGCTCCATTGACCTTATAGGAGCTGAGCTAGAGCATTTCAAAGATGACCAATTTTTCTCTTTTTTTTGCCTCTAAAACCCATTTTCGAGAAAAATACATATTTCAAGTGCTCTAGCTCAGCTTCTATAGGGTCAATAGAGCCAAAATAGGATTCAAATTGTAGGTTATTGAATATAGTTTATACTTGTAGACAACATTGTACGCAAAATTGCATAGTTTTGGCCATGCAAGGCGAATACCATAAAAACTCAGCAAATTTCGTTTTACTCGATTTTCTGATTTTCCACAAGGTTTTCGAAGTTGAATTTTTTTATTTAAACTACCCAAACACACCCGTACAACATACCAAAAATGCAAAACTAACACGCTTTGCGAATTTAGAATGATTTTATGTCTATTTCCGACGGGCTATATTAATTTACTCATAATTTAAATTGTAGGACAAAAATCTATACTAATATTATAAATGGGAATATCTTTCAGTCTACAACACCGAATTCGAGAAAATTTTCAAATAAGTAATTACTTTTTCAGCAAATAAGTATGTAATTACTTTTTCAAACGACAGGCCTCAAATTAATTTACCACAGAAAAATACATAACTGTTAGGTCACTAGTAAAACTACAATGTAAATAAAACAATTGAAATAATAATATACAGGGCGTCCCACGGCTATGCCACATGGAGGGAAAGTACCTTAAATATTGTAAGTAGAACAAATTTTGCTGAAAGAAGACTTTATTTTATTTTTAAACTGCATTAATAATTTTTTTATTAAGTACATGGTTGAACCGGAAATCAAACCCGCTATACTAGAAAAAAATAATCCTGTAGTTTTATCATACCGATCAAAACTACAGGGTGCTTTTTTTTTCTCGTGTAGCGGGTACGATTCCCGGTTCAACCATGTAATTATTAAAAAATATATGAATGCAGTATTAATAGTTTTAAAAAATAAAATAAAGTCTTCTTTCAGTAAAATGTTCTATCTACAATATTTAAGATACTTTCCCTCCATGTGGCATAGCCGTTGGACGCCCTGTTATCCATAAATGCAATTTTGTTCAAAAATTTACCACATTTTACAAAATTGCCTGCGGCTGGCTGGCTGGCTTTATTGGCTTGAGGCTGTGAAGATGCATGCTGCCCTCTATTATGTCTCTTCAGAACATGATGGTAAAATAATAGTACCCCGTTCTCACTGTAAATAAATAAGTTACCAATTAGCAAAATGTATAGTAAAGAAAGAAACATACTCGGCTACACAATGTTTTTCAGAACCAATATTAATTTACTCATAATCTAAATTGTAGGACAAAAATCTATACTAATATTATAAATGGGAATATCTTTCTGGGAATGATCTGGTGAGGGTCGCGGGAAGCCGCTGGATGCGGGCAGCGCAGGACCGATCATTGTGGAGATCCTTGGCCTTTGTCCAGCAGTGGACATGTTTCGGCTGAGATGATGATGATGATGATGAATATCTTTCAGTCTACAACACCAAATTTGAGAAAAAAATACATAACTCATACAGATTTAACTGTTAGGTCACTAGTAAAACTACAGGTAAAACTAGCCATCGACACGACAGAAGAAGAAGAAGAAGGTAACTGCTATTATCATAATAATTGATGACATCATAAAACGAGCGTTTAAAATTTCAGGTTTAATTAGGCGGACAACCAAAAATTTTAGAGGAGCAGAAAGTAGGATGATTCTCTTTAATTCTCTCTCTCGAAGCATCCTTGAATACTGCTCGGTTGTATGGAATCCATTCTATCAGGTTCATTCTGACAGATTGGAACGAGTTCAGAGAAAATTTTTCCGATACTTATGTTTTACAGAACACACCCTCGACCAATATAGTTCTTATTCCCAACAGCTTAAAAAATACAAAGCCCTTACTCTGTCTAGTCGTAGAAACATGCTTGATTTGTTTCTTACATAAAATTATCAATGGTTTTGTGGACTCTCAACACTATTAAATAAGCTGGACTATACTGTACCCAGGCCATATGCAAGGCCCAAAAACTATGTGCCGTTTAGAGCTAGTGTAACACGAACAAATTTAGGTGTCTCAGCCCCTATTAATAGGATGACAAAGAGTTATAATAATATTTTTAAAGAATGTGATATCGATATATTTTTTCAATCCCTGTCTTCTTTTAAATTTAAAATTAAAAAGCATCTTGCGAGTAACCTTGCATAATGTTATTTACTAGGATTCTCTAGGATTTGTTTCTGTCTCAGTTTCTTTTATTTTTAGTTTATAGTGCATTTTTTTTTAAATAATATTGTACTTTTAGCATGCTGTGGTAGCCTATAAGTGTGAAGCATAGTATAACTGTTAATTACTGCAGATTGTAACGTTAATAGTTCTAAGCCGCTATGTATTATGTTGGTTATCCAATAAAATAAATAAATAAAATAAAAAATTATCCTTACCTAAAATATTGAATAAGATGTGGAAGATAGAGCACCAAATAAAGTTTCTCGTTAAATTAAATTGGTCATGTTTATGGGGAATAATACCAAACTAATAGTAATCAAATATTACTTACATCACTTCGGACAGCAGGGTATAACAATCTTGTTTTGGATGCATATGTGAAATCTTCTTCAAGAAAACGATCATAATAAAGCATTCTGTGCTCATTATTTAGACTTTCTTGTAATGCTATTGATAAAAGCTGCTCCGCAGTAGGAAATACAGTATTTTGCCCACAACATACACCTGAAACCAAGTAGTAAATATATCAGGAATCTAAGGCTTAGTGTATTTTTGATAATACGATAATTAAAAAAAAAAAACAAAATTCAAAATTGTTTAATTTCTTTAAACAAATGGTTATTTACAAGTTTTTGAATTTTCCTTTTAAGCAAAAGATTTTTGCCTGTGCCAGGATATAGCCGTAAAGAATATTATTGTGACGTCATTGCTTGTTCCATACTGGAACAAGCAATGACGTCTTACTATGTAAGAAGCGACAAGCTCGAGAAGCTGTCAAACGCGACGTACTGATATTAGAGCCATAGAAGTTCTGTCAACATATCGCGTTTGACAGCTTCTCGAGCCTATCGCTTCTTACTACGTAGTAAGCCTGCATCTTCTGGAGTTTCGATTGTTTTGACGAAAACATAACCTATAACACTTACCGCAGATGGTTTTGAACCTGGGTGAGCCCCAGGTTCTGGAAATCGAAAGTTTAACATTGTCAGCAGCGGGGGATTAGCCGCACTTTAAATATTTTCGTCTCTATACTGATGTTGCACATTTTAAAACGATCTCCTAAAACACCAAAACCCAAACAACACAGGTAAAAGTCACTGCCTTGAAAATCACTATCACTTTATGTCTCATATCATAAGCGTAGGATCGGGAACTTAACGCTAATATAAACAAATTAGCTATTTATTGAACTTAAAAACAAACAACAAGCTATTCGACAAGATTCGGCCATATTGTTTGGTGTTGCCTGCCAGTGTTGATAGAAATATTTATCAGTATACCCATCATAATATTCATAATTAATGTTATTTGAAATCAACTGTCGACTACGTAATTGTATTATTGTTGTGATGATAACTACCTAGTTTTTTTAAATTATGATGATGATGATGTCACGTAAAATAGTTATTAAATTTTTAAAAACGAGTTGAATATTCCGAAAAAAACCGAATTACGCTAGGAAGTACACACTGCTATCTGCCCCCTTCAAGATGGCCGTGCCGCAATTTCGAAGTATAAAGTCAACTGGGCCTGTCCCTAACTGTCCCTTCCCAGTCCCAGAAGGCAAGGCAATTAAACTGAGAAATACAGCCTACAGCTTAATCGATAATAATAAAGATGTATGTTAATAAAGCCTGCCCTGCCTGGCCCTCCTGCCTGCCTGCCTGCCCGCTGGGCTGGCTGGTCTTCTCTTCTCTCCTCCCTCCCTCATGGTCATGTCATGATGAACATGATTTTACATGATGCTCCCCTCTCGCTCGCTCGACTCGACTCGAACGAACTTCAGCCAGATATACTTTCTGCATAACTGAAAGTATTTTTTTCAAAAATGGCAACATTCGAGGTACCTGTCAAAAATTAAAAAAATGATATCATCAAGATGTCATCAAATGTCAAATCAAGGTAAAAAAAATCAGTTGATCTCCGAATTTCGAGGGAGAGGATCGCGCGTTTTATCAAAAGTACTCTTCGTTGAGGCAGAATACGTTGTAATTGTGTTAGTGTGTCACAGTTGTTCGGATATGATAAAATTTATGAGTGAAGTGAAATTGTTATGTTAAAAACTCAAATTAGTGTTTAGCAATGTAAAATTCTGTTATCAATTTGGAATTTTCGTTTTGTTTACGATGGATGGGCATACGAAGTATTTTGAGGGTTGCGGTCAAGAAGGCCCGATCCGTTGTATATTTTTGTGCGAATTCCATCCGACGGCTGGTCCAAAGATCACTTGTCAAGTGCCGGAGAACTATATCTCAAAAGATATCTTTGATACAGTGAGCCACTATATCATCCCAAAAGTGCAGCTGCAACGATGCACTCTAACAGTGTAAGTGAATTACTTACTTTTCAATAAAACATAAAATGTACGTAAATGTATGTATTTTAATTACTAATAGTTTGTTACCTGTTACTGTATAAAGTTAACTGTCCAATTTCAAGGTTGTTAGTTTGTAAACAAAACAATTCCAGTTCAACACTTCCTTAATGAAACATTTATTTGTATTTTTGTGTAGGTACTCAATTAATTAACTTGTATAACAAGCCCAGATAAAGTTGAATTGTAGAATATGGCTTTATCTTGTAGGTAGGTAGATCTTATTGTTACACTTCATTTATTTACTTAAATTAAAATTATCATATTATTATTTTGCACATTTTTGGTAGTATAATATAGATAGACACAAGATAAATCTAGAGCTTATATACATTGTTTTTATTACAATGATATAATAAAAGCTATTGTAATAAATACCAACAAGATCTTTGTAAGTGAGGTGCCAAGTTAAATTCTGCAATTTATACTTTAATTTAAGGTTGCCTGGAAGAAATTGCTACTTAGCAATAAGGCCGCCTACATGTACACTTTCTATACCTTTATTGTAAATGTTTTTTTTTTTCACTGTAATGTTCTGTGTGCAATAAAGTATATTGTAATTGTATTGTATTGTATTGTATCTTTAATTAATGTGGTTAAATAATGGTGTGCATTAATAATTAATTTCACCCTTAACTAACTCTGCATAATAACAGAAAAAAATATAAATCTGAATATGTGCAAATTATTTCTTTGTTTATTGATATGCAAGGAAATCCAATTTGCATGTCATGTTTGTTTAAAACACAAATAAATTATCTTTTTCTTTTACAGAACGATCCTTGGGCTGAAGATCCTGGGGTTCCCAGTCCGGATAGACAATAAAAAGTATGCGCGCAATGCGTACTACTTCAACTTGTGCTTCGTATGCGATGCCTGGGCCCGCACTGTGCATTTGGAACCTCTGGTCAAAAAACTAACAGAATATTTAGTAAGTCTTTGAACCAGTATTTTTTATTTATTTAATTTTATATAATACATTTATTGTATAGACACAACTGATTGATAACACATTTGATAAGAAATATTCTAAAGTGGCCTTGAAATGGCTAGACCCCATATTTGGGACAGATAGGACTATTATAAAAAAAAATACAATTCAGAGTTTTTTATTTTAATCACGCAAAAAATAATAATTTTTATACAAAACAATAAATTATTGAAACCTATTACCTAACTATTATTTAACGAGAAAGAACACATCTTTTTATCTGTTTGTTTATAATGCCTTCAATCCTTTGCTAAAATGCTGTAGCTACAGTCCTTCTCTGTAATACCATACTTTTAACCCCAGGAAGTACGTCGTCAAAGTATGTCGCCCGAACCAAAAATATATATGCCCCCGCCCGAGTGATACACTTTAATTTTCATCAACCACTATGAGAAATTAAAAGGCGCCTCATATTTTATTGTAATATTTGTTTATTTTTTGTTTGCAAGGTGCTACAATCGAGAGTGTCCTTAGCTATGATTCAAGAAAATATCTTATGCCATTAGAAGGTTATCATCAGCTCTTTTCTAGTTGTTGAAAGGATAAGTAACTGTTTTGTGGCGGGGGATTTAGTAAATTTTTTTATTAGTGTTATTTATTCAGCCGGCGCGGCGCCAGCCTTTATTCAAACAATATTTGCGTTCGATTTCTTTGTCGCTGAACACTAATATACCTACATATTCCAAATTCAAAAAGTGCGCGGCAAACACAGAACACTTAGAAGAGGTTTAAATGTTCTGTGGCGGCAAAGATAGTGCCTCATTACTGGCCGCTAAAAGATTCTTACAGAAAATATTATAATCTGAAAATAATACTGTGACCTAACTCTAATAAAACCACAGTAATTACACGTAGCACTGTATATTACTATTTATACATTTTGTAGTTCACCCTTGTAAAACTGAAATAGAACTGAATATAAATAAAAACAATATGACACAGAATATCTTTTCAAAGTAACCAAAAACAATTCCAAATAAGATCTAATGAAAGAGTGGGTATGTGATTATCCCCAACAGAAAACACCACCTTTTGGTACACTTAAAGGCGAGCCAAGTCGTCATGTGAAGAAAAATAATGCACACGTCAAAGTTATATCACCCCTCTTGAAATTGTACTCTTTTGTTGGCCAGCTGTCAATGGAGCTGGAGTCAGAATGGTTGTCGAAGCAGTCTTTGTCCGGAGACGCGAAGGCCCTGGCCCAGCTGGTCCGCCAGGTCATGATGGACATCAACTGCAGGAGAATGTGCACGCTCACTGGTGAGTGCTTCTGGAAGCTTTACAATGTAAAATGTAAAACCATGTAAAGTTTACATGGTTTCGTCATCATCTTCGTCTTTTTTGAATTGACCTATGCTTGAGTCGAAAAAGTACGACGGATCAAGCTTCACCGGACTTGCGGCTCTTCGTCATTACTAATAACCCTCCTTATTGCTTCGCCGTAGTCGGGTATAAATCTACATCTACATTTCTTCCCTTAAATAAACCCAAAATCTACTGAACTGATCTTAATGGAACTCGGTAGGTACAAAGATAGAATATACCTTGGGGAGTAACATCTATAGGCTACCTTTTACCGCGGGAAAAATCCTCATTCCCACGGGAAAATATGTTAACGCGAGCGGAGCCGCGGCGGAAAGCTAGTCTCTTTTATAAAGGTAGGTATGTTACCAGCTCCTCCTAGGGGCTGTAGCCGACATGTATCAGCCAACCAAGCTGGCCCACTACAGATTGGTTCTTCACACACAACCTTTGCATTTCCTACCAGACATGTTCAGGTTTCCTCACGAAATATTTCTTCACCGTAAGAGCGTTGAATAAACATTCGAAAATCGAAAACAGATTGTTACGTTGAACCTGTAGCTTCGACTACATGAAGCACATAACTGATGCATGACTACATGAAGCACATAACCTTCAGCTACATGTTATTTGAACAACAGCTAGCAGGAGTTAAAAAAAACATCATTTCATCCGAACGACGACGTCCACTGATATACAAATATCTTACTCAAAGATCACATATAAAAAAAAATGTATTTATTAGTAATGAAATGAGTAGGTATTCGACCACATACGCATATTTTAAAATTTTCCACGCACAACTGCGACCAAATACGTAGAGCACAAAATTAAATGGTTATAATAATATTTATTTACGTGGGTATTACAATTCTCATTAACACAAAGCATCGTTTAGTAACTTTGATTAAAACATCAAAGACATGATTAAAGTAGCTGCTTGCTCCAAATTAATTACTTAGGGTGCTCCCTCACCGGGAGCATTCGCGTGTAATGTAACATTATAGATTCGTCTTTGAGCATTACATTACAATAATACCTCCCTGACTGACGAGCATTCGCGTGTAATGTAACATTATAGATTCGTCTTTGAGCATTACATTACAATAATACCTCCCTGACTGACGAGCATTCGCGTGTAATTTATTTATTTATTTATTTATTTATAATAGGTACGCCAACAACACAATCATACATATAATTATAAAATATAAACTACATGATTTAAGTCTGTAACTCTATGAAAGCGTCACTTACAGGCATACACAGCATTCAATGGGAATATTAACGCATACAATATTTTTTTCCGATTATTATTACAAGCAAAAAAAAAAAGCAAAACGAAATCTATAATACTAAAAAATATTTTTTAGTTTTTTATCATTGTGTTTAGAGGAGAGTTATGACCAACGTTTGTACGACTTCTGTGAGGGGAGAAAAAAACGCGATGAGTGCCACCTCTCACATTGGCTGAACGAGGTACCGATATGTTAATTTTGCTCAACAAGTCGGGAGCTGATATCCTGTTGTTTAATATTTTGTACAACGTAAGAAGGTTAATCACTTTACGCCGTTCCTCCAGAGATATTATGTTGAAGTGATTGAGTCTATCCTTGTAGCTCCATCTGTGACATGCTTTTTGGTCGCGAAAAGCTAGGTGTTTTGAAAATGCACGCTGAACCCGCTCTATTCTGTTGATATGAACCTTATAGAAGGGGCACCAGGTCGGTGATGCATATTCAACCACGCTTCTCACAAAGGAATTATATATAGTTAATAATGGATGAATACTGGCGTGTAATGTAACATTATAGATTCGACTTTGAGCATTTCATAGCGGCGGGGGGCTAGGGGAAGTGAAGCGCATTGATGTTACAAGTTGTATCAAGATATTACACATTGTATCATTACAAGGTGCGCATTGTAATGCTCGGTTCTCCTCCTTCACTGATGTAATGCTCAAATCTGTAACGTTACATTACACGCGAATGCTCCCGGTGAGGGAGCACCTTGAAAACGAAAGCCTATAAAGTCCCCACCAGAGAGAAAATTTATTAACTCACTCCTAAAGCACGATAAATAAATAAAAACACTTTCGATCTTTGGCATCATTGGAAAAAATTTTGTCGCCGGAAAAAAAGTAAATTTCGAAGTTTCACTTACTGAGTAGAGTAGGCAATTACAAAAAGTATGAAAAATTATACGTTTAATAATGAGTTGTTTCTGCTTAGATCACCCAAGTCCGTCACATTACGTCTTCCGAGTAGGTTTTATAAAAAAACTAGCGACCCGCCCCGGCTCCGCACGGGAAAATGGTTATTGTGGGTTATCCTTAAGTATATTATGCACGTATTATACATATAAACCTTCCTCTTGAATCACTCTATCTATTAAAAAAACCGCATCAAAATCCGTTGCGTAGTTTTAAAGATTTAAGCATACATAGGGACATAGGGATATAGGGACAGAGAAAGCGACTTTGTTTTATAATATGTAGTGATGTGGTTCATCAACAGTCTGTCGAAGACGTGGGCAGAACCTTTTGCTGTGGAGATCTTAGGCGAAGCCTTTGTGCAGCAGTGGACGTCTTGCAGCCGAAATCAACGTTGATGATGACTCAAACAAATGTCATCTTCATACTCCGAAACCAATGTCATCGTCTTACGATTGCGGAAAGTAAAAACCAACTAAAATGCATTTTACATAATAATATTATATTATCTGACAGAACCATTAAGACCCTTATCTATACCATAGAAGTATCTAAAATACTAGGTTTCCGCCCCTCGGCTCCGCCCGCGTTAACCGTTTTCCCCGTGGGAATGAAGTATTTTCCCGCGGTAAAAAGTAGCGTCGGTGGCCAAGTGGATAGGCCCGTTGACTTCCGTTCCGAAGTTCGCTGGTTCAAATCTCGGCACGTACCAATGTGTTTTCGTTTTTGGATTTTATATTACGTTTATTCGACGCTTTTACGGTGAAGGAAAACATCGTGAGGAAACCTGCACACACCTGCGAAGAAATTCAAAGGTTGTGTGTGAAGTTGACCAACCCGCACTGGGCCAGCGTGGTCGACTAAAGCCTATTCACCCTGGTATCAGGATAGGCTGGAGCCCCTCGGTGGGGACATATATGAGCTGTTAACGAAAAAGTAGCCTATGTGTTTTTTACTGATGTATAAGCTATACATATTTTCATTAAAATCCATATCCAAAACGTTCGTCTTCAAACGTCGATTATTTTATATTGTGTCAAAAATATACAAAATTCGAAACACCTTTGCATTATATTATTCAGTAAGGACAAGCCTTAGAACAAACTCCTAATGGGCCTTTGTTTCTTTTTTGTACAGTTTATACATAAAAGTTATACCTCTAAGAAGTACTGAGAACGTTATTGTTGTCGCTTTTCGTTCCATATAATAGGAACCTTTATTTGTAGGTAGTCAAAGCAAGTACATACATTAAGAAAATTACAGACTCATACCTTTTTCTTTTTTCTAATAGAGCTTAGATTTTCGTAATGAATAGGTTACAATAAGTAAATTAGACAACGCCCACACCTTTCAAAATGACCTTACATTTGTAAAATCGGTAACAAAGTTGTTACCCGCAATTTCCCACGGAAAAAAGATAATTTCCCGTAGGAAAAAGTTGTCTATATCGTTATGCTCGTGTCGTGATGTCGCCCGTCCGGCTGCCCGGCTGATAGAACACAGACAACAATGACATTCGCATTTTTAATTATTATATTTAAAGCTTTTCACGAATTTATTTATTTAATTTGTGTTTGCTTTATCGAGGATCAAAAGGATGGACTTTTTAAATAATAGTTTTTATATTTAGAACACCGCAATACCAATACTACGGCCTGCTCATTTGTGTGTCCTCTACCCTAAGGTTGTCTGGTAGAGATCTCTGCAAGCGATAAGACCGCCTTTGCACATTATGTTCTCCAGTGTTGTTTTTTATGTTAACTATTTTTTGTGTATAATAAAGTGTTTATTATTATTATTTTCTTTGTACTTTTTTTTTCTCGGCTTTCACCGGTAATTTTTAATATTTCCGAATACGGGCCTTGACCAAGTAATTATTATTATTATAATTATTAATATAGACATTATTAGGCATAGATTTCATGGTTAAAAATACCTTGTTGTTTATTTAGAAGGATCTCATACGAGAGTTTTCGAATACGTAACGTAACGTTTAGCAGAAAGAACTCGGGAGTGTTGGCAACAATCACAGCACAGGGCATTGACCCCTTCTGCTTGTTACGATAATATGCACACTATCGCAATAAATAACTATATATAAATAGCTGCATCTGAAACAAACGTTCACTCTAGATAACGCCCACGCGCTTATGTTGTTTGTTACTAGGCGAAACTATCACACTAATACCTATTATAAAGGCGAAAGCTTGTAAGTGTGTATGTTTGTTACTTCTTGACGTCTAAACGGCTGGAGCGATTTTAATAATATTTGGTATGGAGATAGCTGACACCGTGGATTAACTCATAGGCCACTTTTTACTGAGGGAAAATACCTTATTCCCATCGGAAAACCTGTTAATGCAGGCGGAGCCGCGGGGCGGTAAGCTAGTCAATTATAAAAAAGTGTGTTAAAATTAAAAACCGGTCTGCGTCAGTTTGATTTTTAAATATCTTATTTTAAATTTATTTAAACGTGGTGGTGGTCAGTGGTGTCGTATATTTTTGAAAACTCTACGTAAGTCCCCATTTTTGATACATGTTGATAGATTTTGAAGAAAAATAAATTTTACGACATAGAGTTTGGCTATTGAAAGTAGACAATCGATGAAATTGGAAAACATTGTACTGGCAACAAATTTACATAGAAAAAAAAAACAAGTACTAAATTAGGTAAATCCATGGTAAATCCATAGAATCGGGGTTGCCACGATGATTATTTTTTTTCAAATTTGCCGCGTTTTTTATTGTCTACTTTCAATAGTCAAACTCTACTTATTTGGCGCCCAAAATCCTCCATTTTGAATAGAATATAATAGAATAGAATAGAATAGAATATACTTTATTGCACACCAGAATAAAACAGAACAGTTAAATTCACGAAAAAACAATAAAGAAAGTGTACATGTAGGCGGCCTTATTGCTAAGTAGCAATTTCTTCCAGGCAACCTTAGGGTGAGGAGATTTATATAAAGTGAGACGGGTCTGTGCAAACGTCATAAAATACAAGGAATACAGAAATATTTAACATGCTGTACTTACTAAATACATACTATTCTATATAAATATATATAGATTGCATTTTGATTCTTAATAATTTTTGCACTGCATTTTGATTCTTAATAATTTTGTTATACTTCGGGACCAAATAGTTACCTAAGTATAGTAGTAAAGTAATACTTAGATTAGTAATACAATAAACGCAGTTACTTATCTTACTTCCGAAAATTTCAAAGACGGACTTTACCGCAAATATATTATTATTATTTTTTACTTTTTTATTGTTTTATCGATATCCGATTTAACATTTTCCTTTTTACCATTACCATTTTCCATTGAAATATTGCGGAAAACGGCCACTTTTAGCAATAGTTCCATCAATAACTACTAGCGAGATATAATAAATAAAGTTAATGGCTTCAATATATCCCGTCTAGATCTTCGCCGTTTTAGATTTTTGAAATTTTGATTATTTTTCGAGTTATTATTTTTTAAAATGTGGGGGCGCCACTTAGCACCTGTAGGCCCCTTAAGTTTGTTTTTTAGTTTTATATTGATAAACCATAAAAACGTAACAAACATCACAGATACGTATGTCAGTCTGATAAATTGAATTCCATATAAATATTTCCCCGAATAATCACCAATGCAAGTTGACGACGCGACTTCCCTGTTGTAATTTGAGGAAAACAATAAAAAAAGCGGACCATTTAATTGTTTGGTGACCGCAATGTTTCACATCAGCGGGGTCAGAATGTCTAATCAAATCCTCAACCGCTTTCGTTAATGGAACCAAGACCACAGCTGATTGTATTCGGCCAGCCCCATAATGGCTACCGTCCAATCCAACCCACCCTTCTCCACCCTTAGGGCTAAGCATAAAAGTTCGAATTACCAAAAATAGTAAGTTAAATAAATAAGTAAAAAAAACAAGCTTTAAAAGTGTCGGGGGTCTCTAAGTAAAGATGTCCGACTTTCATCCATCAAGTTGATTGCATCCAGCTAACCGCTAAATCCCAGAAGAAAAGGCGGGAAATTCCGTACAAGATACTTTACTTAGTACTTTGGATGACAACTTTAGCTAGACCTTATTTTAAAATTACTTGCAGTTTATTTCACGTGTGTGGGTTTCGAAATTAATTTAACTCACAAACCCAGCCCCTCTAACATGCGCGGTCCACGCGTGACAGACATAATTTTGTCGTGCGTATTCTCTTATCCTATTGGAGGATATTTCAAATAATTTTAATATGGCGGGTCTCTCACGCGACAAACTTTTGTCATAGCACTGCATGTTACGGGGGGTGTCAGAATCATTGAGCCGCCTATGGCTTCTGACATGGCTCATGTATCGACTACATCCGTAGATAGTAACCGGGACCAACGGCTTTACGTGCCTTCCGAAGCAACGAATCATCTTTCTCTTGAGACAATCAGGTGATTCAGGCCTGCAACGTCCTAACTAAACTGGGAAAAGTCTTATAAAGTGGTATTTGTTCGACGAGTCCGAGAATTGAGAACCTCCGAAACGTGAAGCAAGTACTTGACCACTCGACCACAGAGGCTGTTGTATTACTTGCAGTGACAATTCGGTATTCGATAATTTCATTGTTATCGTTCAAACCTATATGGACTTAATTAGTATGATAACATAATTTTTAGCCAATCAATTTTTCTTCCAGTAGGTAGCTGTTTAGGAGTACCTACCTACATCTGTTTTATCAGTCTTAGTTCTATCATAATACTCTCTGTGGGAATATCTAAAAGTAACAGCTAGTTTTTTTTCACTCTCGCTTTGTCCAGGTTTTCTCAGGTGATCAAAAGAACAGTCAGGTTCAGAAGCAGACAAAAGGTATGTTAGGGACAAGGAAAGTTTATTTATTATTAAATGTCAAAATGCATTACGTATATTATTATACTACTACAACTAACCACATTTTTATATTTCCCGCTAAAAATAAAAACATCCATTTTTGTATATCTTCTAAAACATTTTTTAAACTAAACTTTTTTGGTAAAATGAACCTCAGAGTGCCTCAGAGTTAATATTTATAACAACAATACGTACTTGTGCTCTGAGTAAGGGCTTTAAAACCATATTTATCATTCATTCTTAATTGTTGTGTTTACACGCTTTTGTAGGTACACACAACAATTAATACATACTTTTAATTATATACCTATCCGACGCAGTACGCAGTAACAACTTGATATTCCATTGAAGATATTTCATCCAAGCCTGCTGTACATTTTGTATTTAAATGTTTTGATGTGTTGCAAAACTGCATTTGTATTATTATGTATTGTACACTAAACTTAAGCTGAGTTCAGACTACGTGATTACGCTATACTATTGTGCTATATAGTATAGCAAAGAAGGATATTTGCTAGTAAGCCAATAATATATTGTAGAGTACAGTGTGTGAACGTGTCCAACACGATGTATGGTCGTATGGTGGCTGTTATAGTATAGTATGTACTCAGCTTTATGTACTTAGTGTTTTTTTTAAATCTTTTCTACCGATTTTTTAAAGGCAACATGCGGTTATCACTATCACTATCACTACATAGTATAAAATAAAGTCGCTTTCTCTGTCCCTATGTCCCTCCCTTTGTACGCTTAAATCTTTAAAACTACGCAACGGATTTTGATGCGGTTTTTTTAATAGATAGAGTGATTCAAGAGGAAGGTTTATATGTATAATACATGCATAATATACTGAAGGATAACCCACAATAACCATTTTCCCGTGCGGAGCCGGGGCGGGTCGCTAGTTATGTATATTATTTAGACTTAACTAATAAACAAATAAAAATACTGTACTTTTGAAAATCTAAATTCTAAAATAATATCAGTTGTTATCATTTTATTGATAATACTTATGAGCCAAACGGTGTCTTCCGCTCGGTGTGGTGTTACTATCTGAGAGGTGCTGTGTCAGCTAGTGTTGCCGATCGATGCACTATCGATATCGATAGTCAAGCAATAGCCCACACTATCGATAAATATATTGTTGATTGTAAACAAACTATCAGTATCGAATTGTTTAGATGTTTTGATTTATCGGTACTGACTATTGATTACAATATTAGGTATCAATCAATAGTATTGCAATTTCTTTATTTTCCCGGAACATCTTGCTTGCAACGGCGCCTATATCTAGCAAGATTGAATAACAAAACATTAGCGGTAAGCTCTGTTCGCAATACTGAATAACATTACGTTATGTACGAGTACTTAAATAAAAAATAAATAAAATCACTTTATTGCAGACTCTTGGTCCATATTTACAAGTACAAGTTTACATTGCAGATTTACAATTTTTACAATGTTATGTTATGTTATATTATTATGTTATGTTATGTTATATTGTTATGTTATGTTAATATTTGTCTGTACAAGTCTTAAGATTTAAACATTTAAACATGGTTAAACTTAACGTGGTTAACTTCCGGTTCCGCCCCTTCTATTCTCAACCATTGTACGTGATTGTGTGCTCCGTAGTGTTTTCTACTAATAAAATAGTTTTGTCTAAAAGTTCGGTGTTTTGGTGTAAAGATCATACAGATACAGATCATACAGAGCCCAACCAACATCACAAGCATAAACAGTCCACGCTCTCAGCTTTTGACAAGCCCTTTATAACTCATGTGTGATATTGTACATAATTAAAGAGTATTGAATAACTGCTGTCGATACAATTGAATTTTACAATAGTATCGTTGGGCCTATCGAAATTGCACCAGGTTTTTTACAATAGCTTATCGATAGCGTAACTATCGATAGTTGAGCAACACTACCATCACCGGCAACCTTGGCTCGATTTACATACAAATCGCCCCAGCTCTGTTAGGCCAGTGGATATTAACATTAAATTCGCAAAGCACGATGTAGTGCTGCATTTTTGGTATGTTGTTTGGATCAGTTAGGGTGATGTAAATCCCAATTTGCAACTTCGATAAAGTTGTGCTCGCTGCGCACCACGTGATAAACTGCGAAAATTTTGGACTTTTTTCACTTTTTGCTCTAAAAGTCATAAATCATGCGTTTCCGACAAGTAACATTCACTACATAAATGAAGCTAATTAAATTTGCAACAATTTAAGCCTAATTGCAGCTCTCTAAACCTTATAACGACTAAGCTGTGGCCTTTCAAAGATAGTCAGTTTTTCCCGAAATATTGAAATTTTTAGCTTTGCTCCCGTTTGAAGCAAAATATTGGCAAAACAGCTCGTTCTATGAGAAGGTCGTAAAATAAAGTTGTAGAAAATTTAATTTTCTTTTGTTAGAGCACAACACAATCACTCACAATCTGCATATCAAAACATAAGAAAGTACCTCCACGCGGTGAAGGCGGTAACAGTGTAAACTGGCTAAAACTCCCATCAACTAAACAAATGCCTTCGGGCTTATGTTTTGGTTTTGATTTTCGCACAAGATAGTGATTGGAAGTAGCCTACCCGGTAACGCAGGGGAGCAGCTAAAAAACTATTATCTTATTAAGGCGAACGAAGTCAGGCTAAACAGTCATAAAAATGTCGGTTTCACCGGGAGTCTGCTTTGTGTGTCGGCTGGCACTCAAGGAAGGTGACAGTACAGTGGTAATTGTAAAAAAACGTGGCATCCAAACTCTAATTAACTCGAGTGTGGAGCGTGGCCTCCAAGAGGATGAACTTTTTTTGAAAAAGCTAGACGAAGTCAGTGTTCACGATGCTTGCAGAAAGAGATTCACCGCTCGGCATAATATTGACGCTAGTGCTCGTCGTGGAGGCGATCAAATTCCACAACCCCGCCCATCAACCTCTAGAACATCGGGCCCTATGAATCTTCGGAGCATTTGTTTCCTTTGTGCGGAGGAAATCACTGAGGAGTTTATCTAGCTCCAAACCAAACTTCCCAAATCACGCAGAAATGAGGTGTTCAAAGTAGAATCAATGACAATTAAAATCAGAAAAATCAGAAATCAGAAAATTTTATTCGTTTTGGACATCAACAACACAAAAATTTGACACAAAAATACAGACATAAAACAACAAAAAGCATTGACAACTCCCTGCGTTGCGACATCCAAACCAAAAAGGGCTCCCTCAGCGAAAGCCGCAGCCCAGGCAGGCCACGGCGCTGGTCTTCCGGGAGTCCTGGTTTTAGTCACGACACGGACGACCATGTCACTTGCGTGATATAGGGAATCAATGCTCGATGCAGCCAGTCGTCGAGGTGATACATGGGGACGGCAAGTCATTGAACGTCTTACAGCTACTTTTGACCTCGTTGCATCTGATGCCAGGTACCATAAGTACTGTAAGTAGTAAGCTGAGGAAGAACAGGAAAGTGAAGAGCCTTACGAACCACAGGAACGTGACAAACCTGAGGAGGAAGGAGAAATTGAACCTCAACAAAAAAAAAACGCCGAGTGACTGCAGCTTCTTAAACATTTAATTTGCGTATAATCTTTTTTCCTACTTTCCCAAATTTTGTACTTTTGTTAATTACCTATCCTGCAAATGAAAAAATATTATCCTTTTTATGATTTTATATGCCCTCAGTTTCAATTCTTTAAAAATCTATTTCTAACTTCTTTTTGTTTTTCAGATATTGTGAGTGAACTATTTGTCTCACATACTTTGTTCTATGCTCTAATGAAAGAAAATTAAATGCACTACAACTTTATTATACGACCTTTTCATAGAACGAGCGGTTTTTGCCAATATTTTGCTTCAAACGGGAGCAAAACTAAAAATTTCAATATTTCGGGAAAAACTGACTATCTTTGAAAGGCCACAGCTTAGTCGTTATAAGGTTTAGAGAGCTGCAATTAGGCTTAAATTGTTGCAAATTTAATTAGCTTCATTTATGTAGTGAATGTTACTTGTCGGAAACGCATGATTTATGACTTTTAGAGCAAAAAGTGAAAAAAGTCCAAAATTTTCGCAGTTTATCACGTGGTGCGCAGCGAGCACAACTTTTTCGAAGTTGCAAATTGGGATTTACATCACCCTAACTGATCCAAACAACATACCAAAAATGCAGCACTACATCGTGCTTTGCGAATTTAGGGTTTTTTAGTGTCGATTTCTACTGGCCTATGTGGGGACTTGCGGATTTGTCGACTGGTCTCGCACATTAATATTTATTTTATACTCGTAATTATGCCTATCTAGTCAGAATCTTAAAAAAAAATGCTCTAAATGACAAAATATTTTATTTTATAAAGTTATTACATACAATCTTGTTGCCAGAATCTTTTAGGCAAATTATGTCATTTTAAAATAAAATAAAATGTCGAAATCTAAGTAGTTGAATACATATTTTAAAAATAATCTACGTACGATGGATGGGTAATTCATCGGTTATGTTATATATAGACGTAGGTGTAATGTGATCAAATAATAAGATTAGATGCCGTCAACTTGTCGCTAAGTGGTGTCCGCTCCGGTATTGTAGCCGTTGCTATGCTAGGCGCTCCATATTGTTTGTCTATTTGGGGAATAATACTAGCTGTCCGATCCGATCTTCGAACCCAACCCTCCGATCTCCGATCCGATCGGGTCCGATCTCTGATCTCTGTACAAAAATCAAAACAATCCGTTGCTTAGTTTCAGTGTGAAAGAAGGACAAACAAACACACTTTAGCATTTATAATGTTGAAGATTAACGGACAATGTTTATTACTTGTATTATATTCGTCTGCTTTAGTATTTTTAACCTTGGGTTAAAGTTTTTTAGGTGGTAGAAGTATCCTCCTCCTCCTTTTTGCTTAAAATATTAACATGAACAAAATCTTTCCAGACGTTTTGAGTGTGGAGAGGTAGATAGATTTACAATAAACAGAACAGAATATATATTGAAAATTTTTATTCAGTCACCTGCATAAGTGCAGTCAAACCTATAACGTGCTTTTACACTTTATATTTCCTTTTTTTTTTAAACTTGTTTTCCTTTTTTTTGTGTTACGAATAGGTGTATGTGTGTATGTGTGTGTGAATATGTGTGGAACTATAATTAAGTATTATACCCGGAATTCATTTTAGTTTTTTTCTTACGTATTTTTGAACTTAAATTTAACTGTAATATAACTATCCGTAGACGTATTCGCAACACATAAAAGCACGTGAATGACTATTTATGCAGGCGACTGTACTTCATTGGCACACAACAGTTCAGAAGTAGGCACTAAAACTAATTTCGTCTTTGTTATTGCCCCTTCATACATCGTTAACGTGATATAATACTACTTAAGTGCTAGTTAATTATTGTATTTACAATAATGATATAATAAAACGTTGGGGCAGAAAGGTTCTTGAATGGCGGCCGCGCGTCGGAAGACGTAGTGTGGGCAGGTCCCCCACGAGGTGGACCGACGATCAGGTGAGGGTCGCGGGAAGCCGCTGGATGCGGGTAGCGCTGAACCGATCATTGTGGAGATCCTTGGGGGAGGCAGCAGTCCAGCAGTGGTCGTCTTTCGGCTGAGATGATGATAATAAAACTGTTGACGACTTGCTAAATGACGTGCATGATCAGCCTCCGTAGTGATAAAACGCTGGAAAATAAAGATTCCATGCTTCAGAAGGCACGAAACCTACGAAGGAGTCATGCCAGAAGCTGTCAGGCGGCTCAATAATAAAATTCTTACACCAGGGTTCGTGACGTAAATAGGTCTCTAAAAGAAAGCAAACCCTACACTTTTTTATAGGTATCCGTTGCGTAATATTACCTATAATAGACAGACTTTCGCAGTTACCTTATTTTAACATCTATTAGTTATAGGAAGAGGCACAGGAAAGGTTGTCATGGAGAGAACGGAAAACGACGTTTGCCCATAAGTAGGGAAAAAAGAAGATTAGTTTTTTTTTTCATAAGATTAGTGTAGTAGAAGAAGATTAGTGTAATAATTATGTGTTCATTTAATAATGTAAATAATCTTTTTTACAAAAAAGGTAAAAATCTCATTAATGTAGGTACTTATACTATACAAACAACTTTTATTGCAATAATAAACCACTCAAACCAGAGATTATTCGGGGTTTATGATTAAACCAATATCTAGATTATTAGTAATCTATCAAATAACGGTGTTCTAAAGATTTAATCAATATAAAATAAAACATGTATACGGGGAAATAACTCCTTTTGTTTTTACCCAACTGCGAAAGTATAGTTAAGTTTTTCGAGTGCATGTTTGTATGTATAGTTTTATGGCACGCTCAGTTACATAATGGCCGGATGGATTTTGACTTGATACTGCGTATATATGTATCAAAATTATTAAAATCTAAATGGTGGATTTTAGGCTATTTTTGCAAAAAATATATGTTTATTTACTTATATTTTTAATCATTTTGAAACTGATTTTAAATTATGTGATGAACTTATGTTATTACTTTAATACAATAATAATGCGATATACATATAAACGAAATTTTAAATAAGAAATTCTAATTAAAAAATAAGATACTCGTATATTTTTCTCTGACATCTGTATTTATGTTTGATTAAAAAAATAAACGTTTGATTTGAAACACACGCAGTCGAGTTTTTTGCTTTTTCAAAAAATCATAGGTAAGTTATTTTAATTTCTATCACGTGGTAGTCTTTATTGCGAAGTGTGATCCTGCCTGCTAATTATACCAACCACAAACTCCATACCATACCTACATAACGCAATGCGCGTGCTAAACGCGTGTCAAGATCACTTATGATTATTTTTAACAGTACGTTAACACGATCCATTAGTGCATCTATTATCACTCTGTATAACATTTGGGGAGCGGAGATGTGTTTGTTTATTGCAAGTCACTTTGAGATAATAATAAGGTTAATAATAATAACAACCCCGAAAAAACCTGGATAGCAAACAATTCTGTGAATGAACAATCAATCACCCCTGTTTTTTTATCCTTAGACCTGATTTTTTTTTTCAAATTTGTATGGTATGAATTTCGGGGTGTGCGCTTTCCAATAAAAAAAGAATTATCAAAATTGGAATTATCTGTAAATAGTTAAGCGTGGTCATACATAAAAAAATATTGCGTCGACTTGAAAACCTCCTTCGGTTTTCGTCGGTCGGTAAAATATGGGTATTTGAGTGGGATCTGTCTATCTATACGATCTAACATTCTTTTAATTAGTAATATTTACAGTTAAAACAAAAACAAAGATAAACAAATATTATAGACGGCAAACTTTACTTATCTTGGCTGGCACCTAAGCATTTGTTAGGTATACTTCATCAATGTGATTTCGATAAGATTATGTCAAACATTTGATAAACTTTTATCGTGTTGCTAACGGACTGAATTAGGACGAATGTTTTTTATACATATAAACATACATACAGTATGCAGTCACGCCTCTTTCCACGATTTGTGTCAGTTCAAAGTTCAAAGTATTTACGAGTATTTTTAACTTTACTCGTAGGATATTTACATAACTTATAGTCCGGGAGCCGAGGGCCTAAACACCTACCTCATCGAGTACCCCAATAGGCTATCTCTAGGTCGTTAACCGTCACTTAAACACTGAAAAAAAAAATAGTCTGCCAGAGCCGATCCTGCCGGGTCATCGAAATTTTTGACGTATTTTTTTCGTGGAACTTACCTCATAAAGTACCCGAATGAAAGTGGTGGCATCAGTTAACCATTGATTAATAATGTATAAAAAAATTGGTCTGCCACTGCGCAACCTGCCGGAAGTACTTGGCAGACGCCCTGAAATGTGCCCATCTGACACCCTTCACTTACCTCATCGAGTACCCCAATAGGCTATCTCTAGATCGTTAACCGTCACTTAAACACTGAAAAAAAAAAAAGTCTGCCAGAGCCGATCCTGCCGGGTCATCGAAATTTTTGACGTATTTTTTTCGTGGAACTTACCTCATAAAGTACCCGAATGAAAGTGGTGGCATCAGTTAACCATTGATTAATAATGTATAAAAAAATTGGTCTGCCACTGCGCAACCTGCCGGAAGTACTTGGCAGACGCCCTGAAATATGCCCATTATTGCCCATCCGACACCCTTCACCTACCTCATCGAGTACCTCGATGGGACCAACGCCGAAAAATAACCAAAATGCCTGTGATAATGGATCACAAGGTCTGCCAGGTCAAAACTTGTCAAAGGGTGTCGGATAGGCACATTTCAGGGCGTCTGCCAAGTACTTCCGGCAGGTTGCGCAGTGGCAGACCAATTTTTTTATACATTATTAATCAATGGTTAACTGATGCCACCACTTTCATTCGGGTACTTTATGAGGTAAGTTCCACGAAAAAAATACGTCAAAAATTTCGATGACCCGGCAGGATCGGCTCTGGCAGACTATTTTTTTTTTCAGTGTTTAAGTGACGGTTAACGATCTAGAGATAGCCTATTGGGGTACTCGATGAGGTAAGTGAAGGGTGTCAGATGGGCACATTTCAAGGCGTCTGCCAAGTACTTCCGGCAGGTTGCGCAGTGGCAGACCAATTTTTTTATACATTATTAATCAATGGTTAACTGATGCCACCACTTTCATTCGGGTACTTTATGAGGTAAGTTCCACGAAAAAAATACGTCAAAAATTTCGATGACCCGGCAGGATCGGCTCTGGCAGACTATTTTTTTTTTCAGTGTTTAAGTGACGGTTAACGACCTAGAGATAGCCTATTGGGGTACTCGATGAGGTAGGTGTTTAGGCCCTCGGCTCCCGGACTATTAGTAAAGCTAGTTACATATTCTTTTTCGAGTTCAGAAATTTGGCTGTATTCTGTTATGTCTGACGGTGATTCGGAGATTAATAAAAAGGCTTAATATGAGCATTCAAAAATTTATTGATATTGAATGTATTTCTTTCGCTTCATCCTCATTCATAAATCTCATAATGCTTGCCTTTCCGTTTAGAGTACTTCTGACCTGAACTTTTTTCAGAACGTCTCTGATTTGATACTGGACCGTTCGCCAATAAAAAAGGTGAACTGTTTTAAGACTGCATACTTCGCAGGGCTGCTAATAAGAGCTTATCGTACGATAAAACATAGCAGGACTGTTTTAAGAGCTCATAGTAAGCCTTTTGGTCTTCCCTTTCCAACATTTCCTTTCACTCTTTTCTACATAATATGCATATTGTATGTCAGCCGATTTACAAAGTAGGCAGATGCTAGGGACTACTATTTGGTATTCTGTGGCTGTATTTATTCTGTGGCTGTACTAAAGTTGTCTGTACCCCTACCATGAGTTGCTAACGTAACTTACGCGCTCGATATCGACTACGTAAACGTACATTTAGTATGGAGAAATTTTACTTCAGATAACTGTCAATAGATGGCGTAGTTTTAATTCCATACTAAATGCACGTTTACGTAGTCGATATCGAGCGCGTAAGTTACGTTAGCAACTCATGGTAGGGGTACAGATAGCTATTTGAATCTGCCTACTTTGGGGTAATTATGTCATTTATGTCTGTGTGTGAGATGTCCCAGATAAATATCGTGTTTTTATTAAAATACATTATTTTCTATGGCTATTTTTGTCTCTATGTCTATTTGTCTACCTATTGTCACGTTAACGTAATTTGAACTCAAATAAAGAGATAAATATTTACAATCTTGTGATTATGTAAGTTTTGTCTAGCCTATGTCCAGCTCTCACTCAAAAATTCAAAAATCCCGACTAGGCGAAAAAAATATATTGCAACGCTGTTCCCACTCCATATAATATTTAAACAAATAAAATAAACTTGCTGCAAATCCTGCAAATATAGTGGCTCGAATATCATATACGTACCTATTGCATAGCGCTATACTTGTGGAGTCAGGTGGATATTTGGTTTCAAAGTCAAGGTCGCTGCATTTTTCACACGCTTGCGTGCTTGCAACTGTTTCGTGGAACTATAATATACTTAGATGCTCTCAAAATACTTGCCGGGTCTGCAACAGGAGAAAGGTATATTCTATATTTGCACCAAGTTTAATCAAAATCGTTGCTGTACTCGTTGTTTCGGAGCATATTCAATTATCTATGTAATAAAACTATAGAGGTCGAATACATAGAAAAAAAAGAAGCTAAAAACCGATTCGGGGGGATGTAAGAAGCGACATAGAACATCACTATCACTATCACTTCACTACTTATTATACTACTTATTATAAAAGTTTAAGTAGGTATAACATTTGTAACACTGTTGTTTTCTGTTCCAAATAAATAAAACAAAGTCGCTTTCTCTGTCCTTATGTCCCTATGTCCCTTTGTATGCTTAAATCTTTAAAACTGCGCAACGGAATTTGATGCGGTTTTTTTTAATAGAAAGAGGGATTCAAAAGGAAGGTTTATATGTATAATACATGCATAATATACTTAAGGATAACCCACAATAACCATTTTCCCGTGCGGAGCCGGGGCGGGTCGCTAGTAATATCCAGATTTTTTTTTTGTTTATAGGTATGTAGACCTCCTGAGCCCACGAAGGATCTTTATCCTCTGAGGCCCACTTTGACGACTGATGCAAAGCCTGACCAAAGAAATAGTATTGCGGAATTTTAATAGAACTAATTTTATAATGGAAATTGTTGCCATAAACAAAGACACGTGGCGTGGCGCCCCTAAAGCAGGATTTTTATATCTTTGGTCAGGCTTTAACCACAAATAACGTAAACCTTTTTATTTTGTGCTTTATTAATCCTTTATAAGGCAAAACAACTTTATAAAATGCATTCGTTTTCGACTTTATGTTGATGGTTTAAAGTTAAAATTAACGTGGCAATATAGTGGACACTGCCATTAGGTTTAATGTATGTTTTCCCAACAGTGGGCACAACGACCACGCACCTGACGGTGGTGCGTCTGAACAGCGACCCGGCCCCCGTGAAGGACCACCAGGTGCCGGTGTTCCTCTACTCCAGAAACTCCTTCGTGGCCGACCAGTGGGACCTCACCACTAACCAGGTGAGTCTATCATTTATTTATTTACCACCTGATCACAGCTTCGCGCAGCGGCGGCGGCGGCGGCGCGACCGGTAGGTCTACTATGTAAGTAGCCGCTACTACTACGTTTTTTGCAAAATTTGAACAATTTCGGTGGTACATTTTTCTAGCAAGTTTTTAGAAATGAAAAATGTTTAGTTTTCTCATATTAATTTTGACTATGGGTCACTGGCAACATTCCGCAGGCGCCGCGCGTCGAAGCCAAGCCCTTATATTATCCAGCCCCCGTAGCATGAAGTGCTATGAGAATAGTTTGTCGCACATTTAACATTCAAAAAGTTGCGAGTAACCCTCCATATTAAATTGAAATATACTCCAATCGGATAAGAGAATACGCACGGTAAAATTATGTCTGTCACGCGTGGACGGGCATGTTAGAGGGGCTGAACTGGCTTTCCGAGCCTGTGGGAATGAGATATTTTACCGCGGTAAAAGGTAGCCTATGTTACTCCCAAAGCTTTATTCTATCCATTTACCAAGTGTCATCAAAATCGGTTCAGTGGTTTGGCGTGAAAGCGTGACAAACAGACAGAGTTAGTATTTTTTTTAAATATTTGTCGGGATTAGGAGATTAGGAGATCCGTACAAAAATTGGTTCCGTCCGACCACGTCCGACACAAGTTTGTATGGATTTCTCATTTCTCGGATTCGAATCGGACTATACCGCCTTACGATACAAAGCCGCTTGTCTGTGTGTGGCACTCTATACACTTCCTTATTTTAAACTAGATGGCGCTGTTAGTTTTTAAAACTCGGTATCGTTTCGTTTTTCTAAAACGTTAACAACATTGCCAAAGATTTCCGCGCTTCAGTTCGTTGTAGACTTTGATTGATTCATAATCTACTTACCAAATTTCAAATTTTTTTATAGTTCGTTTCGGAGAATTCCGAAATTAGAACTAATAAATAAAAATGACATCAGAAAATCTAAATTTTTTAAATAGGTATTATATGCGAAATAAAATAATTCTAGATGGTTTTCTTTTCAATAATCAGTCATTCAAAAATTTGGGTTGGTTAATTACGAGTTCTCATCTGCGCGATTTAGGTTTTCACGAAAAAGACCGCGATCTTTAAGTTTAGAGTGTGAATTTGGAAAATTGTCACCAATATTGCGTGATTTACAAAATTCATCAAATCACGTTAATATTGTTATTCGCATCAGCAAATTAAAATATTTTTTATACGTTTTCGGGCCTCTTATTTACTTCATGCAGAATAATGCAGATACGTGCAAAGCAAACTTAACCTTACTTATCTAATCATAATAAATAATAATGTTTGCGAGATTTAGGCTCAGTTGGGGATCGTGGTTGTTAATCAATCAATTTTATTAATTAATGCCTAGTGTTAAATTCTATAAAATATTATTTACAGTAAAAAAAAATCGATTAAAGAGAAAAATAATTTGTCGGTTAGAAATACTGTAATATTTATGTGTTCACTTTTGGTAGTACTATTATTTTCTTCTGTACTTTTGGTGTCAATCACTATCACTACATAGTATAAAACAAAATCTCTTTCTCTGTCCCTATGTATGCTTAAATATTTAAAACTACGCAACGGATTTTTTAAATAGATAGAGTGATTCAAGATGAAGGTTTATGTGTAATGCATAATATACTAACTAAAGGATAACCCACAATAACCATTTTCCCGTGCGGAGCCGGGGCGGGTCGCTAGTAAGTAATATTTTGTTCTGTATTGTATTTTCAGGCCGTTTGAATGAAGATAATACCCGGGCGCTTTGGGTTCAAACCACAGTTCAAACTCACTTACCATTGTGTTTACAATTTATATTTTTTGTACGTTTTTTCGACGCTATTACGGTGAAGAAAATCATCGTGGGAAATCCTAAACATACCAGCCAAGAAAAAAGTGGTATGTGAAGTTGACCTACCCAGGGGTACCCAGGGCCAGCGAGATCGAAAGGCCTATTCACTCTGAATTCTTAGGCTCGAGCCCCTAGGAAGATTTTTGACTCCCGACATAAAAGAGGGGATTTATAATTTTGACGTGTGTGAGTCTGTCTTCTGTGGCATCGTAGCTCCTAAACGGATGCGCCGATTTTGATCTAGTTTTTTTTTGTTTGCAAGGTGTCACAATCGTAGCTATGATCCAAGAAAATATCTTCAGCCTTTTAAAGATTATCAGCTCTTTTCTAGTTTTTGGAGGAAAGTTACGGTTTTGTGGCGGAGGTTTTAATTATTTTTTTAATTAATGTTATATGATCTGAAAATTATTAATCAGTTTGATAGAAATTGGAAAATAGATATAATCCACAGATATAAACGACGCTGGTGTGTGCGCTTAGCGAGATATAATAAATAAAGTTAATGGCTTCTATATTATATCCTACAGGCCGTTTTAGATTTTTGAAATACTAATTATTTTTCGAGTTATTATTTTTTAAAGAGTGGGGGCGCCACATTGCACGTAGAACCGATGGCCGTTGGGGAAAAAAGGTTCTTGAATGGCGGCCACGCGCCGGAAGACGTAGCGTGGGCAGGCCCCCTACAAGGTGGCCCGACGATCTGGTAACGGTCGCGGTAAGCCGCTGGATGCGGGCAGCGCGGGACCAATCGTTGTGGAGATCCTTGGGGGAGGCCTTTGTCCAGCAGTGGACATCGACAGGCTGAAATGATGATTGATGATGATGGGGGCGCCACTTAGCACCTGTAGGCCCCTTAAATTAATAAATAAAGATATAACTTAGAGTATTTATATTTGTTTACGTATAAGCCACCTAGAAACAGTATAATTTAGTATAGTGTTGTGTTTGCAAGTGTATTGAACTGATATTAGCATAGGTGCTCGCGGCGCCGCGCTCATTGTTACACCTCGCTGCTATTCACATTTATGAGAACATACCTAAAATTATACACGCCAATTATTTAACCACGTCTTTTTCACATTCTTCGATCTAGTTCTAGTCTAGTTTTTTAAATACTCCAAAGTAAAGGCTTCCCTCAAATAAGATCCTTTATATTATAAAAATTATATACTATACCTTTGTTACCTATATATTCTTTGTTACAGTGTGAAAATTTACACGCAATTCTGTCTCATAAATAAACAATATATCATGAGCGCACTCAAAACGTCCGCTTGCTAACATCCCTCAATAAAATAATGTGCTCATTCATGAAGCGTGCACGTGGTGAGCTCAGGCTTAAAGCGAACTGACAGCTGACGCGGGGGAGAGGGGGGAGGGGGGTTTAGGTACAGACTAATAACATCACCCTTGAAGTAGAGCTACCATCGAGAGTCACAGAGTATCCATAGGGCCGTTAACAGCCACCGAGGGGCTCGCGAGCCTATCCTGAAATCAGGGTGAATAGGCCTTAGTTGACCACGCTGGCCCAGTGCGGATTGGTCAACTATACATACAACCTTTGAATTTCTTCGCAGGTGTGTGTAGGTTTCCTCACGATGTTTTCACTGTAAGAGCGTCGAATAAACGAAAGTTAGTTGCTGTAATTACATTTTAAATGGAATGAATACAATATCTAATAATAATTTCTATTGATGTGTTATTTTATTAATAAGTTATGTTATTTTTTGGAACGCCTCATCCTTTAAACATGAAGACAGAAAAGTTTCTTCCTTAGAATCTTAACAAGAATCCCAGCACATTTACGTAAAAGTACAGAGTTAATTGTAATCTGTGGTAAAACTTTTCAAAAATATACTTTCCTGAATTATTACGTAACGTAACGAATGAATGTGAATAAAGCGTATGATTTCGCATTTGTCATAAGACGATACTATTACCACAGAGTAAGTGCTTATTAGATAGAACCTTCTCAAGTTGCCGTCGTCGTCAAGAAAATATTGTTTTACGTATAAAAGGCTTTGGAGACGCTACTTGAGTGTTCCCTTACAAGTTTCGTACTTTTACGACTCAAGCATAGGTCAATAAAAAAAAGAAAAAAAATAGAGTGTTCCCTTTATTGTGATAGATTGATTGGTTATACCTAGGGTTGCCATTTCTAAAACTTGCCCCCCATAGGACCGAATGCGTAAGTTCCCCGGATTTTGGAGCTGTCACCCCGGACACTGTAATTTTATTTTATTTCACTTACATCTAAATGAAAAAATACATTTAACACCGTACTTGTTAAAAGAAAACATACATTTTAAGTATTTTTTGCATGAAATACTGCGCAGTTGATTAAATAATCTGTGCACGTGTGATAATACCTATTAACTTTTATTTAAATTGATGGGGTCGGGCTTTGATGAAAAACCCAGAATTTTATTGTAGTCCGGTTTTTACCCGGACTATGATTTCAACTCCGCCCGGACGCTCCCCGGACGCCCTCTAAACTAGGACAAATCCGGGGAAACCCGGACGGATGGCAGCCCTAGTATACCTAAATATAGTTTCGTTTTCTACTTTGACTGGTCGCCTTCCTATAATTGTATATTTAGTTTGCACTCTTTGTTATATTAATAAAATTGTATAAATAAATAATTTATAATTTTGTAAAAATATTTTGAAAATATGCAACGCCTGTGGAGTTTCTTCCGGCGAGTTCTTCTCCACAGAAGACAGCCAAATCGTGAACTCGCCTTAACGTCGAAAAGTGATTTGTAAAATCTTACTTCGAATAAAAACGAGACGAGCGTTTTACTACGTAGGCACTAAATACTTTCCGAGTTTGCCCACACCAGTACCCCTACCATGAGTTGCTAACGTAACTTACGCGCTCGATATCGACTACGTAAACGTGCATTTAGTATGGAATTAAAACTACGCCATCTATTGACAGTTATCTGAAGTAAAATTTCTCCATACTAAATGCACGTTTACGTAGTCGATATCGAGCGCGTAAGTTACGTTAGCAACTCATGGTAGGGGTACTGGTCTTCAAGCCTAGAGTTACTTTTTTTTAGTCTATTTGATCCTACTGCTAGGCCCTTTCGGCTCATAAGGACCACTAGCACCCACTAGTAAAGGCTCACCACCGCTTTCTGTCCTGAGGATGTTCAGGCCAGCTATTAACAGTCCCGTGGTCGAATGGTCAAAAGCTAGCCTGCCGTTACGAACGTTCCGGATTAAAAAAAAAAACTAGCTCTATACTTTTCCCCCAAAATCTATAATGCCAAAAAAATGTTCTTAATCTTAGATTATGTTATGTAGTTTTATCTTCTGCACGTGTCTGTCTCAACTTTTGAATACAACAAACGATAAGCTATTTACACTGGATTTAGGTGATAAAGAGGTCATTGATCCCGCCTCGCTCCACTTCGCGTATTTGCCAATAAAAATAGACGCTCATGATAGAGCTAACTAAACAGACATACTCGTACAATATTTTAACATAGCGTCATCGATACGATAAGATGCAAAAATAAAATTATGAGGTTTTAAATACCTAAGTAACCCTTTCTTTATTGCATTCACATAATAAAACGCATTTTCCCGCAGTAAAAGGTAGCCTATGTTACTCAGGGTGAATGTAGCCACAAATTACGTATAGCGGTGTTTTGTGATGTAGCTTTCCAATGGTGAAAGAAATTTTGAAATCGGTTCAGCAGTTTTTGAGTTTATTCATTACAAACATACACACACACACAGAAATACAAACTTTCCTGTTTATAATATTAGTATGATATGATAGCTTTCTGCCGCGGCTCCGCCCGCGTTTACAGTTTTTCCCGTGGGAATGAGGCATTTTCCCCAGTAAAAGGTATCTTATGTTACTCAGGGTGAATATAGCTTTCTAATGGTGAAAGAATTTTCGAAATCGGTTCAGTAGTTTTTGATTTTATTCATTACAAACATACAAAAATACAAATCTTTTCTCTTATAATAATAGTATGATAGATAAATATAATAGATAAAAGTTTATTTATGAGCACAGTACTTGGAAATGCTTAATATAGGTCATGTTAACTTGTTAATTATAAACAAGCGGCAAACACAATAGCACTTATAATACAAACAAATATTTATAATGTAATGTACCCTTATAAAAGGTCCTAAGCTCAACATTATGCTGTGAACCACACACACAAAAATACGAATCTTTCCTCTTTATAATATTAGTATGATGTTTATGTAAATGTTTACCTTTTCACACTGAATATGTGTACCTGTGCACCCGATATAATGTAAATATATAAATAGCACACAGCGCTTACCTTAAAGTGTATGTGAGTTCGCGCTCAGATGGAGATACCTCACAGTTGAAAATAAATAAATAGGTAGTAACAAATAAACTGATAAATATACTGTTAGTCTAGTGCATAAAAATAAACTGCATTATAAATCTGAATGTTATGCTTGTTATAAATACGATTGTAATATTTTATTGATTAGATATGTTACAGGAAATGTATGAAATTCAGGAATTGTATACAATTCCTAGGAAATGTATACAATTCCGGAGCTCTTTAGGAAATGTATGAAATAATATTTTAAAGATTATTTAATACACACATTTCCTAGGAAATGTATACAATTCCTATAAAATGCCGAATTTGTATTAGGAAATGTATAAAACAAATGCTTTCTGTGACTAAAATGAACAAAACCCGCTGTTAAAATGATATCAGAGTTATTTGTGAATAAAATAAATGAAACTCATTATCTAGCTGACAATCACAATTTTTCTTTAGGCTCTCGTTAAGATGATGCTGATAAATATAACATTACATACAATGATACAGTACAAAAGTAATTGTATTTTTTTTTTTATATTAATACTTTTTGGTTAAAAAAATAATACTTTTCAAGCTCTTTCACTCTGTAATACTCCCATGTAACATTCACATCGTAAATTATAAAATAATTGATATGTTTTATTAGTAATTAAACTGTAAATTTTAACTATTTATTCTTATCAATGGTTCTTATACTTTAGGCACTGAAAGTTTCAGTGGTCCCTAGCGCTAGTGATCGCCTGATCGGATAACGCAATACCATAGGCGGGACACTCCAAAGAACCAACATGGTTTTAATTTTTATAAGATAACTACCAGACGTAGATGAAAATTAAAGAAAAATCGTTTTTATGCTTCATCGAATACCCCGCTACACCACCATAGAGTTTGGCGGCGCCTGCGAGATGCGGTTTGGGGGTAGATGTAGGATAGGGCGGGGATCTCGTTTTGGTGCGGGGAGGTAAATTTCCCTTCTTTAGGAGTAGTACAATTATATACTTTTGTGGTAATACCTTTCTCTTACTCTGCTATCCCTGTTAACCCATTGACATCTTGAATGTATTACATTTCCTATTGCTATTTAGGAAATGTATACATTTCCTAGGAAATGTGTCTAATATCACTTATTTCACACATTTCCGGGCAATTTTAGGAATTGTATACATTTCCTAGGAATTGTATACAATGACGGATTTTATACATTTCCGTTAACAGATATAAATATTATTCATGAAAGTTCGCCCACGGTCGTCTGTTGCTGGCTTATATTCGCCACGCCTATTAATACGAATATAGATGGGCGCCACAATTCTATGGAAATTAAAAATAGACTCTACAATATAACTGTTTTTGTAAGCTTTTATTAAACTGCGCATTTGTATTCATATTGTAAACAAAATACCACTATCTAAGATGTTGACGGGGGGCATAAGGTAGCACCATGTAAAAATTAATTCAATTCGGTCCAACAGTTTCGGAGATAGCCCGTACAAACAAACAGACAAACAGAGAAATAAAAAAAGTCGGGATATATTCTATATCACTTCTTACATCCCCCTAACTTGGTATTTAGCACTTTTTTTCTATGTACAGATTTCCGAACTCTACAGTTTTATTATATAGATAGATGATTGTTCTCTCTGCTACCATAGGACTAGTTTTAAATTTTACACAAACTTTTCAGTTAAATATATATATATTACAAACATCATTTTTCTCAGACATATCCATAGATACCACACAGTGCTCCACACGTATGAGTATGATGAAAAAAAAATATATTTTTTTGAGTTTCAATTCTAAGTACCTATATATAAAAATTTATTCCTCTTTTTTCTATTTTTGTGTGAAAATCTTAATGCGGTTCACAGAATACATCTACTTACCAAGTTTCAACAGTATAGTTTTCATAGTTTCGGAAAAAAGTGGCTGTGACATTCGGACGGACAGACATGACGAATCCATAGGAGTTTTTTGCCATGGATCGGATCCCTAAAAAATTACAAAATTGTTTGTTGGATATTGAAACAGTAAAATATCATGCACATTAGCTTTCCACCCGCGCTAACAAATTTTCCCGTCTAATTCTTTAACGAAGTCATAGGAAAACATAAATAAAGAATGAAATCAGTATGTAGAGCCGTTATCAAGCGAGGCTGTTATTATAAGTACTGTTCTCAAGTTGTAGCGCTAGCGTGACCAAGAGAAATAGGGGTTCATTTTTAATATTAGATAGGTATCATTACGCCATCTTGTGGCAAGTCTAGTGTACTTTATATTTCAAACATTACGAGCACAAGAGTGGTTAGAAATGATATTACTGGTAACTGCTGTAATTTTAGCCAGACTGGGCATGAGTTGTTAGCATAAGGTAAGCAAGTTTTCGTTTGTGTAATATAAAGACGTAATACATGCAAATCTTAAAGGAATAAATTCTGTCAACTCTAGCTGTTTTGTAAGCACAATGCTGGTTAGGTTGCGGTGGAGGGTTGTCCTCTGGGTTGTGATTGCTCCAAATGTCATGTCAGCACCCGTAACTTGCTGTGCTACGAAAAAAGTTTGTCGCGAGAGAAGCACGCCATATTTAAATATCCTCCAATAGGATAAGAGAATACGCACGACAAACTTATGTCTGTCACGCGTGGACCGGGCATGTTAGAGGGGCCAGCTTTTTATTGGTGACTTTCTATTGTTTGAATTTAAACTAAAAGAAAACAAGAATATATCTGTGCAAAATCACACATATGTGTTGACAGGTTCGGGTCGTCTCTATTGATTGTTGGTAACAACTAAAAACATTATAAAATAATACTAGCGACCCGCCCCGCCTCCGCACGGGAAAATGGTTATTGTGGGTTATCTTTAAGCATATTATGCATGTATTATACATATAAACCTTCCTCTTGAATCACTCTATCTATTAAAAAAAACCGCAGCAAAATCCGTTGCGTAGTTTTAAAGATTTAAGCGTACAAAGGGAGGGACATAGGGACAGAAAAAGCGACTTTGTTTTATACTATGTAGTGAAGTAGTCTGTGGCTGCAGTCAGCCAGCTTCTTTAACCTTAGTTATCTTTTCACAAACATTGCTTATCTTATCCTAGGTCAAAGGAGGCGTTATATTATAGGCGAGGCGATACATTATATCACTTTCTAAGTTATTGTTATGTTATGTTGAGAAATTAAAGAAAATTAATTTATGATTGCAATTAATTTATTGGGTACAAAGTTCTGCGCCAGGAATAATTTTCTTTGCGATACAATAACTTAAATATTGCGTTAAATTAAACAATTAATAAATAGATTGATTATTAATTAATAACATTCACAAAACTCAGAATTAGGCCTTTCAAGTATTTGACACTAAAGATATAGGTATATAAATTAAATTCAAGAAACTGACTAATTTACATAATTATATTGCTTGATAAATGAGACTTATATAACCGGCGCGGCGTTACCGGTTGTTGTATTATTTATCTTCATCAGCAGACAGTAGGTACTTATTTATCTATGATAATATTCTACTCATAATAAATTACATTATAATTAAATATCACAATAGTTGTGTTAGTTTGTACTTCTTTCGACGCTGAGAATTGGCTATTCAAAGCTTGGGAGGTTTAACCTCATTTGCGCTGCTTTTTACCACGGGAAATTCTCAATTTTCATTACCATAAGGAATGCATGTGCTGACGCTGTACTTAGTTGCCTAATGTCTATATTACACTTCTATAAATATGTACCTTTACCTTTCATTCAATCGACTCAAATATGAAAAAAAATCATTTAATTTCATTACCATAAACCTCATCATCATTATCATTTCAGCCGAAAGACGTGTAATGCTGGACAAAGGCCTCCTCCACATTACTTACATTTAATTTAAATTACATATCCTTAGAGTAACGCGGGCCTTCCGTAAGTACATATCGGATCTCTATTTCTAACTTACCACTTCAAATCAATATAACTGACTCGTAAAATAACTTGTATTTTTGGAAAAAACATTCCTATTCGGTTATGTATGAATGTTGATTTAAATTCATATAATTATTTAAAAAACATGCACCTATTATGCTAAAATAACACTGACGAATTTAGTCATCAATATCTGGAAAAATTCAATCGCATTTTCAATACTGAAATCACTAACTCCTCTCGGTGAATATTAACGGTAGTCCTCCTTTGATGCTCTGGATTATGCTGGCCCTGGGGTCCACGACGGGATGCCTCTTGGTGTCCGGGGCTGGCTCCACGTTGAACTTGGACAAAATGGCCGCCAATCCAGCCAGGGACTGCATCAGACCCAATCTTTCACCTGTTGGAGAAGATACTCCTTCGTTTTCAAGAGAATTTCTAAGGAAAATCGACCGAACGAACCGAATATGTAGACGCCGGCAGGTCCGGTCAGGTCTCTCCACGTTCGGAAGTAATCTTCCGTGACCAGATGCGGTATTAATTAGATGTTCAAAATGGTCCAGATTTTTTAAATGACAATGAATGAAATTATCTTTTAAGCACGCAAAATTAAAAATTACTAGTAACTGAACAAATTGATGAAATTGAGAAAACATAACAATATAGGAACATTAGGAACATACCAATGCAAGTGCGAGGTCCTTCTCCGAATGGCAAGTAAATGAATTTCATGGCATCCTTGTCAAACTCATCAGGATGGAATCTCTCTGGGCGAAACTCTTCAGGGTCCTTCCAGTATTGCGGGTCCATGTGAATAGCCTGCACTGGTATTATGACACCCACTCCTGGGTCGATGGTCACGTCCAGCTCAGGGAAGGTATACTGCCTGGCACACTCGCGAATCAGGAAACCAAGCGATGGAAACATCCTCATGCCTTCCTTAAAGGTCCATTCCAAATACTGCATTTCCTTGACTGCATCAAAGCACATCTTATTATTGTATTTGGCTAGAACTCTATCTATATCAGCCTGCACTTTTTTCTGAACTTCTGGATGATACGCAAGTTGATGTAGCGTGTAACTTGTAGCCGACGATGACGTCTCGAATCCCGCAGCAAAAAATACAAACACTTGAGCAGCGAAAAGTTTGTCATCTAATTCAATATTCACGAGCTTTGGACTTCCATCTTTGTTATTCTTTTCAATAGATTCACCTATCAACGCACCCTTTTTCTTACATTCCAACAATAAATCTATAAAATCACCGCGGCCGGACGGCTCGTAGTTTCTCTGTTTCACGATTTCCTGGACGAGCTTAACAATATCTTTCTCAACTGCGTCCATATACTTCAAACGTTTGCATAATTCTGGAAATATATCTTTCAACACCGCAGTTACAAACAAGGAGAACGTAACACGAAAAATGTCTCTTCCGAGTTTCCTGAACGGTGAGTTTTCATCGTTGAGAGAGTCAGAGTCCAAACCGAAACCGACAGAGCCGATGAAGTCTGTTGTGTACCGCGCCATGACGTCTCGCGCATCGAGCGTGCGCGCCTTGCCGGTGGTGGCGCCGCCGATGACCGTCTGCAGGCGCTCCGCCCGCTCGCACACGAGAGGGAACATCGCTTTCAGCTTACCGCTCGTGAACGCCGGCGTCATGCGCTGCCGCAGCACTCTCCACAGATCCCCGTCCGCGAAAAACAAGTTCTGCATCATAGGCTCAATTACTTCCTTATTGGGATTTAGTCCTCTAAGGTAGAAGTTGTAGAAATCCACTGTTAGAAGGCGCTTGATGATCTCAGGATCTCTAACCACCAACTCCGGCCGAGTACTCCTGAAGAACCCGACAATCTTCTCGTTGGGGTATTTCCAGTACATTTCCACAGCTACTTCGGTCATGCTTTTTTGCATCGCATAGTTCGAGAGATTGTTTCCGACCAGGAGTAATGGTTTGTCATGTTTGACGCCTCTCTCCAGCCAGTACTTGTGGGTCCTGGTTCCATAGAAGTACAGAGTGACGAATAACACTACGATAAGCCCTATAAAAAACATTTCTTGAGCGCGCGTCTGTTCGCGTACACGATTGGTATGACACTGAACTCGAAATAAGGCTCAACGCAAATTATGAAGGCCGCCGCACCAGTATAATTTTTTATCTGGATTATGAAGTTGTTTTATTTACAACATGATGCACCATTTTACATTTAACGATCTTACTATCTGAAGACTTGGCAAGAAAGTTATTTATACCTATATACCCGTGGTTCACCCCATTAGTCCACCTGGGTGTATCAAGGGCGTTTTTTTCTTCCCATAGTTCTCCTCTAAATAACTGGGTGTACCTACCAGATATTTTCATAGTCACTCATTTTTGTAGTCAAGTGGAATATTTTAATTTTGACGTAACATTGATATTTACTAAACAGATAAACAAAAGATAAAATGTGGTTTGTGCTGTTAAAGTAAAATATGTTTTTCTTGACATCGTTTATCAAATGAAGAGGTGTACATTGAGACTTATTATTGGATCAAAACACCCTAGCAGTATTCTCAGGAAATATTTTCTAATCAAAATGTCTGAGAAAAGTCCCAAATCCCACGTCTGAAGTCAAAAATAACTTGGATTTTTTTGTTGAAACAAATAAGGAAATAAATTTTCTACAAAATCGAGTCGTCGAGTATAAATCCGCGTTAAATCGAGTAAATTAAGGCTGACGCATACGTGTATATTAAAGGTCATATATTGTTAAAATAACATGTTGATGTGTAATAATAATAACCAAAATAATGATCGAAGTCCGCTTGCTTATCTCACATAGTCAAATCTAAACCAGCATTTCATCATCATTTATCATCTCTATCACCCACCACTATATAGAAATAGTGTTGAATAAGATATCAGCAAGAGTCGCTATAGAGAGTCGAAATCATTCATTTACCGTTACCAAGTGACTTGGTGATTAAATGATAATGCCTTGATAGTTCCATATTGTTTGTAATAGAGAAGATAAGATAAGAAATATTCTAAAATATTCCTACAGGATTCTGAAATGCTGGCTTAGATTAGATTATGTAAGATAAGCAAGCCGACTTAGATTAATATTTTGGTTAAACTGAAAAAAAGTAGGTACTATGCGTGCCAAATAAGAATAGGACTGTCGAAACGTCCTATTCTTATTTGGCACGCATAGTAATATAAAAATACTTGTACAAATTAACTGTATAAAAATTATTTATAAAAATATTTTCTTATGATGCAAACAGTATTTTTTTCCACTATAAAAAAAAGCAATAACATTTAGTGCAGTATCCCCACGATTCAGGTTCATTTGAGTCATGACTTCTTCGTTCAATTCACGACTTTAACACGAGGCTATAAAGTCGTACATATATTTTGTCTCACGACTCACGAAATGAGACGAGTCACGACGTAAGTCATGCACATTGCACATGCATGGAATAAATTCAATTAAAAACTTATCTAATGGGTCATTATTAAGTCATTAATATTGAGCCTCCTAATGCAAACATTTATTAATATAATGAACTATGTAGTAAAACAAAATATTATACGAAAAATAAGAACAACGAAACAACTGGTGCACTGTTTATTTTGTAAGAAATGTCTTTTAGTAGATGATGTGGTATGTATCATTGTGCTGGAATGTAATGTAATGTATTTTCATTAAATTATAAAGATAATTAAAAACATGCAAGACATTTGCCAGTTTGTCTATTCTTCTCCAGTCTGACTGTGAATGCGCCAACCGTGAACTGCTGTGGTCAGAACATTTTTTTTATCGAACTTTTTTGTTATGCTTCAAAATGAGTCGAGAAGTATGTAATATGTATCACAACACATAGGTACCTACTCATGAAACTGAACAACTTTTACTTAGGAACATACGTTGAAATCTCAGAAACAAAAATTAACTTTTCATAAACTTTAGTCACATGACCGGCTACTTGTATGACAAGTTGAATTTTAATTTTGATATTTCAACCTATGTTCCTTAGGGAAAGTTGTTTAGTTTCATGAGTACTACCAGGATACACCACCAGTTAAACACGTTGTACTGGGAAGACACAAGTTTCATAAAAAAAAAATCTTACTAGGGACTAACTATTTGGTATTCTGTGATCTTACCCTCTATATGTTTCATTCCTATCTTCATCTGTGCTACCGAGCAATATCATTTTTCAATTGAGCGCTATTAAATTAAGTGGTGAGGTCGTCGCCTAGCAACGAATAGGAAGACCGACTGTATGTTTTTGTCTAGTTTTATAAACTTACTGGCCAGTCTCGTTTAGCAAATCTTGTTTAACACGACCACTGAGCGTTATAGTATTATGATATGAATTAAATAAAGTTGGGAGTGTGTTGGTAAAGATGTTGTCAATAAAATTTTCCAGTGAAATAACGCTCCGGACAACAATGTTGAATTCCGAAAATGTTGGTTCCTGGAAAACAAGGGAACTTCCAAATCCAAAACGGTACGGACGGACGGATTATGAATTTCTAGACATAATTTGCATTATTAAATACTGACCCTTACAAACAAGCCCGCTAAGGCCGGTCGACTTTGCGACACAAGCGTAGGTCAATACTAAAAGCGGTTGTCTGTAAAGTCGGTTTACTGACGATATTTGAACGTGACAACGATTGTTCCTCTTTGTCGCTCGTTCCGCGCTCTCGCTTACATTTCAAGCCTTAAATGGAACGCCTCAGCCGCGCGGTAACGACGCATGTCGTCATGTTTTTTCGTGCGTGCAGCCGGCTCGTCGTCGGTAAGACGTTGTTGTCACGTCAAAAATAAAAATCCTGATAGTCGATTTAACATAAGTTCATATTTATTTACAACTTGTGGTAAAACCGGTCGCGGTGTTTACGTATTCACCGACATTGGCGGCGCCCGCGCACCACTAACTACGGCCATTTTAGGCGAAGCAGGTAACATAATTTATAACCCGACTGTACAATGGAAAATAAATCACTGTACGAAATTGAAAAAAAAAAGCCCTATTCCAAACCTAACCATATTCACCATTGTTTTATCTGTCTATTAAAATTATAAATTCACCAGTGAAATTTCCATTTGAGTCCCGCGTAGACAATGTCTTCTTATATGTTCTACTATTTTTAACTTGAAGAAAATAATACCCTCATTGGAAAAAAAGGCGGAGCCGTGTGCCGGAAAGCTAGCTATAAACTGACATGAAATCACGCGTCAGCGTAGAATTGATATTATTGTAATAGAAAAAAGTACCTAGCTTATTGTTTTCCTTCGATCAAATATAGTTGTTTTCACAAGAATTTTCTTGGTATTTAATTTATGAAACTCGTCTCCTATTGATTCGTCGAATTTCGTATAATATCCTCACGGAATAATTTGTCTGAGCGAAATCAACATAGAATTCTGTGAGAGTAGGAGTATCGGATTCTGATTGTGTTGAGTAAACACTTAATTGGTGAGGTCTCCTAGCAACCCAACAAAGGTCGGCTGCTTTAAGAGCTCAATACGTGTGGGTGTTAAGATATTATACTACTAACTTTCCGCCCGCGGCACCGCCCGCGTTAATAGGTTTTCCCGTGGGAAAGAAGTATTTTTCCACGGTAAAAAGCAGCCTATGTGTTATTCTGATGTATAAAGCTATATTATTGTAAAGTTTCATTAGACGTCGAAAATCTGTACATAGAAAAAAAATAAAAATTGTCTCGGGGGGATGTATGTGATACTATAGAACATATTATTATCCTGATCCTTTTTCAATTGAGAAAGGGTGTGACAAGACAAGTAAAAAAATGTGTAGTGAAAAAGATGTTGTGACGAGAATTGAAAAAGGGATGCTAAATTGACGTGGTAAGAATGAGTGAAGACGACGGAAGTGATGAAAGGAGAAGACCAAGGCGAATGTTCCACGATCAAATCGGGGACGTTCTCACAAAAAGTCAATTCAAGAATACTCTTAACTAAAGCCAACATGATGAGATTAATGAATGTAAAAGAAGAGAAAGAAGTGTATGTCTGGATCGTAGCAAGTGGAAAGAAGTGACTTTATGTACATACATAAACATACATAAATATTTTTTTGAAAGCATTTAAGTGGTTTTCTCAGCCGGGTGACGGTATGTATGTTGGGCGTTTCTCATTTACTTTAATGAAACGTGGCTTGTAAAAGAAAAGCCTATCAATCCATTTGACCTTCTGGACCTCTTAATCGGACGACCAAGTGTGGGCGCCACGTTGCGCCAAGAAGCCCATATAGATGTCATAATATCAAATTGATGGCGCTACGCGCTGGGCTACTTGCCTGATTCACATCTCCCAAACTGAATGGCTCCACTACTGTGAAACAGGGTCACACACGTTATGTGTGTTATCTGTTGAGCAACATAAATTACTCACTTTATTTTTAACTGGTTTAGCGCTGCGGTATCGCCTACGTTATTAGTATTTCCCGTTGTAGGTATTCATTTGTTATACAGAAAAAATCTTATTAATTTCCGCTGTTAATTTTCACTACATAGTATAAAACAAAGTCGCTTTCTCTGTCCCTATGTCCCTATGTCCCTATGTATGCTTAAATCTTTAAAAGTAGGTACGCAACGGATTTTGATGCGGTTTTTAATAGATATAGATACAGTGATTTAAGAGCAAGGTTTATATGTATAATACATGCAATGACATGCATAATATACTTAGGGATAACCCACAATAACCATTTTCCTGTGCGGAGCCGGGGCGGGTCGCTAGTATTTACTAAAGTGAATATCTTCGTTTTTATTAAAACGCATGTTCTGTTTCACTAGTTCCTACAAGGTAAACGCAACCGTGAATATTTTATTTAAACGACTTTCTGTGAATATTTTATTGAAATGAGTGAAAAGGATCACTTGACAAGTTCGTTGACGTGTTCTTCCAGGGTAGCACGAGGTTTCACGTGAGACAAGACATAGTTTTGTCGTGTCAACTCTTGACTTAACCTATTGGCGGAAAAGTACGGCGGATTATCACAGCGGATTGTGACAGTCAAATGTGAGATAATACCTTGCTGTGCTTTATGCAATATCGGCTGGACTGTTTAATTTATTTATTTATAATAGATACACCATCGACTTGTTACTAAGCATTAGAATCATGTTACATACAAAGTTTTGTACAAGGTAATAAACCTTTACATGTATACAGCATTACTGTAAAGCGAACACTATAACTTATAAGCTATAACTAATAATTAATTAGTGACTACATCTAACAATCCAAAATTGTATAATTTAATTTAAGACTAAAATGTCAATTGGTCCTTTGGAAACGAGATCCTACGAGATCATTATAGGTGCTCAAAAGTCTGTTAACAGGTCCATTTCTTCCCAGATTTGTTTTGCAAGGTACCGTATTGAAAGTGTTAATCAATTGATTAATCATATCATATAACATTGGATGCTGGATTTCAGCATGTTTGTTGTTTTAATGGTTCCGTTGTTGCTGAAAAGCGTATAATTGATTTTCATTTCGAGAGGTAGTTCTAAAATCAGTAAATTTGTAGACCTGTTTATTTACTTTACAATCATTTGTCAGTTATTGCGACGAGTTGTTTTTTATTCGCCTATTCCCCTTGAACTTGCTCGTACGCATAAATTAATATATTGGGTTGAAGAAATGTTCCATTGTTTACGCAATAGACTTATTAGATATTTATGTATGAGTAAGTAAGTTTTAATTTGGTTGATGTTAATGACAACGAAGGTAAACAAACATCACACTAGTTTTGGCTACAATTAATGCTTTAACTCCAATTTTGTGGAACAATGTTGTGGATCGACAAACGACCCCGGTAATAGGTACCTATAAAGACTTATTGACAGCTCATATGTCCTCACCAAGGGGCTCGAGCCCACCCTGAAATCAGGGTGAATAGACCTTTATCGATGACGCTTGCCCAGTGCGGGTTGGTCAACTTCAGACACATCCTTGATTTACGAAAACTCATTAGTACGTGTCAATGTATTTTCGATTAGATTAAGTAATTTTCGATAAAAATATAGATGAAAACTTATATACTTGAAATACCTAGTTACATATTTGAGAAATCAAATCGATTAGTCTTGCTAGTTATAAATAATATTGATTTGAGTCAAGGTGAACTTAGTAATTTCAAATAACTTCGTGCAGTTACAAACGTGATCGGTTGTGGTTCAAAACTTGACCAGATTAATCTGGAATAATAACTTCCATCTTGAATTTAGAGCCTGTCCTATGAAAAGGTGGGATGTTTTTTTTTTATATCTTATGGCACTAGTAAACTGTGTGCCAGTATCGAGCTATCGATATTGTATTTTCTTTTAGACGAAAAATGGGGAAACGTAAACAAAACAGAAATGACATTCACGTTTTTAAAAATATACAAAATAGTCTCTATTTTTCAATTGTGAATTTCCTGTTCCTTTTTGTTTTTAAAAACGCGAAAAGGACGTATAGATTTTAAATTTTAAATTGAGTTAAAAATTATGTTTGAATTTTAAATTAAAATGTGATAACTAGAAGTTGTCAAACGCGACATAATGACAGTAAGTACTACTATAACGGAGAAGAACGAACAGGGGAGCTAGCATAAGGTTTCGCACTTGACAGACATGTTTTGTCGTGCGTATATTGGACGACAATATTGCTGGTATCTCGAAGCTTTTTAACAGACAAATGTGAGATAATCGCTTGTCACGGTGCTTCATGTCTTCATGTTAGAGTAGGGACTACTATTTGGTATTCTGTGGTTAGAGTAGCAGTTTACTAGTTCAATTCAGTTTAGAGCGTGACTGAGAATTAACCCCTTCCTGTCAAATTACATACTTGATTAGAAAAGATAGTCCCTCGGAATCCATCTAATTAGGCTGATTTTCCCGCGCGCATCGGCGATCATTGTTCCGCATCGCCGCCGCCGAGCTATAAATAAGCGTGCGCACGTTTTTACGCGCACAACCGTTGTTGCAGAGGCCGATGACATGCGCGAGAGCGCACCGGAAACGCAATAAAAAATCAACGATGCAGCCTTCTTGCGTCTAAAGTGAAAAAGTGCATCCAAAGAGTTAAGAAGACAAAGAACCTGTCTTTTTTTTTCTAAAATTAAATCGATAATAGACTTTAAACTTAAATTCGGTAACAGCCCATAAGTGCCCATAACAGTGTGAAAGTTAGAGTAATTATAATTTAGGCATTGGTTGCCTGGTAGAAATTTCTACCTTAGCAATAAGGCCGCCTATTTGTACACTTTTACCGTTGTAGACTGTTTTTTTTTTGGCATTCCTGGTGTGCAATAAAGTATATTCTATTCTATTCTTAGAATCAGGCCCAATATTCCATATAAGTATTAATAAAAACCAGTTATAGTAATGAAGTTTGTATATGAACAGAACACATTAATATACATATTACAAGTATTTAAATATCTACAATTTTCTTTTTTATTAGTATATAAAGAAACTAGAAACGCTCGATATTAGATAGATAATTTGATATTCAACATTTCAGAGTATTAGCAAAGCAATAAATCCTTACTGGAATATCCCAAACCACTTCTGTTTGCCTCTGAAATGTAATAGGGAACCGTATAAATGTCGCGAAAACGGGCTGCCAGGCTCCAGCCTGAAGCTGAGATAGGTCAAGGTCATGGGAATTCAACTGGGAACGCCGAAATAACCAGGATTCCTCCCGTGTAAAAAAATACCGATTGCAGACTATATTTACAACCAATGGTCACACCATATGAACATTAACGACCTCATTGATTTCCCCGTAGCCTAGTTGGTAATATGCCTGCCTACAAGGCACAGGGTCGCGGGTTCGAATCCCGCCCAGGGCAAACATTCGTGTGATGAGCACTTGTGTTTTTCTTGTATCTGGATGTTGTATATTTATATACCTATATATGTATATCAGTTCCCTGACACCCATCCATAGTACAGGCTTTGCTTAGTTTGGGGTACGAGGGCCGTGTGTGAAATGTCCCCACTAATTATTATTATTATTATTATCCAACGACTGGGTCCAGCCGTTTATAAATGCAAAAGTTTGCTGAAACAAAGCAACGGATTGACCAGGTTTTTTCCACTGAGATATATTGAGGGCCGAAGATAAACACAGGGTACTTTTTATTACAGGAAAATATCTCATTTCACGGGAAAAGATAAACGAAATGAACAACGCAGGCGTAGCCGCGGGCGGTCAACTTGTATTTTTAACCCCCAACAAAAAAGAGGGGTGTTATAAGTTTGGCGTGTGTGTCTGTCTGTCCGTCTGTGGCATCGTAGCTCCTAAACGTATGCGCCGATTTTGATCCAGTTTTTTTTACAAGGTGTCACAATCGAGAGTGTTCTTAGCTATGATCCAAGAAAATATCTTCAGCCATTTGAAGATTATCAGCTCATTTCGAGTTGATGAAAGTATCAAATAACGGTTTTGTGGCGGCGGTCTTTAATTTTTTTATATATAATAAAATAAGCGTCGTAAATTTGTCTGTACATTCTCCAAATCGATTATCTACTTTCTGTATGACATGACATGATGCAACAATAATACAAAATGCAATATGCTTTTTCAAACCAGCTAGGCGGCGGCATCAACATTGTAGACTAATATAATTAACCCTCCACCATTTAGCAAGATCGCTACACGTGGAGCCACAAGTAAACAACTAATAATAAGTCAGTGTGTGTGTTCGTCAGTTCTATAGCAACCTTAAGAGGATTGTATACCTGCACATTTTCATACAAAAGAAGTTTTGCATCCCGTAAACATGACCCTCGTCCATACAATGAAAATCTAGGTTCGTTTAAGTTTTAATTAAAAAATAAATTTACTATGATAAATTATTAGATTTTAATAGTTATAAAATAGTTAAATATTTCTTGATGTGTGATAATAAAATTGTATCGTGATATATTTTTTTTCATTATATTAATTTTATGCTAATCAATTGATTATTGCTTTATAATGCTCGCTTATGGCGTAGGTATCAAGGTTAACATGAAAAAGAACTATTTTTTATTGTATCTATCTATATCACTTTCAGACATGAAAATTGGACCTTATTTAAGAGGAGCAAAACGCGTTAGTTCACAATCATCTTAATGGAAAGATCAATGCATCCACGTGGAAGCCATATCTCTAGCTATAGGTATAAGTGAGTGCGATAGGATGCGGACTGACGGTCTATCTAATCTAGGTACTGCGTGCCTATAGCACTTAGACTAGACTTGTCTATGTATATAATGCAGGGTTTAAATTATGACTTAGGAAAAACTATGAAGACAAACTAAATTTTTTGGACAGTCGACCTATGATTGCATTCTATGTTTATGAGATAACTAACTTTCCGCCTCGCAAATTTTTCTGCGATAAAAGGTAGCCTTATTACTCTCCAAGGCCTATCCTATCTTTATTATATTATAATCGGTTCAGTAGGTTTATGAGCATATTTAATGCAAACAAACAATAAAAAATAATAATAATTTTGTTTAAACCTAAAACTTGTGTTTTTTTGCTATGAACAAGACTACTTCATTTACGAGTGAGAGGTAAAGAACTTGATTATTTTATATATCTGTTATAATACATATATTTATTTTAATATACATAATTCCAAGATCTTTGGGGGAGGCCGTTGTCCAGCAGTGGACGTCTACTGGCTGAAATGATGATGATGATGATATAATTCCTTCGTTACACAATATTATCACCATACTCGTATTATTACTATGAGCAGGTAAACTATGTACAGATATAATCTGATGTACATAATTTAGTATAAACAAACTTCATGTCGCGCAGAATATGATAGGGGCCTGTTGAGATAACGTGGCCAGACATTACGACTGTTGGTATCATTTACCTACATGATAAGTAAGTAAATGAAAATGTATTACATGCTATACTGCATATCTACACACACAATATGTTTACAGCAGATATACGCCCCCCCGAGTGGCTCGAGCCTACCTTAAAATTAGGGTGAATGAATAGGCCAGCGTCGGCCATAGGTAGATTAGGAAAGACATGCCATGTGGGATATGAAATGGATATAACATGGCTATATTCGCTCTCCCTGGTCAGTTACTTTTTTATAATTTTTCGAAAGTATCGTTTCGAGCCTACTTTGCATAGCTGTAGATTCAAAACTTGTGAATCAATATTTGTAAATACATAGTTTTTTTATCATTAGTATCTAATATTCTCAAATATGAGCGAAAAATAAATTTAGCCAAAAACATTTATAAACAAGCAACTTAGTTATTATTATTTCCTTTATCTTTGCCTTCGCAACAACAAAACTAGCTTAATTGAGACATTCGTATGTTATCCATCATTCAAACTCGATTAATGCCTTATCTCTGATGGATTTATTACTTAGCTATGAATTATAATGATATACAGCGTGTAACGGAAAGGGGGTATCAACCCGAAGTGCACCAACTCTGACATGGGCTACAAACCACATGCCGAAGTTTTAACCTTCTAGGTTCACGCCATAATTAATAAAAATTAATTGAACTCCAGGTCTTCATTTAATAAATTAAAATTAGCACAACACTAGTGAGCAACTAATTATGAAAACTATTATATTGCCAGTGCATTCAATCGAGAGCTCATTAGTCGAGGAGGCTCTTGCATATTGTTACGCAAAAATTTAAAATCTAAAGAACGCAATGATGTTACTGCACTCTCAAAGGAATGTTGTATTGAACTTTCATGTGTTGAGTTGGAGAATCATATTATAGTATGCGTTTACAGACCCCCTTATTACAATAATTTTGAAGACTTTGAAAATATTATGGAAGATGTATTAAAATTGATTACCCATTCTAATAAATCACATGTAGTTTGTGGTGATTTCAATGTGGATCTGCTGGAAAATACGACTTCCACATGCAGGCTGCTGGGCTTGTTTAAATCATTTAATTTGGTTAACGTCTTCTTAGAACCAACTAGAATAACAGCCACTTCAGCTACTTGTATTGATAATATTTTTTGTGATTGTAATTATTCTAAAAAAGAGATAATACACTCTCTTCAATCAGATCATACTGGACAAGCTGTGTCAATTCCAGCTTGCTATAAAAAAGAGACCCTGCTAATAAAAAAAAGGTCTGTAACTACAAGTAAAATAGAAAAATTCAATAACATTCTGAATGATAAATTACCGTTACCAAATTATGATTTGAGCAATCCAAACAATTTCTACAAAGATTTTTTTTCTATATTGCACTGTGAATTTGAAAATATATTTAAAGTTAAAGAAATCAAAATTCAACCTCGCTTTAAATTCTGCGACTGGGCTACTAGGGGCATTCGCATTAGCAGAGACAAACTATTTCAGCTATATGATGAGAAACGCTATAACCAAAGTAATAATTTCTCAGAATATGTCAGAACTTTTTCAAAAACATTTAAGAAAGTTTGCGCAGTAGCAAAATCAAATTATATTAATAATAAAATAAAAACTGCCGATAATGTTATTAAAACTGTTTGGAAGGTAATAAACCGCGAGACGGGCAAGATGAAATCAAATGATAAAAGTTTTTCATTAGATACAACTCAAGGTATTATTACAGAAGATGTTGACGTGGCACAAAAATTTGAAGAATTTTTTACTAATATTCCATTGCAAACTACAGAGACACTTAATTCCTCTCCTATATCTGCTCATAATCTGCTAAATGCCAATGTTCAGAGATGTCCGACTAATTTCGAGTTCAGGTATATAACGCCTCAGGTAGTGATTAAAACTTTCAAAGAATTAAAACTGAAAAATTCTGAGGATTTATTTGGAATGTCGGTTAGGTTGTGTAGCTCCATAGTTGAGACCCTGGCACCTTATTTGGCATTTCTTTTTAATTCTTGTGTTGATCAGGGTGTGTTTCCAGATCTTATGAAACATAGTAAAATTATACCTTTGTTTAAGTCAGGAGATAGGGAGGATCCCGGTAACTTTAGACCAATATCTATACTTCCAGTAATTAGTAAAATTTTTGAAAGAATTATACTTAATCAGATGCTTGCACATTTTAATTTAAATAATCTACTTCATGATCAACAGTTTGGTTTTACTAAAGGACGTTCGACCACCGACGCTGCAGTTGCTCTTTTGAAACATGTGTATGGGGCCTGGGAGGAGTCAAAGGATGCCATTGGTGTGTTCTGTGACTTATCCAAGGCTTTCGATTGCGTTGATCACGAGACGCTGCTGTCCAAACTAGAACATTATGGAGTTAGAGACGGAGCCCTTAAGTTGATTAGTTCTTATCTCCAAAATAGAATTCAAAGAGTTCAGATAAACGGTTCGAAGTCGCTGGGATCTATTGTCAAGATTGGCGTGCCACAAGGCTCAATATTGGGACCATTCTTGTTTTTAGTGTATGTAAATGATTTACCTTTTATGGCACAAAAATATTCAAAAATTGTGTTATTTGCTGACGACACTTCTCTTATATTTAAGGTTGATCGACATAGTCAAAATATCGACGAAGTAAATAACACTCTGTCAAAGATAAATGAATGGTTTACTACAAATAATCTAATGTTAAATCCAAAGAAAACAAAATGTATTAAATTTTCATTGCCAAATGTAAGGAATAACAATTTAGCTATTACCTTAAATAATGAAGATCTAGATTATGTAAGAAAAACAGTTTTCTTGGGGATAACCATTGACTCTAAGTTACAGTGGGACCCCCATATAACTACATTAGCTTCAAAACTCAGCGCGGCGGCATACGCCGTCAGAAAAATTCGTCAACTGACGGATATTGCTACTGCTCGACTTGTTTACTTTAGTTATTTTCATAGCATTATGTCTTACGGGATTTTATTGTGGGGTAAGGCAGCAAATATAAATAGCATATTTGTTCTGCAAAAGAGGGCGATTCGTTCCATATACCAATTACGAAGTCGGGACTCCCTAAGAGAACTGTTTAAAGAAATTGATATTCTCACAGTGTCCTCTCAGTATATATTTGAAAATATAATGTACGTTCATAAGAACAAATCTTTGTTCCAAAAGAACTCTGATGTACATTCTATTAATACCAGAAATAAAAATAAAATTGTGCAGCCTAAATTTAGACTCTGTAGAGTAAGCAACTCATTTATGGGGAACTGTATTCGCTTCTATAATAAAATACCAGATAACATTACAAATTTACCTGATTGCCAATTTAAAAGTAAAATTAAAAATATCTTATGTTCTAAAGGTTATTACAAGACTGAAGATTACCTAAATGACAAAGATATCTGGTCCAAAATTATTCCAACTCAACATAATAAATAAATTATTGTGCAACATTGTAGTGCGGATCGACTATGCAATTGGGAAGCCATTAATTAGATTGTCGTGAAAACATCTGGCTGACTGAGTATTCATGCTCACTAAAGTGTCCTGACTTGCGGTGGCGTGTGGGCCGGGTCGTTGGGTTCCCTCTAATATGGTTGAGCCCGACGATGGCTGTCCCATACGTCAAACCCGTGAACGTGGTGCTGCTTGGGGGGACTGGTCTGCTCTAGTCGATTGCCGATTGTTTTATTGTTTATATACTTAGTTTAGTTTAGTTTTTCTACTTTGACTGGTTGCCTTCCTTTAATTTCATAAATCGTCTGCACTCTTTGTTATATTAATCAAATTGTATAAAATAATAATTATACCTATGTAAAAATATTTTGAAAAGATGCAACGCCTGTGGAGTTTCTTCCGGCGGGTTCTTCTCCACAGAAGACAGCCAAATTGTGAACCCGCCCTGACGTCGAAAAATGATTTTGTGAAGTCTTACTTCGAATAAACACTATTTGACTTGACTTTTTGCAATCAGCTGTTAGAGGGTTATCGACCTTTAACCGCTCCTTCAAGAGAATTTGCCACCTCCTTTCCTTCCATAGCTCCTGGTATAATATTACATTTATCGAGATGGGTTCTGGATATGTTCAGTGTTTTATTTTTTGTTTATCGTCCAAGTTGTTGAAAATTACTTATTGTATTGTAAACCACCATACCTAGGTTTTTTTATTTTCAGAATTAAATTTTTCTCAACACAATTATTCGTAAAGCGGATCTTATTTCACCGGCTTAAGATACATAAAGCAGCTTTTAAAGAACACGTGTGTAAGAAATTAAAACAGTGAAGTTATTTTTTCTAATTTAGTTGTTTGCTATGGTTGCTATGACAACCAAAGGGTGGACTTGCACGCGCACCAGCGCAGCGCTGTGAGAAGCCGCGAGAAAATAATCCACGCGCCATTTTAATAATACCATGATTTTTAATTCTGTACTATTGTCGTTAAGAACTACCAGGTACGCATGAATATGAAAGAGATCGGACCGGCAGGTGTAACAATTATTTTAAAACTGGACCCTAATTATTAACCCCGCCCATCGTTGGTTGTTGATAATAATAATTTATTGTGTGTATGCCACACTCTTTTATTACACTGAATTTTAATTTTTTCTCGTCGAGTATTACCAGGAACGCATGAATATGAAAGAGATCGGACCGGACCCTATTGATCCCGCCCATCCTGTCTAAAACTTAAATTAAAAATTTAAAAAACCCCCGACACACTACGATGACACATTATACTCTTTCATTTGCCACAGACAGACACACAATTTAAACTTATTTATAACACCCCTCTTTTGATAAAATATCTTATCTTTCATTTGACAACCATTTTGGGCACATTTGTAGAATTTTGGTTCTTCCATCCCCACTTTAACCCACCATAACTCTTAAACGGCTCAATCGATTTTTATAAAACATAGCTAAGAACACTCTCGATTAAGTCTCCTTTCATCCAAAAAAAACTTAACTGAAATCGGTTCAGTGGTTCGGGCGCTATGATGCCACAGACAGACAGACAGACACACAGACAAACAGACACGTCAAACTTATAACACCCCTCTTTTGCGTCGGGGGTTAAAAATAAAAATATTCGAGGTTTCGAACATGCTACAATTGGGACATTTACCCTAGCCCCAGTACTAGGATCGTAGGATTTGGAAGAGATAGAAAAAACGCATGGCCGCTGCGCCGCCTACAATTGGGACAGTTACGCTAGCCCCAGTACTAGGATCGTAGGATTTGAAAGAGATAGAAAAAAAAGCATGGCCGCTGCTGTGCCTGTGGCTGCGCGGGAGAGTGATAAAATGTGTTGCCAGTACTTTACTATTAGAGCAAATGGGTATGTGTTTTTATTACTTGAAGTTAATCACTACTGAGCAGAGTTTACTAAAATAAATTTTTAAAAACGTTCAGGTGCTTTAATGCTGTCATACCTTATGTGTTTACTTATTAAAATAAAGTTCAATCATCTGAAATACAAGGGAAAATAAATTTTTGTTTAACAATATCTTGCATTTATTTTTAATTGACGAGAGCATTCTGGCAAGTTGTTTTCTTTTGGTCAGTCAGTCGCTCTTTATCCGCTTTCGTGTGAAGAAGTTGCTAATTGTTAATCGAGCTTTGTAGCGTTTCGTGATGTCTTTGACTAATCCAGAATATTATGAGATGATGCTTTGCGTGGGTGCCACCGACGGCAATTTGAGTGCCGCACGGGATCTTTACCATCAAAGATTCATAGAAGGTAGACCAGCTGCTGAAGCTAGGCAACTGCCTTCATTGCGCTGCTTTAGGCGTATGGTGAACCGTTTGTATTCAACCGGCTCTTTTCACGCGTCAACAACGACTACTGGCCGCACGACGACCCGAGATCCGGACTTTGAAGAAGCCGTACTGGAGCACTTTGAGGATAATCCAAGGACCAGCACGCGTCGCGCTGCTCTGGTATTGGGGGCTGCCAACCACATGCAAGTGTGGCGAGTGTTGCGCATAGATGGCCTGCACCCATATCACTTTCGCCGCACGCAGGAGCTGATTCCTGCTGACTATTTACCTCGCGTGTCGTTCTGCGAATGGTACCGAACTCAGGTGGAAAGCTCTCCTGAGTTTGCCTCCACAGTTCTATGGACAGATGAAGCATCCTTCACAAGAGCGGGGATCAGTAATGTGCACAATGAACATTCTTGGTCGCACACAAACCCCCATGTATCTTCTGTATCATCGTTCCAGCATCAGTGGAAGATCAATGTTTGGGCTGGTATCATCGGAGATGTTCTCGTGGGCCCACATTTTTTGCCGCACAATCTAAATGGCGCAAATTATTTAGATTTCCTTCGGAACGAGCTGAACGAAGAGCTGTCAGTTATGTCAGTGATCGATTACTCGAACCTCGTCATGGAAAACAACCTGGTGTTCCAGCACGACGGTGCTCCAGCGCACTTTGCGCGTGACGTGCGAAGCCATTTAAACGCACGCTTCCCCCAGTGGATAGGGAGAGGAGGCCGCGTTGCCTGGCCTGCGCGGTCCCCAGACCTCACCCCGTTGGACTTTTTTTTATGGGGATACGTTAAAAATAAGGTGTATGCCGTCGAGTTAGGGTTGCCAGATCAAAAAATCTAAATATCTGGATGACATTTCAAAATGTCGGGATTTCGGGGTTGTTGTCTGGAGAAATAAAAATTATGACTCAAAATTATAAAATATATTTTTAAAATCAACAGCTCTTTAAGCAAGGATTAAAATGAAATAAATTTACATTATTTTTTTACTATTTGTTTGCCACATGTATTTGGCATTACTTTTTACTGAGTTCACCAATTTGGATCCCTTCGAAGTATTGAGGAAAGATTTAAAACTTGAGCAATTTTCTTCATAATTCAGTCGTATGAGAAGCTCCGCTCTTATCAAATCAAAGCCCATGCGATTCCTTTCTTTTGAATATAAATTATTTAGCAGACTAAACACTCGTTCACAATATGCATTGCTCACTGGAATCGACAGCACAAACGATATTACTTTTTTTAAATTTTTCATGTCATTGTCATGGCATTTTTTTAAAAATATGCCCAAATTTTGTCATTTGGCATATTTTTGTCTTTTGGAAGATGCTCAAATATTTCCCGAAGACAGCAGTAATCGGTGTATAAGGCATCGTTATCAATATTGTTTGAAATATAATATGAATATTGCGGTAGAATGTAATGATAAGATATTTGTCTGGGGATTTTGTTATTAGTCGGGAGTCTGGACATCACATGAAATGTCGGGAGAATCCAGGCGATTCCCGACCATCTGGCAACCCTACGTCGAGTGCTCGTCAAGCGAGCAGATGAAGCAGCGCATAATTGATGCTTTCAATTCCGTGACGCCAGAGATGCTGCGCAATACAAGAGCGTCTACCTACAGGCGAGCTGGTTTGTGCATACAACAGCAAGGACGGCACTTCGAACCCTTTCTTTGAAACGTAAGTAAATTTATTATTATGATTTACTTAAGTCTAGATAATTTTCAAATTTTCGCATTTAATATGATTTACTTTAATTTATTTTAACACACTAACCTAAATAAGTAGGTACAGACGTTAGCACGTACGGCTTGACACTTTAACCTTGAGGGCGCTTTTATGTGGCAGTAAATAGAGGCAGCTTTCTGAGTGCGAGTGTCCAGCCGCACGTGCTGACTTCTGTACCTAACAGCCATCTACCTACTTATAAACTATCACCGCTTAGGACCTAAAAGTACAAATGAACTAGCTGTCATGGCAAAATGACTCCTAATATTAGACAATTTAATTACAGATCAGATTATGACGCGCGGACATACGACGTGATGCCACGCGGATCGCTTTGTTTGAGTGAGCTATGCCGACTTCTTTGAAGATGCCGCCGCGCCGCGGCGGTGGCGCGAGCACCACGAGTACTAGTACTAGGCGAGCAGGACGCGCAAGGAGAATAGTGTAATGGGCGGAGCAATTGATAGTGTAGTGAAATGTGAGAACAGTGGTCAGTGACCCCAATAGTGTTGTGCCGCGTTTGTTTACATGCTAAAATTATAAAAATAGGATTATGGTCAGATGTTTAATAATTTTCAAAAGTGGTTCTTTTTTATTGAAATTTTGCACAAAGAATCTACATAAGGAACATTATTTTTCCCTTACGGCTTGATACCCCCTTTCCGTTACACGCTGTATAGGTATTACGAATGTCTAGAAATAATTACTTCGGAAAAAAAAACCTTTTGAAATTAAATCTAGACGCGATCCCATTAGGTTACAATTTTATACAGTAGGCCTACTATGTAAGTAGCGACAGGCTCGAGAAGCTGTCAAACGCGACATAGTGACATTCTGTCAATATTTTCAAACATTAGTGGGCCTACCTAAGGCCGGCGTTGCTCTAAGGGGCCTACTGATGTTTTGTCGCTCTTTCAGGATCATACAGTAACAAAAAAAATCTATATCTATCTACTGTTGTATGTACTGCGATTCATTTATTCATTAGTTTTTATAGGAGCTTTACAAAATACTTATATTTTCCTTTTTGTATAGTTTCCTTGTATCGTGTGATTTGTAAAGGTTGATGAACCAATGTGCGTTTTATTTTTAAATTCGCATTATTATTATTTTCCGTGAGAATGAGGTGTTTCCCACAGTTGATATAAATGTTGTCCTGAAAACAGCGAACATAGCGAAAGGATTATTCAGTTCGATTTATACGTATCGCATTTATTATTTTTTGTAATCTTGCCAAGCGTGGGGATGTGGGGATATTGTTACTTGTTTTTGTAAACTTGTGGCACCTTGTGGGAGAAAACTAATAAATAAATACTCTTCTTATTAGTAGTGAACTGTTATCTTATTTAGTAGTGAACTGTTGTTATAGCTTGTGTAACTAACTGCGTCTACCTTCTTTTATATATTATGTATAATTGTAATTAATATAAATCCTTGTTAATTGTAATAGTAGGTACTATTAAGTTCTAAAGAATATTGTATTGTATTGTAAAAAAGCATGAATTAAGAGGCGCGGGCGCAGGTTTTGTAATACTTGTTGAAGGACGCGGAAGATACGATAACGAACCATACACGAAAACTAATTGTACCGTTTTGCTTCCAAATATTTGAGAAAAATAATACTGTACTAACATAAGTACTATATTCGGCTTTGTTGATCATAGGTGCTTTCAAACGGGCGTTGATTGTATCCTGCAAGACAGTAGCTAGACTGTGCAATATTGCCATACTACTACTAGACTAGCTTTCCGCCCCGTGGTTCCGCCCGCGCTAACAGGTTTTCCCGTGGGAATTACGGATTTTCCCGCGGTAAAAGGTAGCCTATGTGTTATTCTGATGTATAACCTATATTGTTGTAAGGTTTCATTAAAATCAATTAAGTAGTTTTTGCGTGAAAGAGTAACAAACATCCATACATCCATCCTCACTAACCTTTCGCGTCTAGAATATTAGTAGGATTTTCCGGCCAAAACATTTCTGGTATTCTTGATTGCCAGCAATTTTGTCCTGAAGCCCGGCTACATGTTACAGAAAAACATTGCCCTTTTAGAAGCGTCTTTATAATAATTAATCGTCATCGCTAACAGCCCAAACATGTCCCCACCGAGGGAGGGGCTCGATCCTATCTTTAATCATAACTAGCGGCCCACCCCGGCTCCGCACGGGAAAATGTTATGCCATCAAAAACACAACTTGTAAAAAAACCAAGTCTCGCAATTCAGTTCTTCTACCGTAAAAAGTTGTCAGATCCATGTAATACCAAGTCGGTTAAATTATTCAGTCCCTACTTAAAGGGTCCTTCTGTCTTAAGTTGTTACGTAATTAGCTAACCTAACAACATCAGTAATCATATTAATATTTAAAATCTTTTATGTTTTAAATAAATAGACTGACTTGGCCATCGCATGAAAACACAATGTATCTCACAAGTAATACATATTGTATTAAATTAACTGTTTAGTGCGATTGCCAAGTCAATCTATTTATTTAAAACATAAAAGATTTTAAATATTAATATGATTACTGATGTTGTTAGGTTAGCTAATTACGTAACAACTTAAGACAGAAGGACCCTTTAAGTAGGGACTGAATAATTTAACCGACTTGGTATTACATGGATCTGACAACTTTTTACGGTAGAAGAACTGAATTGCGAGACTTGGTTTTTTTACAAGTTGTGTTTTTGATGGCATCTCATTTCTTTTTGTAGGTAGTCTTCCTCTTTTTCTTTTCGGGTACTGCACTCGGGGACTGCCGCGGTAAAGCTATTAGCATTTTTTATCAACTTATGCAATTATAATTACACAACAACAACAAACTGAACTCCAACACTCCAACTCCAACACTCCAACACCCCAACACCCAAACACCCCCAACACCCAAACACCCCAAAACCCAAACACCCCAACACCCCAACACCCAACACCCCAACGACCCAACCCCAACCCCAACACCCCAACCCCAACACCCCAACACCCCAATACCCCAACACCCAAAACCACAACACCCCAACGACCCAACCCCAACCCCTCAACACCCCAACACCCCAACCCCAACCCCAACACCTCAACACCCCAATACCCCCACACCCCAACGACCCAACCCCAACACCCCAACACCCAGCACCCCAACCCCCACCCCTCAACACCCCAACACCTCAACACCCCAATACCCCCACACCCCAACGACCCAACCCCAACACCCCAACACCCAGCACCCCAACCCCCACCCCTCAACACCCCAACCCCAACCCCTCAACACCCCAACACCTCAACACCCCAACCCCAACCCCAACCTCAACCTCAACCCCAACCCCAACCCCAACCCCAACCCCAACCTCAACCCCAACCCCATCCCCAACCCCAACCCCAACCCCAACCCCAACTCCAACTCCAACTCCAACTCCAACTCAACTCAACTCAACTTATCAACTTAATTATTATGACGTGTATAATTATTTATATATTTATTTAATATTAAATATAATTATTTATTTATTTTATTTAAGCAGTATTTTTTTCCTTTGTTTTTTTTTCTCAAAGTTTTTTAGGTACTTATCTACACCTATTTAATCCATTAATACAGGTACACTGATTCGATAACTGCAAACGTAACTTTGTAATTCTATGTTTGCCCCCAGATTTATATAGGATTACAAAGTTATCTAGCAGATGATGTATCTAAAAAAGTAGGCCGAAATTGCAAAATATTTTAGTTTTCCCTTGGTTTATATGCTAAACACTAACTTCATTTTAAATTTAAAGCTTCTATGTCTGCTAGAAGTGCCTTAGAGTTTTGATGATCGGTCAGTCAGTCAGTGAGTGAGTGAGTGACAAAATTAAGAAACTTTGACTAGTTATAATTCATAAACTACTGGTTCTAATTGATTGAAATTTGAAATGTACCGTATTTATACAATGCCTGCTTGGTTACTGAAAACTCAGGCTTCTTGTTTTATCCACAACGAAGTTATAGGGGGGTCGAAAATGGCCTGAACTGCTTCGAGAAAAGTATGGTACGGCCGTGCCGCTTTTTTGCTCGACTTGGCGGGGGCACTGCCGTGCCCCCAGATTGTGGGTTGTCTTTAAGTATATTATGCATGTATTATACATATAAACCTTCCTCTCGAATCACTCTACCTATTGAAAAAAACCGCATCAAAATCCGTTGCGTAATTTTAAAGATTTAAGCATACATAGGGATATAGGGACATAGGGACAGAGAAAGCGACTTTGTTTTATACTATGTAGTGATTTAAATTGTTAAAAAGCGTGAACTAAGAGGCGCGGGCGCAGGTTTTGTAATGGTTGTTGAAGGACGCGGACGATACGATAACGAACCATACACGAAGACAAATCATACCGTTTTGCTTCCAAATATTTGAGAAAAATAATATTGTACTAACACGGATTTTCCCCCGGTAAAAGGTAGCCTATGTGTTATTCTGAAGTTTCATCAGTCAATCCATTCCATCAATCCATTACAATAGCTTTTGCGTGAAAAAGTAACAAACATCCATCCATCTATTCTCAAACTTTCGTTTCGCTATTATAATACCTACACATTAGTAGGATTTCCCGGCCAAAACATTTGTGGTATTCTTGATTGCCAGCAATGTTGTTATGAGAGCCCGACTACATATTTCAGGAAAATCTTTATAATAATCAATCGTCATCGCTAACAGCCCAAACATATTATGTCGCCACCGAGGGGCTCGATCCTATCTTCACCACATAGTATAAAACAAAGTCGCTTTCTACAGAGAAAGCGAGGGAGGGACATAGGGCTGTGTGTGTATGTATGCTTAAATCTTTAAAACTACGCAACGGAATACGGAATAGCTTATTCAGTAGTTGTACGATAGATACATTGTGTATTCACAGCACACACACACACACACACACACACACAGCTCGTGTATAAATAAACAATCGCTCCACGTGCTGCGCTTGCACATGTTCATTGCCAAGGGCGCATGCGTGATAACGAATTGCAAACTGCCGACTATGTACCGCTACCTGCTGATTTATTGTTTACATTTCATTTGTCTATAGATAGAGTTATAGGTTATGTATGAATTCGACTATTTTTAACCCCCGACGAAAAAGGGGGGTGTTATAAGTTTGACGTGTGTGTCTGTCTGTCTGTCTGTGGCATCGTAGCTCTTAAACGGTTGCGCCGATTTTGATTAAGTTTTTTTTTTGTTTGCAAGGCGTTACAATCGAGAGTGTTCGTAACTATGATCCAAGAAAATATCTTCAGCCATTTGCAGATTATCAGCTCTTTTCTAGTTGTTGAAAGGATCAAGTAATGGTTTTGTGTCGGGGGTTCTTTTTTTTTCTGTTTTTCATTCAGTGATTAAGGAACATCAAATGAGGGCGCTAGTGGACTGTAATAGGCCTCTGTTGTGTGGCAAAATACCCGGACCACCGGACTTCGGGTCCGGGTTCACCGGATTTATTTGTTTCCATCTAATAAAAAAAAAAATTGGTTGCCTGTAAAGTCGGTATACGGGCGAAAGTTTTACGTGACAACGACTTTGAGTGGAAGGGACGCGTGCCTTTCACTTTTTATGTCTGTCTCTCTCGCTCTTAGGGACGCGTGCCTCTCACTCGCTCTCATTGTGAGCGCATAACGTGAGCGGAGCGTAACGCAGTTTCTTGAAGTGTCACCCGGCAAACCAATTTATAAGACGTTGTCACGTCAAAATCCAAATAGTTTGTATGAAGCCTTTGTCTTTACAAACAAACCCTCACGTCAAATTAGTGATGGATGTTTCGTTTTCCTAAAAGCTTTCCCGTGCACACAAAGGCGCAGATGTAATACGAAAAATTGGCTTGATCTATTTTTTTAAACGTATGACGGACGATCATAAGTGCTACGGATGTCCTTTTTTATTATTTGTAAAAACGTGTACAATCTTATAGTATGTAATAAATAAAACTAAACTAACTAATCAAGTTTCCTGAAGAAACTGTTGTTGAAAACTAGCGACCCGCCCGGGCTCCGCACGGGAAAATGGTTATTGTGGGTTATCCTTATATATATATTATACATAATATATTGTGCATGTATTATACATACCTATAAACATTCCTCTTGAATCATTATATCTATTTTAAAAAAACGCATCAAAATCCGTTGCGTAGTTTTAAAGATTTAAGCATACATAGGGACATAGGGAATTAGGGACATAGGAACAGAGAAAGCTACTTTGTTTTATATACTATGTAGTGAAGATATATATTTTTTTATTCTTAAGCTTAGTAAAAATATGTTGATATTGTGACACAAGCGCTAAGCGCTGTCAAAATAGCCTATATATTTCCATAGGTTCTTTCGGGTGCCACACATGATTGAGATGGGTGGAGACACAAAAAGACAAACGACTTGAAAAATATTTTTTTTTTGTCACAGATTCTACCATACATTGACGGGTTCAACCACGTGTCCAAGATAGCAGCCCTGACGGACGTGGAGATCAGTCTCGTGCGCGCATGCGTGCAGAACTTGGTTTACTACGGAGTGGTCACCTTAGTACCTATATTCCAGTACTGCGCTGTAAGTAACCCATTGTTGGCCAGTCTTATATTATAGGTTTAGGTTTAAAGATAATTCATTCACATAAAAAGACCTGCGGTCACTTAGAATGGGAATAGGACTTAAAAGATTTCACTGTTCACATTGCACAGTAATTGAATTATTATAGGTAAGTACAATCAGTGTGTCGAAAATTATCTTATCTTAATTAGCCTTCTGTGTCCCACTGCTGGGCAAAGGCGTCTCTCCGCTCTTCATGACTCTCTTTCCTGCCATGCTTCTTCTTACATTAACCCATAGTATTTATTACTAGCTATCCGCCATTTTTTCCCGTGGGAATGAGGCATTTTTCCGCGGTTTAAGATAGCCTATGTTACTCAGGGTGAATATAGCTTTCTAATGGTGAAAGAATTTTTGTAATCGGCACTGTAGTTTTAGCGTTTATTTATTACACTTTTAACATGCACACACACAAAAATACAAATCTTTCCTCTTTAAAATACTAGTATGACTTGTTCCTGAAACCGTTTTCATTTTATATTCGTTCAATATTTACATACCAACAAAAAGACAAGCACTTTTATGTATTCTTAGCAGTAAAAAAAATCTACCTGTGTTGTACCTTAAGTACAGATATTGATCTTATTTTTTCTTAACTTCAGACCTGCTAGAGTTTTGTTTTGGATTAATTAATCGTTTATACGTTTGCAGGTATACAGCGCGACTCCTAAACTAAGGCAACTGACGAGGTGTGCGGGTTTGCAGCGACAATGTATGGAGTTCTGTGCTAGGTCGTGTAAGTTACAAGTTTCAATGCTGCCTTAACATAGATCAGGGTTTCCAACGGTCATGCTAGGGGAACAGTTTTTGCTAAGTTGCCAAATATAAAGGGTGTCTGGCGGCAGATTTATGTTTTCAAAATTAAATTAAAATAATACTGTTTGGCCTTGGTGGCCATGGGATGTCCCCAAAGCGGATTGTTGGTGTTTCTCGCCCCTAATGGCCTTTTTTTGTGTGGGGCTACCTCAAAGTTAGCGTGTGGCACGGAAAACGACAGACATTTGGATAACAAAATTTTTAAAAAATGATATCCGCATTTGTACTCCGTATTTTAATACTTCTATTAAAACTATATGTCAAACAGTATTTTTTTATTTAATTTAGAAAACATAAATGTGCCACCAGACACCCTGTACCACGTGTTCGTTTCCAGCTCGTCAGCTGCCGAAGGTGTGCGACCTGTTCCGGATGTACGCGGGCATGACGTACGGCAGCACGGTGCGGGACCTGTGCCGGCGCATGCGGCCGCAGGAGCTCGCCATCAACGAGAGGAAACTGGTGCTGTTCGGAGTGCTCGAGGGACTCATCAGGAGGGTCTATAAGGTGACACCACGGAATATTAGAAGATAGCTTTCCCGCCGCTAGCTAGTAAAAGTTAGCTTATGTCCTTCCGCAAGGTCTATTCTATCTTTGTGACAAATCCGCCCGCTTTCACATTTTTTTCCATAGGAATGAGATTTTTTCCGCGGTAAATCATAGCTTATGCCTATGTTCTTTCCCAACGTCTATTCTATCTTCACCAAAATCGGTTCTGTAGTTTCGGAGCCTATTCAATTATTAATATTTTAGGTATTTTTTTTACTTTACTATTTTTTCTTTTAATTAAAATATAGCCTTTGTTACTCAGGGATTAGTTAGCTTCTCAATAATGAAATATTTTTTGAAATCGGTACAGTAGTTGCGGAGTTTATTCGATGCAAACAAACAATCAAACCTTTCCTCTTTATAATATCAATATACTTATACATATAGTTTAGTTAGATTAAAGACAGAAGAAGAAAAGAAAGAAAAAAGGTTAAAGAATAAGAGGGGTCAAAAACCACCCCGGTGGAACTCTCATCGAACAAATAGGTATCACTTAGTGAGATTTTCCACAGTTTGGTTAGGACAGGCTGAATAATCCGAAAAGAAGATTCCGTGCTTCGGAAGGTATGAAAATCCGTCGGTCTCGGTTACCTGCTGGTTGTGCAAATTGCGCGAACCTGCCAGTTATGTTCAAACTGATATCTTTTAGATTGTTTGATCTCTTTTTTATTGCTTAGACTTTTGTACATTCGTTGGAGACGAAAGCCGGTCTTGGTTTGAATGACGTCATTAAGTGTTCTGACTGCCTACAATGAAAAAATAATTGTTTTATTTATTTTGCCTCCTCTTTCCAGTACCCAATAACGCTAAAGCAAGAAGACACATCCTCGATACGAAGCGACCACAGCGCGTCGATGGTGAGGACTTACAACGGGCTGGTCTGCTTGGACGAGCTCTGCTGCCAGGGGGGCGTGTCGGCCGGACAGCTCGAGGAGCAGCTGGAGAGAGACAGCAATGTCGTCTTCATCGTCAAATAGTGAGCACTCACTCATACATAGTGGGGAATTATGGAATTTGGTAAGCGTATTGTCTGGGCGCGGCAAATACTCTAATAGAACGCGACTACGCGATCATCGCAAGTTCGCGCGAACGCGCGACTGTCAAATGTATGATAAGAAATCGTTCAATCGCGCGATCGTCTATTAGGACACCTATTCGACTTCAATATGTTTGATCGCACGTTCGTACGAGTAAAATTCGCGCGAATCGCGTAATCGCGTTCTATTAGGACAACGCCTAAAGGTAAACAATGAAACATGACATATGGTTGAAGAAAAGCGATGTGTCTATTCTTATTTCGAATAAAAGCATTTTGATTTTAAATGGTTAGCGTCAGAATGGCAGGACAAAGCTATAAATAAGGAAAGGTCAATAAGGTCAATGTTTGGTCAATTTTTTCAGTTTCAGACAGTCCTTCGTGATGAACAAAGACGCCACTTGCGTGCGATTCTGATCTCTGATTCTGAATGGCTGGTCAAAAAAGGTAGCAATTGTTCTGTAATGCTAGCAAATAGGTAGCAATTATTGAATATACTCGTAGTGCCAAATACCACAGACTTAGAGAATAAATATACATAGAGCACGCGCATCGCTCCGCTGCCTTTATGTCAAGCGTAAGCAAATTTTGGCAGATTTTGTATGGGCGGTGAAATCAATAACATTTTTCTTTTTGGATTTGTTCCTCGAGTCATGTTTGCAACTTATCACTGCACATTTCAAAATGTTCTCCTATTAAATGTCTTATTTTCACCGGTAAAAATAATCAGCTCCGATAACCCTTTGATACTAAACGAACGCGCTGAAGATATTCGGACTGTTTATATCCGTGCTTACAGTTCATACTCGATAGGCGTACTCTATCCCTCCCAGAATTTTTTCTATTTAAGACCACAGACTACCAGCCATTCTGACGCTAACTGAAAATGACTTGATATGATAAATCGTAGCATGACGCATGCTCGCGACCGTATGGCATAGACTTTAAGGTTTACTTTACATATTGTTACCCTTTCCGTATCTTCGCCGGGCCTCGCTAGGTATGCGCTGGCCCTTATATTCGTAAGCTAACGATGGATGGCGTTGAGCTATCCTGAAACGCGAAGTTTTGTAAACTTTACATTGACATTTATTGGGAATAAATTAGAATTGGATAATCGTTTGTATAACTAACGATGGATGGCGTTTAGCTATCTGGGAACGTGGTGAAGATTTTTTAATTTTTTAATACTTGAGTTTTGTCGACACTGAATTACGTATATTATGTGTTCATAATTTTATTGATGAGTGTACAATCTAATCTTTTGATATAATTTAATTCAATATTGATAGTACATATAATATTTACTGCTTCGAATTGTCAAATCAAAATATTTTACTGATTCCTTTTGTTTGACTTCCTAAAGTCTATACTCAAAATTAATTTTCTATAATAATTACGTTAGCGATTTGTGTACAGGATTTCTACATGCATATTTAAGTATGCATAAATTATAAAATTGATTAAGAGGCCCCCACAACTATGTTACATTTTGAAAAATAGTTTGATCTCCTTAGCCCTTTCACCAACAAACACAACGGTTGGTTAGTGTTTAAACGGCCGTTTTAGCATCCATTTTGTATGAAAATCAAATGTCAAATGGCCGTTTAAAGATCATGTCTTGGTTATGTTTGTTAGTGAACTCGGCACTTAATGTAAGTACAGTCTAAAAGTACCATTTTAATATTTTCTAATGATTTTACCATGTAAATGTTGTATAGTTTTATCGTTCGGTTTTTTGTAATTGTTATGTAATGAATAATTCAGAACAGTACGCTAGACGAGACCTTAAGTAAGTTTATCTTTCGATATATTTTTGGTAATTTTGATTCTTTAGTGCAGTGTTTTTCAACCTGTGGGCTTCTGTAGGGGGGGGGGGTCGCCAGATGTCAAGAGAACTACTTCAGTAAAAAACAATAATGATAAAAAGGTTGAATTATTAAGAAGAAGAATTTTAACAAAAGGATAATATACTCATAAACATTTGGAAGTAATTTTAGAAGTTAATACAAACGCACTGTGGCTCATTTATTAATCACAGTATTCTGGTGAATTTCAAATAATTGTCGTCATATTGACGTTTTTTCTTCGTTTTACTTCCACTACTTTCACCAGCAGTTGGCGGTCCTGTTGATCTTTTCAGGAATTTATCAATTTTAAATTATTACAAACTAGCTTTACGCAGCGACTCCACCCGCTTTAACAGTTTTTCCCGCGGGAATGAGCCATTTTCTCGCGGTAAAAGTAGCCTATGTTACTCAGGGTGAATGTAGTTTTCTGAAGGTGAAAGAATTTTTGAAATCGGTTTTGAGTTTTTTCATTACAAACATACACACACACACACACGCACACACAAATACAAATCTTTCATCTTTATACTATTAGTATGATTACTTTAAATATGTAATTATGTCTTACGGTCGTCAAACAATTGAACCGTCGTCGTCGTCGACGTGAACTGAGTAAGTATCAATATAATATACATACATGATAAAAGAGCGAAGGGTCGGGGGGGTCGCGAAATATTTTTTCATACCAGGGGGGTCGCATCATGAAAAAGGTTGAAAAACACTGTTAGTGCGACTAAAGCCACTTTTCAATTAAATTTCAACAAATGTATAAGATTTTCTGTATCCGACTGAATATTATTGTTTATTAAATATTAATATTAAAAAATAGTTCTCTGGCATTGTTTTGTTCTCGAGTCGATTAAAACAGTGGCAGCTGGTTTGGATGTTATTGTCGCACTATTGTTTTTGTATAACTGTATGTAAATATTATTTTCTATTTTAAATTGTTAAACTTATACCTAAATCATTTTTGCACTCAGTAAAATACCTGATTTTGAATATAATGTTATACTTATCTGTACAAGATATGAACTGCTCAATAGTTTACCTAATTTTTAGAATGTTTATGTAAATAATATTGTTTAGTTTTGATTAAAAATGTATAAATTAATAGGTTAACTAAAATGAAGGTGCTAAATTATGGAAAGTTTATTTGAATATTATGGAAATTTTAGTTAATGCCCAAAAATGTTCCATATTTTTCTAAGTTATTCAAATGAACAATACAATTATTAGATATTTTTATAAGATTTTTATAACAAAACTAGTTTTAGCGATTGTTCCCACCGACTTCAGCTAAACTAGTAACTGATATTGTCTAAAATCAGTCATCGTGCACCACACAACAATTTATATCAAGCGTATAAAGCGATAATTACATTGTATGTAAATAAGAAAAAAAAATGGTTGGTACAGTTAGCAGCACATGCGGCTGAACACGCGCACTACGAAACTAGCTTCTACTCCTACTAGTACGGCTTGCTAGCTAAAAAATGTAAGGATATCGGTCCCATCTGGCAGAAAGTACGAAACTTGGCATGAATGTAGCTGTCATATATGTGCTTCAATATCGATATGGAAACACTTCGATAAATTATTGTTTCCCCCCTTTCCCCCCCCTTTTATCTCCCTCATTCTGGTTTTTTGAATTTTATACTAAAACAGTACGTCTGAGGAGTTTACTTTTCAGAGATCAAATCATCGTCGATAAATTGCCTACAAAACGATACTACATTTTATAGTGCTAAGATTAATATATTTCTATATACAGCCATCAACGTTTTATGAAATTTTAAAAACAGGCACACTTTTTTTCTTCCTTTCTTCATTTATAGGAAAACGACAAGAGTGGTGATAAAATGGACTAAAGAAGTCATCTACCTTATACATTAAGCTAAAAAATGACATTTACTTCATAGTCGTAAAGGCATTACTTCTAGAGTTACAGCTCACCGCGTCTGACTCAAGTACTCTTTTTTTACCTTTTTAGAATACATCTTTCTGTTAACTTTGTTTAGCGTAATTAGATTCAGATTTTCCAATTAGAAATAAAACAGTCCATGTACTAATCCAGGCCACAGTCTATTTACATGTAAAACTAGCTTTCTGCCCGCGGCTACGCTTGCGTTGTGTTTCGACATTTCCGTATTAATTTTTAACTATCCCACTTTTTTCCGTGATTTTAAAGTATCCAACATGTTGACCGAGTATATAAGGTACCACCATGCAAAATTTCATTTCAATCGGTCTAACAGTTTCGGAGATAAGCCCGTAGAATGTACTGCGCCGTATGAGTTACTAAAGTTTTTTAACTATCCCACGGGAACTTTTTAATTTTCTGGGATTAAAAGTATCTAAGATGTTGACCGGGATATAAGGTACCACTATACAAAATTTCATTCAAATCGGTCGAATAGTTTCGGAGATTAGCCCGTACAAACAGACAAACAGAGAAACAAAAATATTAAAAAAAATCTGGGTATGTACTATATCGCTTCTTACATCCCCTTGAATAGGTTTGTAGCATTTTTTTTCTACGTACAGATTTTATAGATTTTTTTTGTTTTTCTTTGCACGGGCTAATCTCCGAAACTATTCGACCGATTTGAATGAAATTTTGTATAGTGGTACCTTATATCCCCGGTCAACATCTTAGATACTTTTAATCTCAGAAAATTTAAATGTTCCCGTGGGATAGTTAAAAAACTTTAGTAATTCATACGGCGCAGTATATTCTACGGGCTTATCTCCGAAACTGTTAGACCGATTGAAACGAAATTTTGCATGGTGGTACCTTATATACTCGGTCAACATGTTGGATACTTTAAAATCACGGAAAAAAGTGGGATAGTTAAAAATTAATACGGAAATGTCGAAACACAACGCAAGCGTAGCCGCGGGCAGACAGCTAGTTTTACATGTAAATAGACTGTGGCCTGGATTAGTACATGGACTGTTTTATTTCTAATTGGAAAATCTGAATCTAATCTACGCTAAACAAAGTTAACAGAAAGATGTATTCTAAAAAGGTAAAAAAAAGAGTATTTGAGTCAGACGCGGTGAGCTGTAACTCTAGAAGTAATGCCTTTACGACTATGAAATAAATGTCATTTTTTAGCTTAATGTATAAGGTAGTTGACTTCTTTAGTCCATTTTATCACCACTCTTGTCGTTTTCCTATAAATGAAGTAAGGAAGAAAAAAGTGTGCCTGTTTTTAAAATTTCATAATACATTGATGGCTGTATATAGAAATATATTAATCTTAGCACTATAAAATGTAGTATCATTTTGTAGGTAATTTATCGACAACTATTTGGTTCTTGAAAAGTAAACTCATTAGTCCTACCATTTTTGTAGAAAATGGAAAAAACCAAAATGAGGGAGGTAAAATGAGGGAAAAAGGGGGGGGTAATCATTTCTCAGCGTGTTTCCATATCGACATTGAAGCACATATATAAAAGCTACATGTATGCTAAGTTTCATGCTTTCTGCCAGATGGGACCGTAATTCAGGTTAACAAGCCGTACTATACGGAATAACGGCGCTATCAAGGTCAACATGTCCAGCCGCATGTGCTAACTACTGTACCTTAGAATCATAATCAACATAATTAGAAGAATCTTGGTATCTTTTTAGAACCTGAGTTAAATAGTTTTTAGTTACTTATTAGACGTCATATTTTGTTTTTCAATCTAAAATCTACGTTTGCTATTCTTATTGTCAACGTCACTTTTTTGTCATGTTTCAATGATTTCAGATTGACTTTAATTTTACAACTTTTTAGTTTCTAATCAAACTATATACGTAGTTTCATAGAACTCTACTCTTTACTGTTTTTAAATATCAGATGTTCTTAAAAAATGGGTTTTTCAATAAAAATAAATTGTAAAGTACAGAAGCCAGCACATGCGGTTCTACACTCGCATTACGCAACTCGCCTCTACTGCTATGGAATAAACCCCTTCTCGAAGTCAGTGTCCAGCCCCGTGTGCTGGCTACTGCACGTAGGCTCGCTAGTGATATTAATCAAACTGTGCTTCGGAAGGCACGTTAAGCCATGAGTCCTATAAATGTAGCAAATCTACGGATAAGCTAGTTACTGTTTGTTTGTCCAAAAAATATCTACGACTAGTCTTAAATGTTGTTTTACTACTAATGTTGTTTTAAATTTCTAGTCGTTATAACGGCCGCACAAGACTTCATTATAATTAGCAGAGATCAGCAGTAGCCGTACTGGCTCGAGAAGCTGTCAAACGCGACACAGTGACATTAGAGCCATAGCAATATGTCGCATTTGACAGCTTCTCGAGCCTGTCGCTACTTACATAGTAGGCCTACAGAAACTATGGATATGCCCTTGAATTTCCGTTATTTTGATTTCCGGTAATACCGGGAATCGTTTTTAATGTAGGTATATATATTTTTTATATCCTAAAATTATTCTTAACTTTTGAGAAAGGAAACGATAAAATATCGGTGCATAGTACAATAGGTTACAAAACAGGCCCCCTCTTTCCGACCACTTGTTAAGATAGCAGAAATTAAATATTGTTAGAAGTTATTTCGTTATAATGACAACACAAATTGATTTGTGGCATTAATTGAATGTAAAATTGTTAGATAATTAATTAGATAAATAACAAGTATCTTTAAATAAATCTGTTAAGTTTAAAATTATTATTCAATGTTTTTAATGATATGCTTTAGAGCGCAAATCTACGTATTTAACGAGTAGTTAATTTGTAATTTTTGTCCTTTGTGCGGCCAAGCAAGCCATTTTTAAAATTTAGCTAGTCAAATAACATCTTTCTTCGTGCCTTATTTCTTTGTACTCAATCGTTATTATTAACCATTATTTCATAATAAGGAATTTCAGTCATGTCATATTGTTTTAAAGAGATTATCGTTACTGTAATATCTACCATCATGTTGTTCAATTATTATTATTAAATTTTGTATTGTATAAATATTGACTTAACTTGATCTTTCAGTCGCGTAATGTTCGCTTTATTAAAAATATTAATTGGTAGTAAAACGTCCATTCTCTTGTAATGTCGTCTGTCTCTTAACGTTAATTATATCAAGAAATTCGAAAAATATTGTCCTGTGTAGGACCTAGCAATGGAATCAATCCAGACCACCTATTTTAGTAAAAATATTTTGAAGTGATTCAAAAATTAAAGCAACTTTTGAATTAGACGTTTTCATAAAATGGACATAATGCGACTAAAGAAACTTGTTTAATATACAGGGAAACAAATAGCTAAGATATATAATTTCTTACTGTATTCCTGTAGTTATTGTAATAATGTTATGATATGAAGTTACGGCGACTCATTAAATTTAATATTTTTGACGATAATGGAATTTTAATTGAGTAATCCCTTATCGAAACACCTTTACTTTCGACCGTAAAAATAAAGTATATTGAGTATGTAGGTATATATATCTTTAATTTTTTATACATATATGTATTGTACTGCTTTTGAGTTAAACATACAATTTTTTTAACTACATATTATTACGAAAAAATATACTATAATTTTTAAGTTATTGATTGGTTTAGCACACATTATAAAAATCTTTTTTATACGTTGAATAAAATAAGTTGGGCCAAAAATGCCCTTTGAAGAGACCTTTGTCCAGCAGTGGATGTCTTGTCGTCATGATGATAATAAATAAAAGAAATAACTTTACAAACAACTTAGTATTTTATTATCATTGGACTATCAACACATTTGAGTTACGGTTTCCAAAATACAAGAGATGTTTTCTTTCTTATTTTACAAACAATGTTCAGTCTTTAAACGAATTCACGTGATTTTGTTCTGAATACAGAATGTTATCCATTTTGGTCCTTACAAAAGATTGGAAATAACACCACTCAACCGTACACTCGACGTCATTTCGATAAAACAATAGCGAAAGCGAGAAATTTTGTACGCACAGTAGGCAGCACATGCGGCTGGTCACTCGTATTACGAAATTGAGACCTAAAGCCTAAAAGTAGAGATGTCCAGCTGAGGGCGCTATTAAGTTCCTATTAGGTTATATATTTTTTATTCGACTTATAAAACCTTTTGAACGCTTTGATTAGAATCTTAAGTGTTTTCTTTTATTTGGATTATTTGCTGAAATACGTAAAATAACCAATCCATGTTATATAAAATTATTTTACATGGAGTGTGGTTCAAAAGTTTGATACTGTGATCTTTGATTTTTGAATGGAAGCTAACCTTGTAAGTTTCTTATGACTAGATTTGAAAGTGTGGTGTGATCATTAGTATTTAGTTAATGTCATTTAAAAGTTTTTTTTTTTGCTTTATTACAATATGTCCAATTGTCCAAATATAGTGTAAGGCTGCAGCACACCGGATGCGTAAGCGTAGACGTGCACATACCACTGAGTATGTATGGAACTGTATGAGACAGGACTAGTGATGTGCCGCCACCATTCCCGGGAAATTTCCGTTCCCAGGATTATTTCCAACAAAATTTGGCTGTTCAAGCTGGCTAAACGGCTATATGTGGTAGACCGGGTTGGTATTTCCGGTTAGGTACCTAACGACCCGACCAACCCTACAGGTCTCACTGACTCGTCCCAGTTAGCCTCAACGGAAAGTAGCATAAGTTCAAACCGCTTGCGTAACGTAGACGTGAGTTGCACACATCACACTCGGTGGTACGTACACGTCTACGTTTGTATATATTCGCATCCGGTGTGCTCCAGCCTAAGTGGTGTTTATTTCAATCTTAACAAGGCTCAAACGATTAAAAATACAGTTGAGATTTAAATGAAAATATCTACCCAACAGCAATTAAGGTAGCCTCGCGTTTAGTGCATCTCGTAAGGACAAATAATACTCGTACAAACAGAAATACCCTAATTTTGTGTCGTCGGGTCAGGACAGGAAATTATTACATCACCGAAATTCCATGGAAGATTTAAAACATTTGAATACAGATAAAACAACAAGAGTTCCTACTTATTATACAATATTTACACAATATATCAGCTATGGGTACACTTATCATCATGTACAGAACTAATATTACTTTATAGCTAATACCAATACAATATACAGGATTTTCGTCAGAAAACGGGACAGTTTTAAACATATTTGTCTTAATATTTCTATGATTATATCCATTTCAATATTTCAGAGCCCCAAATAAATTTCGAAATAATTACTCTGGACTTAAATTCTAATTTTAATGACAATTTAAACTCTTCTTTTTGAAGATTGAGTTACATTTAGTAGATGAGACATAATGATCACAAGAGTAATTAATTTGAATTTTATTTGGAATTCACAATGTCTTCGATTCAAATCCCTGAGCCACAAATTTAAACACCTAAGTGTAGTGTAATTTTACTAAAAATATTATTTTAGAGTTTCCTATATTAACACAAATATACACTTTATCGTAACAAATGCCAACAGTTTTTTATTGGATTTAATATATACCTTAGCTTACATAATCAAGTATTACTAATATACACATAGTCCTAGTTTTATAGGATATATGTTTATTATGAAGGCGCTCAAACCACATTCAATCAATAAGCGACGTTTGCCCACACTTAATATTGCACATTCATAAGCATTTGTCTCTGGACACTTTCTCATTTGGCCCCAATATGGGTATGAACAAATTTATCTACATTTTAATCAGTATAAAGGAAACATTGAAGTTATATTAATTAGTTTTATTGTTCCCTTATAAATTATTACCCTTATAAGCGACTTTATTTAAAGCCTGACCAAAGAAATAAAAAACCTGCTCTGGGGGCGTCACGTGTATGGCAACAATTTCCATTAAAATTCGGCAATATGGCGAGGTTTTTTACTTTTCTGGTCGGGTTTTTTATAGGTTTAATATCGTCGCTTTGGGAAGCTATCCTCGTATGGCGTCAGCCTCAAGTTTAAATGCTTTATATTAATTAAGATAATAAGAACCTAATAACAATACAAAAAGCTGAAAATTATACCGACTGTACTTGCAACCTTAGGAAAAAAGAAATACCGTTTTAATTTGCCTCTGACTCAGATTGAATTGTATCTTTGTGCCTATGACTTATTTGAAATTCAAACTAGTTATTTGTATTGACAGTCTAATATAGGGGAAACACGGTCCCATTTTAGCACAGATGATTAAACGATCTAACTAGCTTAATATTATCTATCATTCATAAAGATGAGAGACAACATGTTAGATTAATATAATTATGTAGCAGGCCTCTGATATTTATTTGTCTAACCTTAACAATCTTTGTATGCTGACTCATAAGCAGGCTGATAATAACTATGGGGCGGATTCAGTTAGATCATATTATAATCTATACTATAATAACCTTCAGGAACTTTAGGTCTAATTACCGGAATATCCAGTCGGTTCATTAAGTCTATTTCCCTGAACGTCTATTCAAACTAAAGAATTCGCGTGTCTGTACATAGATTTCTTTTTGAAAAAAGTGTAGGTGATAAAGGGAGTGTAGATGAACACAAAAATACTAGTTTCGAAAACATTATCCGTCTGTCTGTCTGTTTGTACACGCCAGTACACGCTAATCTCTTGAATTGACGGATTTTAATGAAACTTTAGAATAAAATAGCTTACACATCAGAATAACACATAGGCTACTTTTTATCGCGGGAAAATACTTCTTTCCCACGGGAAAACTTGTTAGAGTATAGGTGTTAACAGCAGAGCTTGCTTACAACAGTCGGCCTACAATTGTTAAGCTAGACAAATGATTATCAGACGAAAGCAAAGCAACCATCGGGATGCAACATATTATATACCATTAATTTGAAGCAGTTATAAAATGCTAGAAAAAAATCAAGCGCTAGGAATAACGTTCCGGGATGCGCTATAAAGCTATTAAGAATTTCAGTCATTTTTCATTTTATTTTCTTCCTATTTCGTAATAATTAATGACAGAAAAATATCGCTTTTAGCGCGTTTCGGAAAACATCCTCGATCAAGTTTGTCTTTTAGTTTCATTATAATACGTGGCCAGAATCGCGGCCCATATTAACCTTAAATCTATCAAATAGGTACAAATTTACAGTAAGTTTCACTATATTTTACACTGTGCAGTTCCGACTTGTTTAGGTAACTTAGCTCTATTTGCAATACTTTGGTTATACTACAATTTGGTACACACTAGAATTTTGAACCAGCTTTATGCTTCGGCCGATCTGTAGTGATATGTCCCTTGCTAAGAAGACACGCGCATTGAACTGTCCAGAAGAAAATAAATGGTATATTCAATTTATTTTTATAATTATTCTTCTATTAATTTATAATTATTTTTCACGTGGATTCTTTAGATATACTTTGGTGCATTTAGTAAAATTTGCATTAGGTCATGTCACCGAAAAACTGAGTAACTGGGCCAAATCGCATTATGGTCAAGTTTAATTCTCAAATCCCTTAAGGCCAAATTAAAAAATATTGTAAAACGTTAGCAGTCAGATAAGCAAGGGCAATAGGGCGACACACCATATTTAGTCAAATAACAGATAATGCTGAAATGAAAGATAGGATTGCGATTATGAATGCAACTTTAGCTAAAAGCAGCTTTTTCACTAATTGTCTAAATCTGAACTTGGCCGAATGTCAACGAAATCCACTGTGACCTCTCGAAAGGAACGCACGTGAAACACTCTAAACGCGTCTCGGAACAACAGGGAATTGTATTATAACTAAGATCTATACCGAACAAAAAAAGGGATTTAACTATTAACAGAAATAATTAATATTAGATTTTGTTTCTGCTGTCCTCTTGTGTTGTATACAGTAGAAAACAAACTTGATTTTATCGTTTATATTAGACTGATATAAAAAAAAATATTCAGTAGACCTAGAGGTTACACTTGAGTGAAACAGATCAATTAATTAATAAATAAAAAATATATACGTATGTACAAGTTTTACGTAGGGATTAACAAGAAAGAAAAAATCTATCGAGTAAAGATTATATACAACATTAAGTTTTAAGGCCTCTGTCTTCCGGAAGACCTAAAGTTATTGTTATTACATCAAACTATATTTCGATTGATGACAAGACTACAGAACGGCCGAATCACAAAATTATGTGGAAATGCGAGTCCCTGTCTATATTTCAAAAATAGAAAAAAGAAATTGGCCATCATTGTTACAGCCAACTAAGTGTTGCTGCTAGCAATAAATTTAATTTCTACTCAATATATCGTACTATACACTTGCACATGTTCTTCAAACATTAAATTTAAAACAAGTGTTTAGCACTTTCGGGATTGCTACGGATTCAGTCAAAATAATGAAACAAAACCATTCCAGTTCATCAATATTATATTTCATAAAGCCCTCACATTTCCACAACTCCGGCAGGCGTATGGTGGTGCGACAAGATGACTTATTCATGTTGCATTAAAATTCTTTCTTCTATGCGCTAGGCTCTAGGGAAAAGTCGGAGGAAATTGAGATTAGCCCTGCTTGAACGACAATTATATGATGTAGTACAGTCGCGTCTAAAAATATGTATACGTCAGCAAGGGTTCAGAAACATGTACACAGCTATGATTTCAAATTAAGGTATACAGACTTTAGAACCACATATATGTAGTCACGAATTATTTCAAAATATCGTTAACATTCAATGCTTCATAAACATGTCTACACGTTGAAGGACATGTATCCATCAAATTGACAACTATGCGTAAAAGAAAAGGAAATGGAAATTATTTTACGAGCTTTTTAACCATAGAAAAATTAGAAACTCCTTTCATAGATTATTTTATACGGTACGGGTAATACTGGCCGTTACCTACTTATTTATGAAATTTATAAAAAAATATATTCGGAATTTATATTATGTCATCACATCACGTGTGAATTGAAAATGTATATGCCGCCGTCATATATATTTTTGTCCTTCAACGTGTAGACATGTTTATGAAGCATTGAATGTTAACGATATTTTGTAACAATTCGTGACTACAAATATGTGGTTCTTATGTCTGTATACATTATTTTGAAATCATAGCTGTGTACATATTTATGAACCCTTGCTGACGTATACATATTTTTAGACGCGACTGTACATACTATGTAATCAGCCAGCAATATTTACACGTAATCAACGACATAAATCAATGTACATGAGCTTCGTTTTACACAAACATTTTTGCTATCTAGAATCGAAAAGGTGAATAGCTTTGATGATAAGTAATACAGTCCACACAATGGTCAATGCATAATGAAAGGGAAGCGTAGGCTGATCCTCCATAAGTAGGTAGATTTGGTGAAGGTGGCTGAAATTTGTGATAAGATAATGATGATGGATGACAATCTACAATCCCTATTCAAGATCACAATACAAGTTTGTCAGATTTCCATGATGTACGTTAACCCGTTTAGCCTTTAATCACCTTGTAGCACTCCATACACTTCCCGGGTCCCTTAAACATAAGAATCACAAGTCGATTGGTCGAAGCACCGTATATTTGAACAGCTTACACCAATATTAGTTATAATATCACTACTACATAATGTTCGTCACTTAAACGTCACCTTGTACTTTCTTTAGCATTTCTCGAGAGAGTTCGTACGACGCACAATAGTTTAGGAACAATAATTGCGGTTGCAAAGTCTTAAATGAAAAATGCATAAGTACATTGTTTATTATCAAAAACGTTTTAAAGTTTGTCTAACTCATTGAATGCTAGCTAAGGGTGTAGTATAGAGTTCGTATTCTTCTCTCTTTACAAAATAATAATCATAATTTAGTTAAAATTGGCGTTTTAATATTTGAATAGGTTAAAATTTAAAACGTAACGTTACAGCCCCTTTCAACACCCTTCACAATGTACTGCATCAACCCTCACCCATCTAGCATGTGACATAATAATTAAAGGATGTTATGTCCCAGCTTGGGATAATTTGTCGTTACTCAGTCTTTAGTGTTAGGCTGCTATTTCACGGAAATCAAAAGACAAAAGAGACGCAGTTATGCGCAAGAGTGAGCGCGGTATATTTGTATCTCATTCTTACGCATAACTGCGTCCCTTTCGTCTTTTGACTCCCGTGAAATACCCCGTAGCCGTTCGAACCGAAAAAGGATAATGGACTCTAAGGTGATGTATTTAAGAATGAATTTACTCAAAAGTGAGTTGGCGCGACGACACAGACACCGGTAACGCCGCGTCACTCGCGTCACTGTCGCAAGTTCACCTTAAATACATCACCTTAGAGTCCATTATCCTTTTCGTGTCGCAGCGTCAGTGGTTCGAACGGCTACCTTTACGTACAACGTCCCTGTATCACATTCTGTACTCCACTAGTGTGTGTCGTACAAGCTCCTGTCACTCACGAGTATATCGTCCACTCACTTCCTGCTCCTGCGCTTGTTACACAGTTTCTTCCGATATCATCCGTACACCTTCACTCATTCGTAGTAGTAGTCCGTATACTATTTCACCTGAAATATTCCAATTTAGTTATTTTAAATATTTGTAGATTATTTGTTATTTACTATCTATAAATCTTAGCGAAAAATTAAATTCATTGAGCTTGGGCAGGGACTTGAACCCGCACCTCCTTGGCTATCCGGGCCGTACACAAGCACTACCAATTGTGCCACCAAGTCTCCGTACAAGCTCAACGAAATTATTGAAGGCTTCTTTTACTAAGTGCTTTATTAAAGTGCACATTTCGATTTTTCGCTTCCATTTATAGATAGTAAATATACGCTGACAGACGACATCTGTTGAAAAAGTAAAAACTATTAAGTGTTATTATTAAAGAACAAAAAAAAGGAAAAAATAAATAAGTAAATAAATAGAATAATTTGTACAACTTTCAAACAGTTCGAGGTTTCCCAGTAAGGACATACCATAAGTTGTTCCCACCAAGGGGCTGGAGCTTATCCTAAATCAGGGTGAAAAGCCTAGGCCCTGATTTCACCAACGGTTGGTTAGTGTTTAAACGGCCGTTTGGCATTAATTTTGTATTAAAATCAAATGTCAAATGGCCGTTTAAACACCACGCCATGGTTATGTTACCACACCGCACCACACCACACCACACTGGCGCAGTGCAGGTTGGTTGACTGTACCATGGTCTAAGAAAACAAGGTCTAACCATTAGACCACGTGACTGACACGAGCCTACGTCATTTCTACATCATTTTGCCTATTCATCCTTGTTGAATGCGTGTAATAGACAAGGATGAACAGTGCAAAATGACGTAGGCTTGTGTCAGTCACGTGGTCTAACGGTTAGACCTTGTTTTCTTAGACCATGGTTTGTGCTAACTTGCTGGTTTGACTGTGGCTTGACGGAGGGGCTGGTGGCTGGTGGTGTGTGTACCTGCTCGTGTTCCCTTGGCGCGTCGGCCTTGCAGGAGCCGTGTGCCTCGTGGTTGGAGTCCTGCCGCGGCGCGTCCTTGGGCTGCTCCTGCTCGCGCTGCTGCCGCCGCCGCTGCTTGACGGAGGGGCTGGTGGCTGGTGGTGTGTGTACCTGCTCGTGTTCCCTTGGCGCGTCGGCCTTGCAGGAGCCGTGTGCCTCGTGGTTGGAGTCCTGCCGCGGCGCGTCCTTGGGCTGCTCCTGCTCGCGCTGCTGCCGCCGCCGCTGCTTGACGGAGGGGCTGGTGGCTGGTGGTGTGTGTACCTGCTCGTGTTCCCTTGGCGCGTCCTTGAAGGGCGGGTCGGCCTTGCAGGAGCCGTGTGCCTCGTGGTTGGAGTCCTGCCGCGGCGCGTCCTTGGGCTGCTCCTGCTCGCGCTGCTGCCGCCGCCGCTGCTTGACGGAGGGGCTGGTGGCTGGTGGTGTGTGTACCTGCTCGTGTTCCCTTGGCGCGTCCTTGAAGGGCGGGTCGGCCTTGCAGGAGCCGTGTGCCTCGTGGTTGGAGTCCTGCCGCGGCGCGTCCTTGGGCTGCTCCTGCTCGCGCTGCTGCCGCCGCCGCTGCTTGACGGAGGGGCTGGTGGCTGGTGGTGTGTGTACCTGCTCGTGTTCCCTTGGCGCGTCGGCCTTGCAGGAGCCGTGTGCCTCGTGGTTGGAGTCCTGCCGCGGCGCGTCCTTGGGCTGCTCCTGCTCGCGCTGCTGCCGCCGCCGCTGCTTGACGGAGGGGCTGGTGGCTGGTGGTGTGTGTACCTGCTCGTGTTCCCTTGGCGCGTCCTTGAAGGGCGGGTCGGCCTTGCAGGAGCCGTGTGCCTCGTGGTTGGAGTCCTGCCGCGGCGCGTCCTTGGGCTGCTCCTGCTCGCGCTGCTGCCGCCGCCGCTGCTTGACGGAGGGGCTGGTGGCTGGTGGTGTGTGTACCTGCTCGTGTTCCCTTGGCGCGTCCTTGAAGGGCGGGTCGGCCTTGCAGGAGCCGTGTGCCTCGTGGTTGGAGTCCTGCCGCGGCGCGTCCTTGGGCTGCTCCTGCTCGCGCTGCTGCCGCCGCCGCTGCTTGACGGAGGGGCTGGTGGCTGGTGGTGTGTGTACCTGCTCGTGTTCCCTTGGCGCGTCCTTGAAGGGCGGGTCGGCCTTGCAGGAGCCGTGTGCCTCGTGGTTGGAGTCCTGCCGCGGCGCGTCCTTGGGCTGCTCCTGCTCGCGCTGCTGCCGCCGCCGCTGCTTGACGGAGGGGCTGGTGGCTGGTGGTGTGTGTACCTGCTCGTGTTCCCTTGGCGCGTCGGCCTTGCAGGAGCCGTGTGCCTCGTGGTTGGAGTCCTGCCGCGGCGCGTCCTTGGGCTGCTCCTGCTCGCGCTGCTGCCGCCGCCGCTGCTTGACGGAGGGGCTGGTGGCTGGTGGTGTGTGTACCTGCTCGTGTTCCCTTGGCGCGTCCTTGAAGGGCGGGTCGGCCTTGCAGGAGCCGTGTGCCTCGTGGTTGGAGTCCTGCCGCGGCGCGTCCTTGGGCTGCTCCTGCTCGCGCTGCTGCCGCCGCCGCTGCTTGACGGAGGGGCTGGTGGCTGGTGGTGTGTGTACCTGCTCGTGTTCCCTTGGCGCGTCCTTGAAGGGCGGGTCGGCCTTGCAGGAGCCGTGTGCCTCGTGGTTGGAGTCCTGCCGCGGCGCGTCCTTGGGCTGCTCCTGCTCGCGCTGCTGCCGCCGCCGCTGCTTGACGGAGGGGCTGGTGGCTGGTGGTGTGTGTACCTGCTCGTGTTCCCTTGGCGCGTCGGCCTTGCAGGAGCCGTGTGCCTCGTGGTTGGAGTCCTGCCGCGGCGCGTCCTTGGGCTGCTCCTGCTCGCGCTGCTGCCGCCGCCGCTGCTTGACGGAGGGGCTGGTGGCTGGTGGTGTGTGTACCTGCTCGTGTTCCCTTGGCGCGTCCTTGAAGGGCGGGTCGGCCTTGCAGGAGCCGTGTGCCTCGTGGTTGGAGTCCTGCCGCGGCGCGTCCTTGGGCTGCTCCTGCTCGCGCTGCTGCCGCCGCCGCTGCTTGACGGAGGGGCTGGTGGCTGGTGGTGTGTGTACCTGCTCGTGTTCCCTTGGCGCGTCCTTGAAGGGCGGGTCGGCCTTGCAGGAGCCGTGTGCCTCGTGGTTGGAGTCCTGCCGCGGCGCGTCCTTGGGCTGCTCCTGCTCGCGCTGCTGCCGCCGCCGCTGCTTGACGGAGGGGCTGGTGGCTGGTGGTGTGTGTACCTGCTCGTGTTCCCTTGGCGCGTCCTTGAAGGGCGGGTCGGCCTTGCAGGAGCCGTGTGCCTCGTGGTTGGAGTCCTGCCGCGGCGCGTCCTTGGGCTGCTCCTGCTCGCGCTGCTGCCGCCGCCGCTGCTTGACGGAGGGGCTGGTGGCTGGTGGTGTGTGTACCTGCTCGTGTTCCCTTGGCGCGTCCTTGAAGGGCGGGTCGGCCTTGCAGGAGCCGTGTGCCTCGTGGTTGGAGTCCTGCCGCGGCGCGTCCTTGGGCTGCTCCTGCTCGCGCTGCTGCCGCCGCCGCTGCTTGACGGAGGGGCTGGTGGCTGGTGGTGTGTGTACCTGCTCGTGTTCCCTTGGCGCGTCCTTGAAGGGCGGGTCGGCCTTGCAGGAGCCGTGTGCCTCGTGGTTGGAGTCCTGCCGCGGCGCGTCCTTGGGCTGCTCCTGCTCGCGCTGCTGCCGCCGCCGCTGCTTCGACCACAGCTCGTGGCAGTCCTGCCACGTCGGCAGCGACGGCGCTGTCATCCTGCAATATATACAACAATACAGTGTCACGTGACATCTCAGCAAATACTGTCAAGGAATATTAAACGTCTTGAATTTTTTTTAGCACAGACGAAAAAGAGGACTTGTGTATGTCTGTCTGTCTGTCGCATCGTAGCTCTTAAACGGATGCGCCGATTTAGATCTAGTTTTTTTTGTTTGCGATAGTGTGCTTAGCTCCCACTCCCAATCCAAGAAAATATCTTCAACATTTCGAAGATTATCAGCTCTTTTCTAGTTATTGAAAGGATCTAAGTGTTCCACCGGTTTATTATCTCCCGGTATACTGGTCTACTAGTCTATTAGTCTACTGGATTTGACTTTAATTGCTGATCTGCTGGTCTTTAGGTTACTGGTTTACCGGCTTATCTCTCAGTATACTGGTCCACTAGCTTACTAGTCTATTCGGTTACTAGTCTGCTGCCTTACTGGACTGATGATCTTTAACTTATTGATCTGTTGGTCTACCGACTTACTAGTCTGCTGATCTAATGGTCTACTGGTCCAGCATCCTGTATCCTGTATCCTGTCCAGCAGGTTGTGGTGTGTGTACTCACTGGTCGGGCACGATGTTCTTGAGCCAGACGCTCTTGAGCGCCTCCTCGGCGGTGATCCTCTCGTCGGGCCCAGCTCCAGCATCCTGTATCCTGTATCCTGTCCAGCAGGTTGTAGTGTGTGTACTCACTGGTCGGGCACGATGTTCTTGAGCCAGACGCTCTTGAGCGCCTCCTCGGCGGTGATCCTCTCGTCGGGCCCAGCTCCAGCATCCTGTATCCTGTATCCTGTCCAGCAGGTTGTGGTGTGTGTACTCACTGGTCGGGCACGATGTTCTTGAGCCAGACGCTCTTGAGCGCCTCCTCGGCGGTGATCCTCTTGTCGGGGTCCAGCTCCAGCATCCTGTCCAGCAGGTTCAGCGCCGGCGCCGGCATGAACGCGAACTGCTCGCGGACGCAGCGCTTGTGGAATCTGGAAACGTACACAAATATATTCTGTCTAACTCCTGATAAAATTAACTTTCATCTTCAATTTAAGAGCTCGTTGGTGGAGCAACCGCCACCCCTCTATTCTCCGCTTACCTCTGATATCCTGATGAGTGTAAATACCTGCTGGTATAACTGCTTTCCGATCCAGACAATGAGATCAATCTTGGAGTTTTGGTAGCAATAAAAGGTGCAAATGTGCAAACCACATTAGTTGTATTGTTTCACAGAAGTATTATAATAGTACGACCTGGACCGAGCTGGACATATAATCTGGTGCGAATTCATTTATAAAATTTGAAAAAAAGATCCTTTAAAATCTTATTGGCTATGTGTGTGTAGGTGTGGACTGTGGACCCACCCTTCACACACTGACCACATAACCACCTTGTGATTGAGTGCTAATATCAATTGGTTGTGTGATTGAGTGGCAGTGTGGGGATGTGTGAATATTTGCTTGTGTGACCGTGTGAGCAGTGCGATGATGTGGTGTGACGATGTGTGTGATTGTAGGGTAGTCTGGATGTGTAATTCTGATCTGATTCTGTGGCAGTATGGTTGTGTGGTGCAGTGTGATTGAGTGTTAATTTGGTTGTGAAGTAAAGTGCTTCTGTGGCAGTATAGTCACTAGGCGGTCACTCTATACAGAAAACGCATTTTGACAAGCTACTTCTTTTTGAATAACAACTGAATATCAACTACAAGTCAATGGCGCTAGGCGCTATGTAAAACACCCCCTCCACCACCGGCGGAGTCCCGCGGCGCCTGCGGGGTGCGGGGCGTGGGGCGCTATATCGGGCGGGGAACTCATTTTGGCGCGGGGGGTGAGTGTCCTTTCTGTACGGGTTAGTGCTATTATTTTCTTGTGGAATGGTTGTGTAGGGTAATCTGGTAGTCTGAATGTGTGGCAGTATGGCACATATTACATTATAAAAGATCTAGGATCAAAGATCTATGAGTCAAAGATGAGAAAGGGACGCAGTTATGCGTTAGAATGAGATACAAATACACCGCACTCACTCTTGCGCATAACTGCGTCCCTTTCTCATCTTTGACTCATAGATCACTACATAGTATAAAATAAAGTCGCTTTCTCTGTCCCTATGTCCCTCCCTTTGTAAGCTTAAATCTTTAAAACTACGTAACGGATTTTGATGCGGTTTTTTTTAATAGATAGTGATTCAAGAGGAAGGTTTATATGTATAATACATGCATAATATACTTAAGGATAACCCACAATAACCATTTTCCCGTGCGGAGCCGGGGCGGGTCGCTAGTCTTTTATAATTTAATACCCTCCTAAGGCTGTGTGGTGTGGTAATGAATGTGGTAGTGTGGCTGGTGGCAGGTGGTTACCTCTTGGGCCGCAGCGTGTGCCAAAGCGGCAGGTTGACGACGTTGGGCCACACGCCGGGCACGGGGGTGCCGCACACGCGCGATATCATCTCCAGCTGCATCATCTCCACGTTCGCCTGCAAAACATTCTTGTTATTGAAGTGGCGCTGACATTTGTCTGTCTTATTGATAACAGCCCATATGTGGGGGACACTAATTTATATGTATGTATATCAGCTGTCTGATACTTATAGTATGGACTCCTAGAGTTCGGGGTGTGTGAGATGTCCCACATATCACTCTAAAATCTATGTATCCATTTGGATGAAAAACAAATTGTCGCATGGAAAGTTAAAGATGCAACGATAAGATATATGTGATAATTTAGCTTCTAATCAAAATTGACACAACGACGGATTGGAATTCTACATATTACGCTCTAACTTAAATTTAAAAACCATATGTCCCTTTTACGTTCTTAAAAACGAAAACTCGGATATGAAACAATTAAAGACTAGGCTGTATGGGCTTAGGACCCTTTGCCTTTCCCTTAAGGCATAAACAAAATAGAGATTTTAGCGGCCACACCAGAATTGAGCCCGTTATTTATAATGGAATCGTATTATAATAATAATAATATAATAATAATAAATTTATTTATTCAGACAACATACAGTCCATTATTGTTAGTGTTTCTTAACCTATGTTAGTTACAAAATTAAAATTAAAATTGCCTATCTAATAAGTAGTCCCACCCAGTGTTTTAGAATGGGACAGTCCACCTTGTCAGCAATGACCGTCAGGACGCGGTTGGGGCTGGCCCGCACTCTGCTCAATAAAGACGCTACTCTTTTGCGTCTGATGGCGTAAAAGTCATCAGTACGTTCTTGAGCAAACATCATCGACGCACTACAAAAACGAGGCAGCCCCAACAGCCTCCTGAAGGCATTGTTGTACTGAACTCGGAGAGCATTGTACGACTTTTGAGTATAGTTGACCCACAGGCTACCGGTGTAAAAAACCTGACAAAATGCCTTAAATAGGGTAATTTTGACCTGTTTAGTACACCTGACAAACCTGCGAGCCAACATGTTACTTCTAATGGCCAATGCTCTCCGCTCCCTTTCAATATCCAGGTCATCTTTTAGGTCACTTGTTACTATGTGACCTAGATATTTGAACTGGCTAACAGTTTGCAGTACATTGCCAGATAAAATTATAGGAGGCACATTTTCAGGTTTTTTACTACCAGCTGCAAATACCATGACTTCACTTTTACTCGTATTATATATTAACCCGTGCTCTGCTGCATAGGATTCACACACCGCTAACATCTTCCTAAGAGCGCTGATCGAGGGACTAAGCAGCACCATATCATCAGCATAGCTGATATTATTAACTGCTACACCATCAATATAGCACCCTGCGTGCATGCTGCTTAGCCTCTCGATCAAATCGTTCACATATAGGCTAAACAAGTTGGGCGAAGTCAGACCACCCTGCCTCACGCCACATTCCAACCTATAAGCATCGGATAGCACATTATTCCATCTTACATGATTAACTTGATTGCTGTACCAATATCTAAGAATCCTAGTAAGTTCCACGGGAAAAGTAGTGCGTTCTAATTTGCTCCACAGAAGCTCATAAGACACCATATCAAAAGCCTTACTAAGATCCAAAAAGCATGCATACACAGGTGTGGATCTATTTGTGTAGTATTTGACAGTGTGCTTGAGACACAGTATGGCAGACTCAGTGGATACTCCTTGTCTAAAGCCAAACTGTAAATCATGCAGATTTAAGTGTTTTCTGAGTTGCGAGTCAAGCAGACCGTCAAACACCTTGGCTGTTATTGTAGCCAATGATATGGGCCTATAGTTGCCCTTGTCAGCAACATCTCCCGTTTTATTCTTAGTTATTGGCACGACAACCGTCTTCAACATGTCATCAGGCAGATAAGTATGTCGAATGCAAAAAGTATACAGCATTGAAAGAACCCTAGGAAGATGTACACCTGCAGCCTGAAAATGCTCAACGCTGAGCCCATCGTGCCCGGGCGATTTGCCTCTAGTCATATTTTTAATAATAGCATCCACATCCTTGGCTGTAAATCGATCGACCGGGCTACCAATAAGCCCAGCATCAGCATGTTCAGGTATCGTCTCTGTGTGAGTGGGTATTGTGTTTGACGCATCAAGTGGGCTAGATACTCGGAAATGACTCCTAAACAAATCAGCTACGTCTTTAGGATCACTTACTACTTACTACTTACTTACTACTTACGTACTTATTATATATTAAGTCGAATAAAATAGTAGAATAACCCGAATAACCTACAATAGGGCCTCCTGCGTCTACATCAGAAGTGGGATGTCCCTATGTTATACCTGGAAGAGCGGGTGTTTGAGGAACAGCTCCCCCAGGATGCAGCCCATGGACCACACGTCCACGGCGGGCCCGTACTTCTCCTCGCCCAGCAGCAGCTCGGGCGGCCGGTACCACAGCGTGATCACCTTGTTGGTGTACGGCCGCTGCCGGTCTTCTGCAGACCACAGCCTGGCTAGACCGAAGTCTCCTAGCTTCACCTCGCCTCTGGAAATAAACAATAGGCTTGTTGATTGCCTTTGGAAGTAAGTTATCTTACAATAAGCCTTCCGAAATCATATACACTTGATATATTAAAAAAAAATAATAATTCAACAATAAAAGTTTTTTTTTATTATTTTTCTTTTTTTCAGGTGTCTTTTGTCTGATGTGTGTGTGTGTGATGATAATAATTAGGTCTAAGTAGCGGCACGTAAGTTTAACGCTGCCCTTGATTCCCGCGCATGTTCCGCCATACTCCCCGCACCCCTGTAACTCCCCCGCGTCCCTTATTTTCGACTTCTGCGCAATCAACGGCGTGCACTCACTTGTTGTTCATGAGTATGTTGCTGCACTTGATGTCCCTGTGCAGGAAGTTCTTGCGGTGGCAGTACGCAAGCCCGTCCAGTAACTGCCTCATTATGGACGCGTTGTGGGACTCCGTGAAATCCACCATCTTCGACTCCAGGAGCCCCATCAGGTCGTGGTCCATGTATTCGAACACTAAGTAGAACGAGCCCTTGTCCTGGAAACATACAAAAAAAAAACTAACAAAATGTTTTTATACGAAGTAAGATTTTACAAATCATTACGTCAAAGCTACCTTAGCAATAAGGCCGCCTTTTGTACACCTATGCTGTTGTAATTAATTACAGTCCGTCCAAAAAGAGTAGAAATTAAAAAGTAGCAACACCATAGTGTCGTCCCTTTCCAACCAAGTAATGGTGAAAATGAGATGACACTACGGTGTTGCTATTTTTTAATTTCTACTCTTTTTGGACGGACTGTATGTTTTGTTGTATTCTCGTGTGAAATAAAGTATACTATATTCTGTTGAAAGCTAACGTTCAAAGTTAATAAGATTTGCTCAAACCAAAGCTGGCTCTCGTCTCACACTAATGAACAATAATATTATAGTGAACAATAATTGAAAGAAGTGATATCATAGGGCGTAATACAGGATTTCTCAATGAGACTGAACACTCGCAAGGTTGAAGTATACCTACTTAACGTGAGGTAAAATAAACGAAATTTGTGTCGAACTTATTTTGCACGAATCGAGAATTGATTATCAAAATTAAATTTACTGGGCATTGAATAAAAAAATATCTGAGACGTGGTCGCTTACGATGCGCCTCATAAGAAGGCTAAAGTCACCTAAAGGGCGATGGAGAGGGCTATGCTTGGAGTTGCCTTGCGTGATCGAATCAGGAATGATGAGAACCGCAGGCGAACCAGAGTCATCGCTAAACTTAAGTGGCAATGGGCTGGGCACATTGCGCGTAGAACCGACGACGGCTATTAAGGCAAAAAGGTTCTTGAATAGCGGCCGTGCGCCGGAAGATGTAGTGTGGGCAGGCCCCCCCGAGGTGGACCGTCGATCTGGTGAGGGTCGCGGTTTGCCGCTGGATGCGGGCAGCGCGGGGCCGATCATTGTGGAAATCCTTGGGGGAGGCAGCAGTGCAGCAGTGGATGTCTACAGGCTGAGATGATGATGATGGTGAGTCGGAACAGTTATGAACCTTCTTGAAGTCCATAGCGTCCTGCTTGTCCGTGACGATCTCCCTGAGGTTGACGATGTTCTTGTGGTTGAGTTGTCGCAGGATCTTGATCTCGCGCACCGCCGTGATGGGGAAACCCTCCTTTTCGTTCTCCAGCCGCACCTTCAAAAAATAAACAAACATATCAACACCACCCATCCATGCGCCTTGGTAACTATCCGCAATTTGTTTGTCACTGCGACATCGCCGCGCGCTCGCATTTAGATTGAGGATCGGAGAGTGACAGGCTATTTTTTATGCCGCGTCTACACGCTTGCCGTGGCTTGCCAAGCCTACGGGACGCAGTTATGCGCAAGAGTGAGCGCGGTGTATTTGTATCTCATTCTAACGCATAACTGCGTCCCTTAGGCTTGGCAAGCCACGGCAAGCGTGTAGACGCGGCATTACATATTTATGTTATTTCACGGGAAAAGTCGAAAAACAAGCGTAGTCTTGACGGTCGTTAACGGCTCATATGTCCCCACTCGAGCCTACCCCGATACCAGGATGAATAGGCCTTAATCGGCCACGCTGGCCAACTTCACACACAACCTTTGAATTTCTTCGCAGGTGTGTGCAGGTTCCTCACGATGTTTTTCTTCACCGTAAGAGCGTCGATTAAACGTACATATGCATTCGAAAATCGAATATGTACGTGCCGAGGAGGTTTGAACCCGAGAACTTCGGAATGGAAGTCAACGGGCCTAGCCACTTGGCCATCGACGCTTGACGTCAGTTAGTAGATATAGCCCTGTACCTTCTTGAGCGCGACGAGCTGGCTTGTGTTCTTGTCCCTCGCTTTGTACACCTGTCCGTACGTGCCTTCGCCGATCTGAGTGATCACCTGGCAACAACACAACAACAAGTTTACTTTATGCTAACAAACCACACATACAGATTCCAGATTTATGACACCTGTAAACCCTGGATGGAACCTTCACCTGACTCCTAGAAATCTTCCAGATAAGACATGGTTCAAAAGATGGTTTGGCTTGGCTTTCGTTATTCATAAGTCATCTTCAAATTCAAATTCAAATGATTTTATTGCATTAAATATGGTTATAAAGATGTTACAATTTTTGTCAATAGTGTCACACATCTAGCCTAAATACATATTAAGCATGCAAACAATATATTTCCTTATTCTAATATTTTTTTACAAAAGGTACACGATCCCTTCTGATGTTCCAAGAATTCCTTTGTTGAATAGAATATATGCCCTAGTAGCCATTTTTTTAGTATGCTTTTAAACCTTCTTAATGTGTAATTCTTAAATGTATGAGGTATTTTATTATATATGGCCTTGCACATAGCATAACAATTTTTCTTAAATCTAGCACTCTTTGGTACAACATCATAAACTAGTGTATCCTTATTTCTTCGTCCATTTTTATTCAGTTTTCCCTTTAACTATTGGCCTTGACGGTGTTTCGTTTTTAGCCAAGATCCAGAGAGAGAGGCTACTCTTGACGGCGATTCCGATCCGACGACATTGAGAAGAGGCAAACCTAGGCGGCTCGCCCGCCGACAATTAGTTTTACCCCTCGCCTATAGATGTTCCAAATCAAAAATTCTTGCTTACATCAAAACTTGCTCTCGGCTTACACTAATGAACAGTAAAACTCAATAATTGAAAGAGGCAGTGCGATATTAGTTAAAACAGAACACATTACACGCATTCGACAAGGATATAGGCAAAATGACGTAGAAATGACGTAGACTCGCGTCAGTCACGTGGTCTAATTGCAAGACCTTGTTTTCTTGGAGCATGACTTACCTGGAAGCCGTCGACGCACTTCTCGCCCCAGTCCTTGGCGTGGTGCGCGGGCGTCACCACCGGCACCACCTTGGAGCCGCGCCGCTTCAGGATCCGCGGCCGCTTCAGCTTCGGACCAGACTGCACACAAACAACACACTGTTAACCACAAGACAACGAGGATTTCACACGATTGTTTACATAATGATTACACTTCCTTCCACTTGCTACGATCCAGACACACTTCTTTCGCTTCATCCACATTCACTAATCTCCTCATGCATGCTCGTCGGTTAATCATTACGATTAAAAAACTATGGAATACCTCGTTTTAGATAATAACAATTACAAATACATCAAACAAAACATCTTGTCGTGTCAAGTAACTTAGTCCGGTTCATTTTAGACCAAAAGTGCTCTAGAACTTGAGTTTCATCTGTCACTCCTGTAAATGGCAACGACTCCTACCGTTGGATTCGTCTTGATGTCCTGAACGTGAAACTGTCGGTCGTCAAGTGCTAAAGTGGTGGAGGGATGAGGGGGGGGTAATCAAAGATCGCTGGATTTTACGTTGTAATTTGAAAACTAGTGGACCGATTTCTTTATTATTAGTATTATTTGAACGGGTATAACATTATCTACAACACGTTCATATACATCGAATACGTTAATGCAGTGGTTACCGCGTAATAATACGAAACATAATAAAAAATAATTGTGTTTAAATAATATCACAGATTACGCTAAATCTATAAAGTTTTTGTGATAAAAATGTTGCTTACTTTAATTCTACAACAAATTACCTAATCAATAAGGTAACAATAATTACTATAGGATTTATGGTGCCTGAGCTAGAGTTAATTAACTAAACGTAGTCGCAGGTCAATATACTACGAGTACGCAATAAAAAAATGTTTTCCGCGTTAATTGTTACAAATTAAACTGTACTAACATGTAATTGTATGTACTGAATTGTCTAAAATAAACATAATTATTTTTTTATTTTTTTTTTTATTTTTTTCGACCTAAATTTCTTTTATTTTTATATCATGGGTAGATATTACCAATATAATATCCCCTGGCATAGTTTTTATCCTGTCAGGAACTTTAGGCCAGGGGCTACAGGCAAATTAAAAACTACTATAATGAAAACTAAAAGAATGTTTTCTGCGTTATTTCGACGTAAATTTCTTTTATTTTTTTATCATGGTTAGATATTACCAATATCTATCCCCTGACATAGTTTTTATTCTGTCAGGTACCTCGGGTCAGGTGCTACAGGCAAAGTCAAAACTACTATAGTGAAAAGCTAAAAGATTGTTTTCCGCGTTATTTCGACGTAAATTTATTTTATTTCTTTATCATAGGTAGGTGTTACAGATATCTATCTTCTGATGTAGGTTTTATCCCGTAGGTACCTTGAGTCAGGTGCTACAGGCAAAGTTAAAACAACTATAGTGAAAACTAAAACATTGTTTTCCGTGTCATTTCGACGTAAATTTTATTTAATTTTTTATCATGGAAAGGGATTACTAAAATCTATCACCTGACATAAGTTTAATCTCGTCAGGTACCTTGGGTCAGATGCTACAGGGAAAGTCAAAAATACTATAGTGAAAACCTAAAAAAATGTTTCTCGGGTTATTTCGCCGTAGATTTCTTTTATTTTTTTATCATGGGTAGGTATTATTAATATCTACCCCTGACAAAAGTTTTATCTTGTCACGTACCTTGGGTCAGATGCTACAGGCAAATTCAAAACTACTAATAGTGAAAAACAAAAAAAAATTATCCTCTTTATTTCGACGTAAAGTCTTTTTTCAAGGTATTATTTGAAAAATGTAAGCTTGAAATATATAATTAAAGTAATATGGTGATTACTTACCCATCTCTTCTCATTCATTTACTTATATTTGCGTACTCGTAGTATAGTGATCCTACGACTACGTTTCGTAAATTAGCTCTAGCTCAGGCACCATAAATCATATAGTAATTATTGTTACCTTTTTGATTAGGTAATTTGTTTTAGAATTAAAGTAGTAAACATTGTTTCCAAGAAAACGTTATAGATTTAGCGTAATCTGTGATATTATTTATACACAATTTCTTTTTTCAATGTTTCGTATTATTGCGCGGTAACCGCTGAATTGGCGTATTCGATGTATAAGAACGTCTTTTAGGTAATATTATACACTTTCAAATATTACCAGTAACAAAGAAATCGGTCCACTAGTTTTCAAATTACAGCATAAACACAAAAGTACAAATTCGCCAACTTTGATTACCCCTCCCCCCCTCCCTCCACCACTTTAGAACTTGACGACCGACAGTTCCACGTACAGGACACCAAGACGAATCCAACGGTATGAGTCGTTGCCATTTACAGGAATGACAGATATAATTTTTTCATTCAGTACTGGAGCGAACCGGACTAACTATTTTTGATGTCATAGTTATCGGCATCTTGCAAGATTACTGTCACAAACGTATCTTGCTAGACTATTATTACAAGCACATCTAGAAATAATTCGATTAAGATTAGCTTATACATATATCTCATGTGTGTATGTGTGTGTGTGTGTGTGTGTGTGTGTGTGTGTGTGTGTGTGTGGTGTGCGGTGAGTGTGGGTGGGGGTGTAAGTATGTGTATTTGTGGGTAGGTGGGTGTATAAATGGATAGGTGTAGTATGGGATATGTGAGAGCGTGTGTGGTAGATAGGTGGGCGTGGGTGGGTGGTGAATGTGTGTGGGGGTGTAAGTGTGTGTGTTGGTGGGTAGGTAGGTGTGTAAATGGATAGGTGTACTATGCGTGCCAAATAAGAATAGGACTGGCGCCATCTGGAATTGACAGTCCGTCCTTTTCTTTCTTTTATATTTAGATTGCTTTTGTACTACCTACTTACTATTTGTTCAACATGTGGATAGTGTGGTTGACTGTGTATAAACAAAGTTTATATTTAGTAAGTTATTTTTAGTAAGACATTGTACACAGTTGTTTACTATTCCTAATAAATAAAATAAAATAGATATGTGAGAGTGTGTGAGGTGGGGGTATGTATTGTGCATGTATCTGTGTATGCTATGTTAGTGTGTGTGTGTGTTACTGACGCTGTCGCGGGCGCGCTTGTTGGGGAACACGTGCTCGTATCTGTCGGGGCGGTCGTTGCGGGGCGCGGGCGGCGGGGTGGACCCATCAAGCTCGTGTGTGTGTGTGTGTGTGTGTTACTGACGCTGTCGCGGGCGCGCTTGTTGGGGAACACGTGCTCGTATCTGTCGGGGCGGTCGTTGCGGGGCGCGGGCGGCGGGGTGGACCCATCAAGCTCGTGTGTGTGTGTGTGTGTGTGTTACTGACGCTGTCGCGGGCGCGCTTGTTGGGGAACACGTGCTCGTATCTGTCGGGGCGGTCGTTGCGGGGCGCGGGCGGCGGGGTGGACCCATCAAGCTCGTCGCCGCTCAGCTCCTCCGACCCGGGGATCACTGCGAACAACACTCAGCTTCATACACACAGTCAAAGTCAAAGTATTTAATTATAAATTTAGGATATTTACATCACTTACAGTCAGTTGCAGAAAGATCCATTAAAATTAAAGCTTCTTTAAATCTATTGCTGACCCTTTTTATCTTGTTGATAAAGAAAGAGTCAGCAATAGACTTAAAGAAGCTTTAACTTTAATGAACCTTTCTGCAACTGACTATTAGTTAAGTCAGTTACATTATTATTTTTTGGCGAGTTCGGAAATTTGGCTGTCTTCGATGGAGTAGAACTCGCCGGAAGAGACTTCATAGGCATTGCATCATGGTCTAAGAAAACAAGGTCTACCGCTAGACCACGTGACTGACACGAGCCTACCTCACCTTGCGCTGTTCGTCCTTGTCGAATGCGTGTTAATAGACAAGGATGAACAGCGTAAAATGACGTAGGCTCGTGTCAGTCACGTGGTCTGACGGTTAGACCTTGTTTTCTTAGACCATGCATTGCATCATGTCAATATTTTTACAAAATTATAAATTATTATTTTATTCAATTTTATTTATTTATCAAAGAGTGCGAACGAAATATACAATTAGAGGAAGGCAACCAATCAAAGTAGAATAAACCATACAGGGCGTCCCACGGCTATGCCACACGGAGGGAAAGTACCTTAAATATTGTATATAGAACATTTTACTGAAAGAAGACTATTTTAATTTAAAAAACTATTAAAACTGCATTCATACATTTTTTAATCATTACATGGTTGAACCGGAAATCGAACCCGCTACACAAGGAAGAAACATATCCTGTAGTTTTATCATATCGATCGAAAGGCTTTATCATAAGGATTATTTTTTGCTAAATAACATAGTATCAGAAATAAAAGGAAGACTGAAATTGAAATTGACATTCGGCAATATGGCGAGGTTTCTCATTTCCCTGGTCGTGGTTTACCTGGTGGCATGGGCAGGTTCATGATGCCGCTCTTCTTGGGCTTGTCGGGCTTCTTGACGGGGCTGGGCGACGGCGTGCTCAGGGGACTCTCGTTCGCCAGACACTTCAAATCTTCCACCTGAAAGTACAACACACTTACTAACATTTGGCTAAAACTAGGTTTAGCCGATATGATGACGGCTAAAACTAGGTGTAGCCGAAAACGATCGGTTAATAGGCTATTTGACAATGCGAAAAATAAAGTGTTAATTACTGTAATCAGTATGTAATGTAAGTTTAAAAATGGATATTTACTATGGGAAGTTGAAAATAATAATTAATTTATGTAAAAATCCGTAAATAAAAATTTTTTTTTTCGGCGTTTGTCACATGACTCAAAACGCTCCTGATTGGTCGGGTATAGGACATATGTCACTAGCCAGTAAACATCGTTTTCTACTTAAGCAACTTGTAGTAGTAGTACTGGCTAGTGACGTCACCGATGCCATTGCGACGCCATATTGTCAAAGTAGCGTTTTGGCGCGCTACTTAAATATTGAATTTTTATTTTGATATTTTTCAGGAAATATGTACCAGAATTAAAAAATACAACTATTACTGGGACCCACAAACTCTACTGAATAATAAAAAAAATATTTTAAAAACCAGTCAAATAGCCTATTCTAGTTTTATCCAACCATCCCAGGCTACACCTAGTTTTAGCCGGCTAGGTTCAGCCGCACTTCGGCTTTTAGCCGTAACAAACTTACTTGACCTGTACTAAATTGATTTTTATTGTCAAATCTTCTAATACAATGTGAAGTTCTCAGAGTGAAATAAAAAAATATAAAGAAATGAATATGATAATATTATTTTTTTATTTTGATGTGAAGATAGCTTAATGTCTATATGGACTTATAGATGTTTCCATAATCTACATACATCTAGTTAACAAAAAGTTAAAGTAATTATTAAGATTTAAAACGGGATATTTATTTAGTTCGAGTGCCCAAATACCACGGTAAATATCCCGTTTTAAATCTTAATAGTTGTGAAAACAACCGTGAAAGTTTTAAAAAGTCAACGTCACAGATTACCACAAAAAATATTAAACACGGTAAACTAAAGAGTCTCGTATAAAAATGCATATCTAACACCTAGTAAATGTGTGTCTATAAATGTGCTATGGATTTTTATAAGTCTTTTTAGACAAGCATTCTACATGGTGTTGGTGCTGCTGTGTATATGTATGCTGTGTGTAAATGATATAAAGTGTGTGTGTGTATGCAGGCCTCCGTCACTCCATGTACTTGCACGCTATAACTACCTACCGCCCGGCCGAGCGGTCTCGGGCCGACCCAGGACCAATTCCCCATTGTCTAAACGTGTTAGTAGAGTGACGCAATACGCGAGAGAGAGAGATGCAGCAACTTCGTCTTTTCGCCTAGCGCCGTGCGATCTGAATTGCACTTTATTATAACAGAGCTAGGATTGCAATTTTTATGAATTATGTCGCCTAGTGCAGCTTCTGTAGGGACTACTATTTGGTATTCTGTGGTGTATGTGTGTGTGTGTGTGTGTGTGTGTGTGTGTGTGTGTGTACCTGTGTGTTGGGCGGCATGGGCAGCGTGGTGAGGCTCTTGTGCTTGGTGAGCGGGGCGGGCTGCTGGCTGTGTGTGTGTGTGTGTACCTGTGTGTGTGTGTGTGTGTGTGTACCTGTGTGTTGGGCGGCATGGGCAGCGTGGTGAGGCTCTTGTGCTTGGTGAGCGGGGCGGGCTGCTGGCTGTGTGTGTGTGTGTGTGTGTGTGTACCTGTGTGTTGGGCGGCATGGGCAGCGTGGTGAGGCTCTTGTGCTTGGTGAGCGGGGCGGGCTGCTGGCTGTGTGTGTGTGTGTGTACCTGTGTGTGTGTGTGTGTGTGTGTACCTGTGTGTTGGGCGGCATGGGCAGCGTGGTGAGGCTCTTGTGCTTGGTGAGCGGGGCGGGCTGCTGGCTGTGTGTGTGTGTGTGTGTGTGTGTGTGTGTACCTGTGTGTTGGGCGGCATGGGCAGCGTGGTGAGGCTCTTGTGCTTGGTGAGCGGGGCGGGCTGCTGGCTGTGTGTGTGTGTGTGTGTGTGTGTGTGTGTACCTGTGTGTTGGGCGGCATGGGCAGCGTGGTGAGGCTCTTGTGCTTGGTGAGCGGGGCGGGCTGCTGGCTGTGTGTGTGTGTGTGTACCTGTGTGTGTGTGTGTGTGTGTGTGTGTACCTGTGTGTTGGGCGGCATGGGCAGCGTGGTGAGGCTCTTGTGCTTGGTGAGCGGGGCGGGCTGCTGGCTGTGTGTGTGTGTGTGTACCTGTGTGTGTGTGTGTGTGTGTGTACCTGTGTGTTGGGCGGCATGGGCAGCGTGGTGAGGCTCTTGTGCTTGGTGAGCTGGGCGGGCTGCTGGCTGTGTGTGTGTGTGTGTGTGTGTGTGTGTGTACCTGTGTGTTGGGCGGCATGGGCAGCGTGGTGAGGCTCTTGTGCTTGGTGAGCGGGGCGGGCTGCTGGCTGTGTGTGTGTGTGTGTGTGTGTGTGTACCTGTGTGTTGGGCGGCATGGGCAGCGTGGTGAGGCTCTTGTGCTTGGTGAGCGGGGCGGGCTGCTGGCTGTGTGTGTGTGTGTGTGTGTGTACCTGTGTGTTGGGCGGCATGGGCAGCGTGGTGAGGCTCTTGTGCTTGGTGAGCGGGGCGGGCTGCTGGCTGTGTGTGTGTGTGTGTGTGTGTGTGTGTACCTGTGTGTTGGGCGGCATGGGCAGCGTGGTGAGGCTCTTGTGCTTGGTGAGCTGGGCGGGCTGCTGGCTGTGTGTGTGTGTGTGTGTGTGTACCTGTGTGTTGGGCGGCATGGGCAGCGTGGTGAGGCTCTTGTGCTTGGTGAGCGGGGCGGGCTGCTGGCTGTGTGTGTGTGTGTACCTGTGTGTTGGGCGGCATGGGCAGCGTGGTGAGGCTCTTGTGCTTGGTGAGCGGGGCGGGCTGCTGGCTGTGTGTGTGTGTATACCTGTGTGTTGGGCGGCATGGGCAGCGTGGTGAGGCTCTTGTGCTTGGTGAGCGGGGCGGGCTGCTGGCTGTGTGTGTGTGTACCTGTGTGTGTGTGTGTGTGTGTGTGTGTGTGTACCTGTGTGTTGGGCGGCATGGGCAGCGTGGTGAGGCTCTTGTGCTTGGTGAGCGGGGCGGGCTGCTGGCTGTGTGTGTGTGTGTGTACCTGTGTGTGTGTGTGTGTGTGTGTACCTGTGTGTTGGGCGGCATGGGCAGCGTGGTGAGGCTCTTGTGCTTGGTGAGCGGGGCGGGCTGCTGGCTGTGTGTGTGTGTGTGTGTGTGTGTACCTGTGTGTTGGGCGGCATGGGCAGCGTGGTGAGGCTCTTGTGCTTGGTGAGCGGGGCGGGCTGCTGGCTGTGTGTGTGTGTGTGTACCTGTGTGTGTGTGTGTGTGTGTGTACCTGTGTGTTGGGCGGCATGGGCAGCGTGGTGAGGCTCTTGTGCTTGGTGAGCGGGGCGGGCTGCTGGCTGTGTGTGTGTGTGTGTGTGTGTGTGTGTGTACCTGTGTGTTGGGCGGCATGGGCAGCGTGGTGAGGCTCTTGTGCTTGGTGAGCTGGGCGGGCTGCTGGCTGTGTGTGTGTGTGTGTGTGTACCTGTGTGTTGGGCGGCATGGGCAGCGTGGTGAGGCTCTTGTGCTTGGTGAGCGGGGCGGGCTGCTGGCTGTGTGTGTGTGTGTACCTGTGTGTTGGGCGGCATGGGCAGCGTGGTGAGGCTCTTGTGCTTGGTGAGCGGGGCGGGCTGCTGGCTGTGTGTGTGTGTGTACCTGTGTGTTGGGCGGCATGGGCAGCGTGGTGAGGCTCTTGTGCTTGGTGAGCGGGGCGGGCTGCTGACTGCTCTGGAACACGCCCTCCACCACGCTGGCGCGCGGGCGGGCCGGGGGCAGCGGGGGCGCGGCGGGGGGCACCGGCAGCGGCGGCGGAGACATCGCCGGCACACTCTTCACACACTGACAAGTGACAACACAACACACGTCATAGACATTAGACCCGATTCTACATTTATATATTTTTTATGGCACTAGTAATACTTTGTGCCAATGTCAAGTAAAAGTAGGGAAACTATTTGAGATTCTACATATTTCATTCTAACTTAAAATTAAAAATCATACGTCCCTTTCACGTTCATAAAATCGAAAAGGGACAGGTGATTGTCAACTTAAATTTAGAGACGTCAAACATCAATTTTACGCGTAGTTCGCACTAATTGAGCAGGCATTTAAAAACATCCTGACTAAATTAAGCTGAATTTGACAGCTGCGCTGCTTATTTTAGATATCATTCATTCAAAATTAAATTCATTCATCTCCCATCCTTTTTGATTCCCATATGAATGAAAGAGACCAACAACTTAAATTTAGAGATTTTAGCGGCCACGCCAGAATTAAGCCCATTGATTTAATAGCAGGTTCTAGATTTAGCATAATATGTGTGTGTGTGTTAGTTACCTGTGCGTCGTCTCCGTTGGCGGTGTGCGAGGGGGGCGGTGCGGGGTCGTTGCCCCCGCCGGGCATGGGAATGTCCACCACTGGGCCGACCGGGCCGGCCTCTGATTGGCTCTCGCCGTTCTCCTTTGACTGCGCAACATATACATGTTTAAACCTTTACAAGGCAGTGGCCACTATATTGCCTTACCATTATATCGCTATACCTTAATTTTAACCTTATACCCTAAACGTAAAGTCGAAAACGAATGCATTTTGTAAAGTTCTTTTGCCTTATAAAGGGAATAAAAGATAATAGACTTATTGTGTAAATAATTCGACTATTTACTAAGAGCAAACATTTATGCAGCTGAATAAAGGCCAAGAAATTATGTTTTAAAACTTAACGAGAATTAAACCTTTTTAATAAATTAATTAATTTCAGGTTTTTCTATAGAACTTGGCACCCATTCAGATCTTTCTTTTGTTGGTGTAGTCGAAAATTACACCATATGAAAATTTAGAAATATATTATGAATTAGTCTGGTTGCAATATCATTACGAAAATTGGAAGTGTGACTAATGCTAATAAGCGGTGCACTTGTTAAAACTTGGCTCCCATTTTTAAACCGACTTTAAAAAAAAGAGGTTTCTCAAATCGACCGTATATGCTTTTATTGGAATTATAAATTACAGTGCGTGAGCATTGCCACGTTATCCGATCCATGGCAAGTATGTATGAAACATTCAGCCTTTCACATTATATCGGATCCGATAATTTCAAACACTTGACTTGGCTCCGAGGCTCACCTGCGAGAAGCTGTCGGCGGTGACGTTTGACAGTTCATCCAACACCTCCACCTTGTCCGAAGGCGCGTTCGATAACGCTCCTTGTGACTCCTCTTCCTTTTGGTTCAAAATCTCCTGTAGTTTCTGCACAAACAAAAAACAAAAATATTTAATTCGTGAGAAGATCACAAGTCATTTTTCGACGTCAAATTTTAATGAAATTAAGTTTTGCTCAAACCAAGGCTGGCTCTCGTCTCGCTCTATTGAAAAATAAACTCTTAAAATTTGAAAAGGCGATTTGATACTAGTTTGAACAGGCAGCCCCCCTAACATAACTGTCGAAAAACCCGCCATATTGAAATATTCTCCAATAGGATAAGGGAATACGCACGACAAAACTATGTCTGTCACGCATGAGGGGCAGAACTGGCAGGCATTCCACAGCATCTTTAATCATCTTTTGTTCTTTCCAGTTTATTTTTAAAAGTCAATACTAGCTGTCCGTCGACCGCGGTTACACCCGCGTTGTTTTTCGACTTACCTGCAGTTTTCCGTAGGAATGAGATATTTTCCCGTAAGAACAAGCTTGCTTTCAATAAGTTTCAAAACCCAAGGTTCTAATTTAATTCAACAGTCGCGCGCGGCCGCGGTCGATCGCTATGCACGACGTAGTATTAAGCTCTATACTATTGGCTATTGTCTTTATCCAACATAACTGTACAAGATCGCAGCAGTCGTAAACACAGATGAACGCCGACCTATTATAAGTCGGTACCTGCTTTTTATATCTTTAATCGCCGTTTACGATAATCACATAGAAAAAGCTGGATTGGTGAAATTCTAAGTCGGGAACCACACATAACATCCATTCATATTATTGACAAAGAAATATACGGATTCCAGTTTGGAATGCAGATTATTTTTAACTAAAATACAAGAAACGTAGGTGTCAGTTATTATTTAAAAAGAGAACAAAATAAAAACCTTTCAATAGATCATAGAGTACTTTAAAAATTCCTTGCCAGCCAGACAATTAGAAAAAGAAAACAGAGTTGATGTCGATTGAAGTTTACTGTCTATTATATTATTTGATTGATTGATTAAATCTAGGCGAATCGCGGAGGTTTATTTATAAGCTGTCCATTCAAAGGAGATTCGAATTTTTTGCTTTATGAGCGAGCTCATAGATTATAGCGCAGTGAAAGAAGTTTCTACGACTATGAATGAGCTCTCTTTAATGGCTGTGATGACGGTTTAATACCGCACATAAAATAACACCTTATATTTTGCTTACGATGCGACCCACATTTGGCTGGCGCAGTCTTTTCACATTTTTATTAATTACTGACCAGAGTGCGTTCATACAACATAGAGGGAAGTCGCCATTTACCTATTTACTTTATACAACTTTATTTCATTATATCTACTAACTTAACTTCGTGTGTTTCTTCTCTGCGCTCTCCATCAAACTTAACTCACGTGTACGAGTTTAACTGGACCGTACATGTGGATTCGATCGTTTTTGACACCCCCCCACACTAGCGTTTTCCGAGCGTCGGCGTCGTGCGTCGCGTATAAAATTATCCGCGTCCGTCTTTTGTTTCACTCGCCTTGCCTGTGATTGTATGCGCGACGCACGCCGACGAGGCTCAAAAGACGCTCGAAAGATCGACGCTCAAATGACGCTATTGTAGGGGGTCTCGTAGTTCAATAAAAAAGATCATAACACTAAATTTAAAAAAATAATAACCCCCTACACAAAACCGTTACTTGATCCTTTCAACAACTAGAAAAGAGCTAATAATCTTCAAATGGCTGAAGATATTTTCTTGGATCATCGCTAAGAACACTCGATTGTGACACCTTGCAAACAAAAAAAACTAGATCAAAATCGGCGCATTCGTTTAGGAGCTACGATGCCACAGACTGACAGACACGTCAAACTTATAACACCCCTCTATTTCGTCGGGGGTTAAAAAAAGATCAAAATGTAATTTGACGTACCTTTTCCCTCTTGCGCTTGTCCTTGACGAGTTCCGCGAAGAGGCTGGTGTCGCTGATCTTCTCGTTAAAGTCTATCTTCCGGTGCAGCAGCGACGACGGCGGGCTCGGGGAGTGCTTGCCTCTGACAAACACATCACATGTATACTGTTTTACATTCATTATCATGGTCCAACAAGGTGGACCGACGATCTGGTGAGGGCATAATAATAAGTCATCTCTTACGGATCGGAGATGTGGTCGCTTACGATGGGCCTTATAAGAAGGCTCAAAGTCACCCAAAGAGCGATGGAGAGGGCTATGCTTGGAGTTTCCTTGCGTGATCTAATCAGGAATGATGAAATCCGCAGGCGAACCAAAGTCACCGACATAGAATAATCGCTGAACTTAAGCGGCAATGGGCTGGGCACATTGCGCGTAGAGCCGACGGCCGTTCGGGCAGAAAGGTTCTTGAATGGCGGCCGCGCGCCGGAAGACGTAGTGTGAGCAGGCGCCCCACGAGTTGGACCGTCGATCTGGTGAGGGTCGCGGTTTGCCGCTGGATGCCAAGCAGGACCGATCATTGTGGAGATCACAGGGGGAGGCAGCAGTCCAGCAGTGGACGTCTACAGGCTGAGATGATGATGATGATGATGAATCATGGTCTAAGAAAACAAGGTCTAACCGTTAGACCACGTGACTGACACAAGCCTACGTCATTTTGCGCATTTCATCCTTGTCTATTACACGCATTCGACAAGGATGAATAGGCAAAATGACGTAGAAATGACGTAGGCTCGTGTCAGTCACGTGGTCTAATGGTTAGACCTTGTTTTCTTAGACCATGATTCATAATAAAGAACAAGACACAAGAACAGTAGTACTATGTAAGTAGCGACAGGCTCGAGAAGCTGTCAAACGCGACATAGTGACATTAGAGCTACAGCAATTCTGTCAATATGTCGCGTTTGACAGCTTCTCCTGTTGCTACTTACATATTAGGCCTACAGAAAGATGAACAAAGCGCGACTGTAAATATTCTTAGTTTAATTAAGAAATGGATGTTGTGGAATGTTTCTAATGGCACACGATCGGTATCGCTCAGCGCACAATAAATCTAAACGCAGCTAAAGATCTGAAGAGCAATTCATATCGGCGATGAGTTAAAGAGCGATTGGGAAAAGCTAGCTCTCCATTCTCGCCTCGCCTCTTCTTAAGCCAATCAAGTGTACCTTTGACTGTCTCCTCTTACGGAGTCAATCAAGAGTACTCTTGGCTGCCGCCTCCTCTTATCTTAAACCATTCAAATGTAGGTACTTGTAGCTGCCTCCTCGAGCTAATCAAGTGTACCTTTGACTGCCACTTCTTCCCGATTCTGAAGTCAATCAAGTATACTCTTGGCTGCCGCCTCCTCTTAAGCCAATCAAGTGTACCTTCGTCTGCCGCTTCTTCCTGAGTGATTCAAGTGTACCTGTAGCTGCCTCCTCTTAAGCCAATCAAGTGTACCTTTGACTGCCGCCTCCTCTTAAGCTAATCAAGTGTACCTGTAGCTGCCTCCTCTTAAGCCAATCAAGTGTACCTTTAGCTGCCTCCTCTTAAGCCAATCATGTGTACCTTTGACTGCCACCTCTTCCTGATCCTGAGACAATCAAGTGTACTCTTGGCTGCCGCCTCCTCTTATCTTAAACTATTCAAGTGTACCTTTGACTGCCACCTCTTCCCGATTCTGAGTCAATCAAGTGTACTCTTGGCTGCCGCCTCCTCTTAACCCAATCAAGTACACCTTCGACTCCCGCTTCCTCTTAAGCCAATCAAGAGTACCTTTGACTGCCATCTCCTCTTAAGCCAATCAAGTGTACCTCTGACTGCCTCCTCATAAGCCAATCAAGTGTACCTGTAGCTGCCTCCTCTTAAGCCAATCAAGTGTACCTGTGCCGGTCCCTGGAGGAGTCCCTGTGTCGCGGGCGGTGGCGCGGGGGTGAGGAGGTGGAGCCCCGCCGCCGCCCGCGGGACACCGACCGCCGCCTCTTCATCGAACTCCTGCTGTGCGACCTGGACCATCAATTCACTTTATTAGGGTTAACAAACAGTATTAAGATATAGATAATAATAACAATAATGTACTTAATGTAAACTAAATGTGCAACCAGCACCGATAACCACAGCTTACAAAGAAGTTTACACTATCTGTCCGGGGCCAAGTTTCACAGAACCATACAAATCACAGGTATTATCCGAAGCATGCATGGTTGTCATGATAAAGATTTAGTATTTCACATTTGAGAGCAACTGAAAAACAACTGAAAAAAAACGACCAACACAACTGTATCTGTTCAAATCTAATTAACAAGCCATACTTCATCCGTTTAAAGCGCCATGCGCCAGTTTGACAAATTGTAGTGGGCAAAGCGGACCAAGAGCTGCCACCTGTTTCTATAAACATATGCCAAATGAAAGGGTATTATTTATTTATGTACCTAGTCATCAAAAATGTAAATTACTTTAACTAAGTCTGACGGGTATTAAAATTTAGACAGTAGTGTGTAATGTTTTATACCCTTTCATTTGGTATACAATACAATACAATTATTCTTTATTGACACCAAGAAAATACAAATCAAAAACTGGCGGCCTTATTGCTACGTAGCAATCTCTTCCAGTCAACCCATTACAAGATAAATGCTAAAAAATAATAATTGAGTAGTGCAGGATAGTGGCATGGAAATCTAGTAAAATAAACTGTATATGAATGTTCTACTTAAAATAATATACCATTTGTAGAAAATACAACATTCTAAACATATTTATTCATCATCAGAGCCTTCGCTTAGAACACTCAATGATGTCAATTTTGAAGTTAAAGCCTGACCAAAGAAATAAAAAACCTACTCCGGGGGCGCCACGTGTATATTTTTATGTTTATGGCAACAATTTCCATTATAAAATTAGTTCCATTGAAATTCAGCAATATGGAGAGGTTTTTATTTCTCTGGTCAGGCTTTGCTCAAACCAAGACCGGCTTTCGGCTTTGAATTTTGCCAAAACAAGCTAGTACTGTTTGACAGACCTGTGTGTAGCAACCCGGACGACGTCCCGATGCCGGTCGCGGTCGCGGCTGCGATGGCGCTCCCTCTCGCGGCTGCGGTGCCTGCGCCGGCGCCGCGGGCTGCCGTACTCCCGCCCGCGCGACATGTCGTGCACGGGGGAGTCTGCACAACCAACACAGCCATTCGACATACTGGCTAACATTCATCGTTTGCTACTTCCACACTTATGACACTGGTCGGTCACTCCATAAAGCAAACGCGTTTTGACAAGCTATTTCATTTTGAATAACCACTGAATATCAACTACAAATCAATGGCGCTAGGCGCTATGTAAAACACGGCGGAGTCCCGCGGCGCCTGCGGGGTGCGGGGCGTGGGGCGCTATATCGGGCGGGGAACTCATTTTGGCGCGGGGGGGTGAGTGTCCTTTCTGTACGGGTTAGTACTATTATTTTCTTCTGTGCTTATGATGAAAGCCTGACCAGTCCCCTAGCGTTACCAATACTGTGACAAACTTGTAATGAATAGCCCTTTATGCTACGGGCAGAAAAATAAAAAACCCTGCTCTGGTGGCACCACATGCCATTTTCGTTTCTGGAAACAACTGCTATTGTAAAAAAATATTATGAATATCCGCAATATGGCGAATATTATAATATTTTTTTTGGTCAAATTGTGTCACCTACATCGCTAAAGAGAGATTATGTTTTTATAATTATTTCGCTCTGTAGACTGGGCTTGATAGATTTTGACTTGAGTATCGTTGGATTCGTCATCATAGTGGGAGATACTAGCTACACCAAAATCAAATTTATCGAGTGTCAGAAAAAAGGGCTTTGAATAAAGCTTACAAAAATATATCACACTAGCTTTCCGCCGCGGCTCCGCCTCCGCCCACGTTAACAGGTTTTCCCGTGGGAATGAGGCATTTTCCCGTGGTAAAAGGTATGTTATGTTACTTAGGGTGAATGTAGCTTTCTAATGGTGAAAGAATTTTTGAAATCGGTTCAGTAGTTTTTGAGTTTATTCTTTACAAACATACACACACGAATCTGACACTCAAGTACAGGGTACAGGCTCCGCCTAGTTTGGGGTCAGATGGCCGTGTGTGACATGTCCCACGTATTTATTTATTTATTTAATTTGATGGTTATCTAAGAGTCCTCACCTGCTATCATGATGGGCGACTGCGGATGGTCATAGTACTCCCTCCGGCGGTCGTACTCTGGTTCGTTATCAGAGTCTATGGTCACCGTGTCGGCGTACGGCGGCGCGACCGGCGTGTGCGGCGTCGTCGACTTCTGCCGCCGCCTACTGCGCAAACATCACAATACATACATAAATTCTACTGGCGAAAACTTGTAAATGGCTTTAGTTTCCATTCATTGTTGCAAATCGATGTTTTATGTAACTAGCTGTAAGTTTTCCAAATAAAGTAAAATAAAATAAAAATAAAGAGCAGAATCTAATTATTATTATCATCATCATCATCATCTCAGCCTGTAGACGTCCACTGCTGGACAAAGGCCTCTCCCAAGGATCTCCACAATGAACGGTCCTGCGCTGCCCGCATCCAGCGGCAAACCGCGACCCTCACCAGATCGACGGTCCACCTCGTGGGGCGCCTGCTCACACTACGTCTTCCGGCGCGGCCGCCAACGCCCGTCGTTTCTACGCGCAATGTGCCCAGTCCATTGCCATTTAAGTTCAGTGATTCTTCGGGCTATGTCGGTGACTTTGGTTCGCCTGCGGATCTCATCATTCCTCATTAGATCACGCAAGGAAACTCCAAGCATAGCCCTCTCCATCGCTTTTTGGGTGACTTTGAGCCTTCTTATGAGGCCCGTCGTAAGCGACCACATCTCCGTTCCGTAAGAGACGACTAATTATTATGCTCTAACTTAAATTTAAAAACCATATGTCCTAGATGTCGTGTCGTACCAGGGATCAAACAGAGGTCGGAAGACAGAACCGATACACTTAGATAAATTAGTGTATTCTTCAGAAATGTAAGTCAACCTCCGAAATTGTTCCGAACATTATTTCTCTTAATTTAACTATAGTCGGCACTCAAGGTTTAGATTTTTAGAGTAATATAACACAATAATGTATTAGAATTAGACTGTTTGTTGCCATAATAAAATAAAATAAAAATAGAATGGCGTAGACTCCACCGAAAAGAGCGCGACTTTAAAATGTGAAGAAGTCTTTTTCATGCTCCAAGGGTAACCATTCCCTGCATAGCGATCGATCGCGGCCGCGCGCGTCTTATCCATTAAATTAGAACCTTGTGTTCATAGATTTAAAGCTCAAATTGAAATTTTCCTACGGCCGCGCGAAATGTTTGGAAATATTTTTTTCTCTTACCGTAACTAGTGTTCATTCACAGTAACTTTGATAAAGATACTTAATTTTCGTTATCAACAATATGCAATTTGTGCGACCTACTAGCTAAACAGGCCAAGCTAGATTTCATACCTACCCATGGTCTAAGAAAACAAGGTCTTCCATTCGGACCACGTGACTGACACAAGCCTACGTCATCTTGCGCTGTTCATCCTTGTCGCATGCGTGTTAATGGACAGGGATGAACAGCGCAAAATGACGTAGGCTTGTGTCAGTCACGTGGTCCGAATGGAAGACCTTGTTTTCTTAGACCATGTACTAACCTAACGCTATGACTGATCATGACTTAGAACCGGTACCAAATTACAGGTCCTGAGTGCCGAGTGCGAGTTTTGCAACCAAAGTAAACGCGCTCGATAGCGAGAGCGTAAACGCGATTTTGTATGGAATTGAAACTACGCCATCTGTAGACAGTTCGCTGAACTAAAATTTCTCCATACTAAATGCTCGTTTACGTTGTAGTTATCGAGCGCGTTTCGTGAGTAAAAAACTCGCACTTGGCACACTGTACCGGTACGGGTCTTATTTAGTCATTGCAATGCAACACAACATCGCGTTGTAACATTTGAAAACAAAATGACGTCATTTCAGTGCCAATGATTACGTCTTTTTTTATGTATGAAAATTGACAAATAATTATATAATAATAGTAAGGTAATATCTGGAATCAGTCAGAACAATAAAATCGAAGGCACGTGTCGATCATGCCTACGTCATTAGCGATAGACAACGCAAAATATATAAATTACCGCAAGTGAAATTTTTTATTGACAATGTCAAATTTTGACGACGACGACGTAGGTATTTTGTCGAAAAATGTACAATTCGTAAAATGTACCATAGCCCAAATAGCATTTATCGTAAAAATATAATGTACCAATCGCAAATCGTACCCTTCGTAAAATATACCTTTTGCACAAATGACAATGTAGCTTTAGCAAAATGCAAATATACTCGTAATATAATAAATGATATTCAAGTATTTGTGCAATTTTCCAGTTGTCATTTTTATACAGAAGAAATTGTGACACAGGATTTCTATAAATTGTACAGTAGGTCATACGTCTATTTGATTATAACAAACATACATTATAATAATTAATTATGCTTAGATTGACCTGAAAATCCAAATAAATATTGTGAGTAAACTTACGTGTACTTATTAATTTTGAAGAAAAAAGACATTTTGCTAATTGGACATTTAGTGAATTGGACATTTTACCACAGATCGGTGTAAACTCGTAATATAAAAACTTGAATTACCTTAAGTCAATCATTATGCTAGACATGGAATGGAAAAAAAAACATTGTTAGTATTTAAGCTGTTAGAAATTTTTAAATGATGACACCATTCAAATTACCTTATGAGGAGAACCCAAATAATGTATAGTAGAATTACAATAAAATTGTATACTTTAACTATAATTTTTTTGTAATTTTGATACGAAAAAGGTGATCAAATCAATGGAATGCTTTATATTTTACTAAAGGGAAAACTCTTATTCTTTCGGAATACATTACTACTCTCCTGCATGAATTTTTTTAAAAAATCAGGCTATCTGAGTGACACAGCTTGAATCAATTGAATGAATTAGCACAATACTCGGTAGAACAGGTGACCTGAATTTTTAGTTTTCAATTTGAATAATGCATCAGATTGCAACCCATGTTTTGTTTTTTATAAGGATGAATAGGTGATAGGTATGACAATACATGGTACATCAATGAATTATGTAACTGATTAAAACTCATACAATATACAATCATTTTATATACAATAGTCTAAAAAGAGCACTAAAGCAAGAAAGAAACAAGAACCTAGTAGAGTATGTGTAATTTTTTTTAATGTTATGCAATCTTGTTAATTCTAATGGAATAGCATAGTAAAAGATTGTGTGTGAAGACTCCAAAAACAACAATAATAATTTGTTAACAGGTTAAACACTACACTACTTTAGCAAATCTTATGTCATTCATTACTGGCATTTTGTTTCTGTGTCATAAAACTCTACCAAAATTGGTGGAGAACAAGATTAGATATTTCCATTTGTTAATTTGATTACCATTACATGATTAATGATCACATTTTTTTTGTTTATTCATCTGCTCATGGCTTGCCTAATAAATTATATGTAAAATTTGAAAAGAATGCTGGATACATTAGTTTTTAATAGATAAAAATTATTTTACCTGACTATTGGAGAATCCCGTCGTGGTGAGAACGAGGGTATGAGGTGGGAAGGCTCTCGGAGTGGATGTTCACGATGTGGATGGTCCCGGAGCGGGTGTTCTCGGAGAGGAGGTTCTCGTGTCGCCGGCGGAGGCCTGTGACGCGGAGACTCCCGCCGCAGGATCGGCGGCGTCGTCGGAGACACCGGCGAACACGAACCATTCCGCAACGGAGATGATCCCTTCTCCCACTCGCTCACTGGGACCTTCTCATAACGTTGTGGGCTGGTTGGCCGGCCTGGGGTCTCTGCTGGGACATTGTCGTCGGGAGACACACTCTCCAAACTCGCAGACCGCGATCGCTTGGACTTCTTCTTACGTTTCTTCTTATCCTTCTTCCGCTTTTCTTTCTTTTTCTTGAACCGGTGATCGTCAAATTCTGGCTCCGGGTCCACATAATCAAGTCTGCTCCGCTTCCGAACTGCTGAAGAAGAATCACGGGTAAGAGCATATTCCTCGATCGTTCGGCGCGAGGAAGTTGTGGTCACAGAAATAGTCTTGTTGTCAAGGAAAGTGCGAACTGAGTGGGTCTTCCTCGCTCTGTCAAGATCATCGGCGATATGTCGTCCGATGGAGCTGGCCTCACTCTCAATTTCCCCGGCCTCTGGGCCCGTCAGGTCCTCTGAACTGACGTCAGAATACTCCACTAGGGGTTTGGAAGAGTTGCATGTAGCATAAGATTGTTCATGAGTACCACTGCGGCTCCTGTGTTTTTTGTGCTTCTTGTGTTTCTCCTTGTGGTGTTTTCCGTAGCGCTTCTCGAAGCCCCGGTCCATGGCGGCCGAGGGCGAAGCTCTTGCTTGTTAAATCTTCACATTACACCAACTGAAAATTGATATAATATTTTTTTAGTCCGGATCAAATAGAAATTTACATTATCCTCTCAGTACCTAGGTACAGTTTGTCTATGTATAATTATAATTTTATGGTGGGAGAAAATAACCTTGTTTGTTTTCAATTTAATCAAACTCCTCAAAACACTCTTCCTTAGATTAATAACAACAAAGACATTGCAAAAGTAGGTAAGTAAACAAATCTCAAAGCTGAATAAAATACTGACTTATTATTTCTTTCTAAAAATAAACTAGTCATGCATCCATTTTTGCACTGGATTCTTCACACAGCTACTTCCACTTGATAAATTGTCAACGCAAACTTCAAATAACATCAAAATCATGCACAATATAAACACTTATTAGTAAATTAGGAAGTACTTACCGCAGTTATAACGGACATAGGGCTGTAGTAAGCACTGAAAAAATACTTTTGCGAAATATTTGACTGACGATTAAAAAGGATCGTTTTATTTCTAAGATTTATATCCTTTTTATTGGCTTTCGGCTTAAAATATTTGATAATAAGGTATCTTTGATAATTTCAGAGTCCTATTTTGCTAATCATGATCATAAAGAAAGCATTATTCATGAAATTACATCGGATTCGTTTTGTCTGGTACTCTATAGCGACGTATCGTCCGTCCGCCATTTGCTTTTTGCTTGCTTTTTTCTTTTTCCATATCTAAAATCATAATAGTGTAGCATGTAAACGTTTATCGATATCGATATACCTACCTGAATAGCTTAACATGGTTTTTCGTTTTGTTACTCTTCTTTCCTGTCCGAGCAGTCCGAGAGATCTTAAGCTGAGCAAAGACGAATTAAGACGATCAGTTTTTCGCGTCAGTCAATTGAACTGGCTGGCGCATCCAAAATTTGATCCAGTAGGCCTACTATGTAAGTAGCGACAGGCTCAAGAAGCTGTCAAACGCGACATATTGACAGAACTGCTATGGCTCTAATGTCACACATACTGTTGCTATTTACATAGTAGGCCTCCTTTTAAGTCCGTCCTAAGAAACGACAGGCTCGAGCGAGAAGCTGTCAAACACGACATAGGTATTGACAGATTTACTATGGCTCTAATGTCACTTTGTCGCGTTTGAGAGCTTCTCGAGCCGATGTTATCGAAATTATTATTCATCTTGCACACATCACTAGGGCAGAAAAATACAGTCGGTTTTCATTGGACGATGAAGATTTTATTCAAAGCCCGACCAGAAAATTAAATAACCACGCCATATTGCATAATTCATTGAAATAATGGAATTTGTTTGTTGCCAATTGCCATAAACATTAAAATATACACTTGGCGCTCCCAGGTTTTTATTTTTCTGGTCAGGCTTTACTTTGTATGTTTTTTATTTTCTCATTTTCATTTCATCATCTTACAAATATAAAAGATATGATAAATATAAATTGTTAACGAAATACACTATGGCAGGCAATCAAACTTTGATTTGAGTCTCAAAGTAAAAATAAAATAAAATTTTACAATGTATCAAGAATTATTATATTTATTTATTTCAAAAGTCAAAGGTAGCCAAAGAGAACTTACCCACCCGCCCATTACCTACAGTACTTCCGGTTTTCTTTCCAGTTTCCGGTAAAGCCCAGTTTCTTATTACGCGGTACGCAGTTTGACTGTTTGAAGAAATCGTTCGTTATCATTGAATAAACTGCAAACCTTTCGTAAATATACCTTTGATAAGTTTAAATATTTCACTTTGTTTTTGTATTAAATTTCTGTCTCTATTATATAATATATTCTATGGAAAAAATTGGTTTGTTTATAAATGTTATAATTTTAAAATTGCGTAGTACGGAGTAGAGCATATAAAAAAAATATTGCCAGAAAAGAAAATCATGTCATTTGTAGGTAAATTTTTTTGACACATTGGTTTCATATGATTACTTTTATGAAAAATTGGATGATAGCACGTATCACAGATGCTGAATATTCTCTTAACTTTAACTAAGCTAAATCCTTAGAATCTACAGAATAAGGCGATATTATGATAAAATACATAATCATTTTGATTAGGTTGGGTAAATTTTATGTTTACGCTTACAACCCAGTAGTTTGCTTGCGATTTGCGTCCTTTCAGTGTTGTATTATTTTATATTTTCCTAAATACTTGTCTAATTAACTTAATTTGATGGCATATTATTCCTCCTTCTAAGTTATTAGTGGGTAATACGAATCGTAAGAATATTTGTGTAAATAATATTACCAAATTAGTGGATGACCTGTGGGTTCACGGTTGCCTATCGTTAGCGTGAATTACCCAATTTGGATGCAAAATTGCACGTATTTTCAAGCACATTTTATTGTTTCTATTTGCATAGAACACATTATATGATCGTAAAAAGATATAGTGAAGCTATTTCTTTAAAAACGTACACGGACATGGTTAAGAATTACGTTTCCAAGTCATTGAACTTCGCGGCGTGACAATCTGGCTCTTCGGGTCAGAAATATGTAAACATGAACGATATAAGCGTGAAGATAGTGGAATCCCCGAAGGGTGCTGCTGATGAGGCTTCTCCAGCACCACAAGTTGAAGGTGAGGTGGATCCGTTGGCAATAGACGATGAAGAATCGAGGAGTGTGGAGGCGGGGCTGACGCAGAAACCGGCAGATTGTGATGTCGATGCCAAAGATGGAAGTCCTATAGTGTGTCAGAAGGAAGATGCTGAGAATGTTCCTGCAACTACATTTGATGATGATGGTATGACTTGTAATTAATAATTTTGATTTTGCACTGTCCCATTAGTGTTTAGTATGTTTTGGTATTTTTCAAAGTCACACTACATTTGATAATATAAAAATCTCAGAATTTTCTTTAGATACAATAATATATTAATATATACACCAAGGATATAATAGCACACCACACACAAGAAAACAAAAATATTGACAGGGTTGACAAATGGGCTTATTGCTAAAGAAGTAATCTCTTAAAGCCATTACTTATAGTGCAGAAACAGCGAAAGAGTCAAATTCTATGGATTGATGACTGGTGTTGTTATAAACTGAATTATTGTCATTTTAGCAAAAATATTGCCGCTGCTAAATAAAGACCTTTGCGAAAGATCTTCACAATGATTAGTCTTGCTCTGCCTGCATCTAGAAAATTTCCAGGACCCTTACCAGAAATTAAACTTATCTCAATATAATCTTTAATATTTTATTACATAAAACTAATTAATATTATTATGTCTTAAATCACAATGATGTCATGTAGTTCATTTATTAGTTTCATTAAGGTTAATGGGTTAATGGCTATTTTATTTGTTTAAAGGTGCTCCCTCACCGGGAGCATTCGCGTGTAATGTAACGTTACAGATTTGAGCATTACATCAGTGAAGGAGGAGAACCGAGCATTACAATGCGCACCTTGTAATGATACAAAACGCGCATACATTAGTGAAGGAGGAGAACCGAGCATTACAATGCGCACCTTGTAATGATACAATGTGTAACATCTTGATACAACTTGTAACATCAATGCGCTTCACTTCCCCTAGCCCCCCGCCGCTATGAAATGCTCAAAGTCGAATCTATAATGTTACATTACACGCGAATGCTTGTCAGTCAGGGAGGTATTATTGTAATGTAATGCTCAAAGACGAATCTATAATGTTACATTACACGCGAATGCTCGTCAGTCAGGGAGGTATTATTGTAATGTAATGCTCAAAGACGAATCTATAATGTTACATTACACGCGAATGCTCCCGGTGAGGGAGCACCCTAATAAAAATTAATGTGAGGGGAAATCTCACACATGGCCATCTGACCCCAAACTAGGCAGAGCCTGTACACTGTGGGTGTCAAAAAGCTGATATACTATGCGTGCCAAATAAGAATAGGACTGTCAAGACGCCATCTTGACAGTCCCTCCTTTTCTTATTTGGCACGCATAGTAGATACAGACACAATGCAAACACAAGTGCTCATCACAAAAATGTTTGCCCTGGGTGGGATTCGAACCTGCGACCTTGTGCTTCGAAGGCAAACTTTCTACCAACTAAGCTACAGAGCCTTAAAATGTACTTTCACTTCTGTTTCATTTATATATTTTGTGAATAGTTTGTCATGTTTAATTTATATTAGTGAATAGTTGGTCAACTATTTCCTATATGAACTAATAAGCAGATATAATTTATGTATATGTATAGCTAATGCATAGTTTATTTCATGTGGATGAATCTTGTAGGCATTCTTTTTCTATTCCAATCTGTAATTTAAACTTTTTATGTCCTTCTCACTCACAGTAAGGACAAAAAAGGACAAAAGTTTGAATTTAATTCAATTAATGATTTCTTGCCTAGTCTTGCCTTTAGTAATGCTGGTATGACTTTTCGCCCATCAAAGATCTTTTCTTCTATCAATATAACAATAGTAATTCTTGAACCTAATGTTTGAATACAATATTATTTTTCTTTATTGGTTTAAGCAAGATTTACATAATATAAAATTCGTCTTATTTCTATGTTCAATTGACTATCAAGAAAAAAAATTGACAATGAAACATTCATAATTTTATTTATAATTCTAGTTAGATGTCTATTTTCAGATTTTGATCAACTTTCCTTTCTGTTACAGAAAAATTAGAACAGGTTACAGAAAATGAGAAGGATTTTATGCAAGAATTAAAAGAAGTTGCAGATTTGGTAGAGAATACTGAACCCTCCCTTGAGACAAAAAAAGCAGAACTAATTGAAAAGTCTCTCATTACCAGTCATGCTGAGAATAAGGACCAGCTAGCAGATCCTATTACAGGGCCTGCTGATCTTCCGATTGAAGATCCTCCCACACCAGAACTGCCTGATCAAGATCCTGAAGAAGAGATCTCACAATCAGCTCCTGTACCTGTAGAAGAAATAAAAAAGGAACCCCATAAAGCACCAACTCCAGAAGCAAAAGTTCCAGAAGTTGTAACAACCCAACTTAGTGAACAACCAAAAATACTTACAGAAATTCTCAAATCTGCAGATGTAGAAATGACAGAAGTAAAAGTCCAATCGCCCCAAGCTATCCAATTTCCAAAACCAGTAAAGTTTTCTGTGCCAACTCAGGCAATTCCTGTGCATATTGATACTCCAACTCCTAATGTAGCTGCAAAGAGTTTGTTGTCAGAATCTGTAGAAAAAACGGCAGTTGTCGAGCCGAAAATAGAACAAAAGGAAGCCAAACTTGTGCAGCCATTGAACGGGGATGTAACTAAGGTAAAAAAAAATATGAAAAATGTTCACTGCTGGGTTAAAGCAGGTTTTACAAGTATCAAGTCATAACTTTGTCGCATCTTTACTCTTAGTCTGGTGAAGCTTGATTCGTTGTACTTTTTCGACACAAGCTTAGGTCAATTTAAAAAAAATAGTGTCATTATATTGTATGATAGGGTAGGAAAGAATAGGATCGTAGTTGTTGAGAACACTCTGGAAAAAAAAAAGTTTTAATAATTGGCAAACATAACAGGAAAGGAAGCAATATAGGTATGGTTTGTTACCATATATTATTATCCCTGGATTTAACCCTTGTCCTTAGGTTAATTTAAGTGGCATTCTTAATTTCAATATAAGTATATTTATCTTATTCAGGAAGAGCACGCGATGAAACGACGCGCCTGCGAAGAAGTCGAAACAGATTCTCCACTCAAAAAACTTTGCCAGGAAGTTGAAAAAACGTTCCCACAACACGATACCATGATCAATGATTACATACAAACTGCTACCAAAAACAACATTGATGAAATCCAAAGGCACACCGAACAGCTCCTAGCTGAAATACAGACGCTCAGAGAACTAGCACAGAAAAAAGAACACGAGTGGAATAACATACTGCATTTGAAGAAAGTAAAAGAAGAAATACTGTTAAGGCTTTTGAGACGGAAGCAAGTGCTTTCGTTCGAGAAATCCGCAGAAATTAACGGCGCTGAGCGTCCTGGCGTAGATCCTTTTGATTTCTTGAACCAAGCTAAGAACTTGGCTATAGACAAAAGCGATGAAATATCCGGTTTAGCTATCAAACAGCCAGGTTCTACCATGAGCCCTATGATGCAAGCTCCTATAATGCCAGTGACAACACATTTCAACCCTATGGCAGGGTTGCCACCTCCTTATGATAAGGCAGCTCAGATGCACATGCAAAACATGTCCAAGCCAGTATTCCCGCAGCCTTTAATGATGCCTGGGACGCTACCCGGGTTCCCTAGGGATATGAATGGACAGCTCACTTCAAACTTCAACATGCCCATGGGTCGGCAGGGTCCAACCAAAGATGTTAAGTCAATAATAGCTGATTATAGGCAAAGAAACCCAGACATAACTCCGAGGAGAGGCAGAAGGATGAAGTCAATATTGAATCCGAATATGATGAACGCGCCTAGAGCCATTGCGCCTAAAGTCGACCAAATGAACAATATGAATAGTTTGAACAACTTGAATATGCTTTTCAACAACTTGGATATGGTAAGTGATCTATTATACTATTATTATAAAGAGGAAAGATTTGTATTTGTGTGTCTGTATGTATGTAATAAATAAACTCAACTACTAAACCTATTTTAAAAAATTCTTTCACCATTAGAAAGCTACATTCACCCTAAGTAACATTAGGCTACCTTTTACCGCGGGTAAATGCCTCGTTCCCACGCGAAAAACTGTTAACGCGGGCGGAGCAGCGACGGCGGAAAGCTAGTTTACTAAGTATAAGAATGTGCTCCATCAACTCGAAAAGTCATTGATAGCGTCCCAGTCTATACATATGCAGAACAAAATCTAGAAATAATATTTTTACTGACAACACACCAGCCCTTCTTTTACGCCGTGTATCGAAACAATTGAAAGCAGTTTTTTTTTCATTTGTCATGAAATTCCTCATCAAACGCTCATTTCTTACGCATTAAACTAACTATATATGCCTACCTACGTATATTAACGTCACAACCTACACGTCTAATAAATAGCATCCATTCATAATATTATCTAATCAAAATATATCTAGATGCTAGCAACATTTGGCAGCGCATAGTCAAGAACTCAAACTAGGTGCCTCGACCTCAGTGGCACTGAGTCGTCTGGTAGTGAGTAGGCCATTGACGCAAGCGAGGTCAAGGATGCTTTACTATACAGCCGATTATTCTACCCAATGCAAATGTAAATTGTACAAAACGGCCGCAATTAAATCGTTACTAATCCTACTTATAATATTATAAATGCGAAAGTTTGTGAGAATGAATGGATGGATTAATGGATGTTTGTTACTCTTTCACGCAAAAACTGCTGAATGCATTTTAATGAAACACTTCAATAATATAGCTCAGCTCATACATCAGAATAATACATAGGCCTTTTACAGCGGGAACATTCCTCATTCCCACCGGAAAAACTATAAGCGCGGGCAGAGCTGCGGGGCGAAATGCTAGTCTTTTACCCTTCCATAATGTAATCTCTAGGCGAGTTGCGTTTTTAGTAAGAAGATGTATTCTACGAGAAAATTCGTCATCTTCGGTGATGTCATGATATACCTCCTTCTGTGGGCCTACTACGCAATGGGCGAGAAGCTTAAAAATATGTCAGACGCGACAGTGACATAAAATTAGTGTTACGTCGCGTTTGACAGCTTCTCAAGCATTGCTTAGCCTACAAAGAGCCTTCCCATGGCCATTTTCTGCCCTGGCCAACATGGAAGTCTCTTAGCAGACTTGAAGCCTGACTGTGCCACGCTTGTGCCACGGATAATGCTGTATCGGTCTTCAAAATTTTGTCGCCTTATTGACACGGCAAGAGGAGGATCCCTAGGGATTTCGTGTAATCCCTGCATTTGTATTTTTTCTGCGACAGACAAATATAAAAACTTTAGTCGCCTCTTACGGTCGATAAAAGTAGCAAGTGACAGAAGCGTCTATTTAACGCATTAATTTATTTCGCCCTCGTTTGTTCGCAGTCTTATCTAGCTACCTTTACGCAATAGCTAGCATGACCCTGATTCTAGTTATTACCCTCCTTACTTAAATTTAAAAGTAAATACGTCCACGCTTTTAACAACATAAACGGACGACATTATTCATAGTCATTTATTTATTGCACCATGTGGTTACATGATTGACATGATTATAGTTCGTAAACATATTTTGGAAAAATGCAACGTCTATGTGGAGTTTCTTCCGGCGAGTTTTTCTCCACAGAAGACAGCCAAATTTTTTGAACTCGCCAGAAAAGGACATGTAATTGACTTAACTAAGTGATGTAAATATCCTAAAGTAAAAAATAAATACTTTGGCTTTTGACTATTGATTTAACTCGTCATAGCTTAAGAGTGCATGCGACAACATTCGACAACAAATTTAATTGAATTGACAGTTGTATGGGTGTTATTAAATACTTAATTATCATTCATTCAAAATTAGGTTCATTTATCCTCCGTTTCAGTTCCGAAATGAAAAAAAAAAACAAAAAAATCGCGACATAAATATACATTTAGAAAGAATCACCACCACTCCTATAAGTGCTGTTACAACATAGTGCGATAAGTCGGCCCCTATTATATGTGTGTCTAATTGTTTATTTACTTGTTTATGTATGTGTAGTAGCTATAAATGAACTTCTCTTATAACCACTTTCTGACCTACTTTTAGCCCCGCGGCTTCGTCTGCAAAAGTACTTTTCCCATATGATTGAGAGATCGTCTTTTCCTTCAATCTGTAATGTTTTACAGTGTTATTTTTGATGCGTTTTTTGTTTTGTCTTTTTGTCTAGAAATGATATATCTAATAAATAAATAAAATGAAAATAAAGTATATTTATTGTAAACCTTAGCCATTATCACAGAAGAAAATAATAGTACCTACTACTACTATAGTACCCGTACAGAAAGGACACTCACCCCCCCGCGCCATAATGACTTCCCCGCCCGATAGCCCCCCACGCACTGCACCCCGCAGGCGCCGCGGGACTCCAATTGGGGTGTTCTAGGGTGTTTTACATAGCGTTTCAGTGTTTGACTTGTAGTTAATATTCAGTTGTTATTCAAAAAGAAGTAGGTTGTCAAAACGCGTTCGCTGTATGGTGTGTGACCGACCAGTGCCATTATACTACCATAAAAAATTTGGGTGTGACTTTATTAGCGCACAATATTTTAAGAGAGGAACCTACCCATGTAACTGAATAATTTTCCCCAAGGAACGTAGGCCGAAATATGAAAAAATAAAAACTAATTAGCCGATCACATCACCGCGCCTGTCAATTCTACATCAGTTTTTATGCTGCAATGTAGAAAGTACATCCTTTTAACCCACGTGGTATCAAATAAATCACTTGATATTTTCCTTTCTGACACCACCACCAGAACCAGAAGGCGATGTTGGAGCGCTTACAGCAGATCCAGGCGGGCGGGTTACCCAACTCGATCTTCAAGGACGCGCTGGTGCAGTTCGCGAACATGCAGCAGGCCTCGGGGATGATGCCCAGCAGGCCGCCGGAGACCCTCGCCAGCAGGCCGGAACACCACAAGGAGCGCCGCAGGGAGAGGAACCACGAGGTGAACTTTGAAGCCAAGAAAGGCAGTTATTTCACGGGAGTCAAAAGGGGTGCCCCTTAAATTGCATAACATAAATATCCCTATTATGAAAATCCATAACAGACTTGCTATAACTTGAAATAGTATAACAATTAGAATCCATAATTTAAAAATACATACCATTATTTAGCATACTTATTAAAATCCATAATTCTATAATGTTTCGAAATCATAAATTTAAGATATTTTGGTAAAAAAGAACATAAGAGAAACAGCATTTTTGGTGATAAAAAATAATAATTTAATAAATGTGTGCTGTATTTGTCAAATTTGTATTTTTTAATTATTATACATACTGACAGTATTCGTATTAAATTTAGGGCTTTTAAATATATGTGTTTCAAAATTATGGATTTTAATCATTATGACATTGAATGATTATGGATTTTCAATATATACATTTTCAATTATGGGTTTTAATATTATATAGACCCAGTCAAAAGATATAACACTAAATAACTCCTTGATCCTTCACGATGTTTTTCGATATCAACGCGCTAGGCCGTGGTCCGAGGCTCCCTTGAGCCGCCCCTAGACGCGTTGGTATATGACTTTTTTTGGGGTAGAGTCTTCCGCTCCCCCGCAAGTCCGGTGAAGCTTGATTGGTCGTACCTTTACGACAAGCATAGGTCAATTAAAAAAAAAACACTGAATAAAAAAATGTAATAACCCCCGACACAAAACCGTTACTTGATCCTTTCAACAACTAGAAAAGAGCTGATAATCTTCAAATGGCTGAAGAAATTTTCTTGGATCATAGCTAAGAACACTCGATTATGACATCTTGCAAAAAAAAAACTAGATCGAAATCGGTGCATCCGTTTTGGAGCTACGATGCCACAGACAGACACACGTCAAACTTATAATAACACCCCTCTTTTTTGTCGGGGGTTATCCCTTAATAAGGCAAAGAAACTATATTACCACATTAATTTGAACTTTGTACCTTCAAACATAAAGTTGAAAAACAATGATTTTTTTAAATGCTATGTTCGTGGTTTAAAAATAAAGGTCATAACATATTTGCAGCCGAAGCAGCAGCAGCCGGAGCGCATGCCGTCAACCTCCCCCCGCCTGCCGCCGCCGCCCCCCTACCCCGAGATCTCCCTGCTACCCGTCTCCACCGCGCAAGACACGGGCCAGTCTTCACAGAACTCCTTACTGCACGGCATACTTACCAAGGTAACACTAACACTGCGACACTCAATTCATATGTAAAGAGCTTGACAGGTATGAAATATTGGCGCATTTTTAAAAATTGCCAGACGTCATTCAGACCGCGTTTTTCAGGCGCGCCACATACATCATTAGTAGAGCGACCAATTAGAAGCCGAGGCCTGAAACGCGCTATCAGCCCCCCTACTATGTAAGTAGCGACAGGCTCGAGAAGCTGTCATACGCGACATAGTGACATTAGAGCCATAGTAGTTCTGTCAATATGTCGCGTTTGACAGCTTCTCGAGCCTGTCGCTACTTACATAGTAGGAGGGCAGAGTTTTTGCAAGACATTGAATAAATACAAGTTCCAACGAAGTACAGTTGGACCGCGGTCCCCGGGCTCACCACCATGCCCCAAGGAAGATCTTCCCTTTGCCTCCAAAAATAGAGTATTTTAGTACGAACATTTGTTACTACGACAGCACATACTTAAACAGTATCTATCTCGAGATAAACGCTCTCATACGCGTGTAATATTTTTATGTAATTTTTATTAGAAGATAGCATTTGTCTTGGAATGTATATAGTTTAGCGATGTACTGTCGTAGTAAATAATGTTTGTACTAATTTACTCTATCGACTGAACAAGGTCTGAATGGTATGCAGCAATTTTCAAAAAGGAGCCAAAAGTAGGCATAGGCCTTTGACGAGGAAACCATCTTGCTTAAACGTATATTATCATAAATTCATAATGCGTAATGTAAATTTTACAAAATTCATCATTGCAATATTTGATTTTTTTTATTTTTGTAAATTAATCGGTGGAAATGTGGAATAAATAAAATTAATTATCGAAAAAATATATTCCAGTTTGATGCTATTAATTACTGCGTCTGGGCATGTGGGATGAGCCATAATAATATTCAACAATAGAATATCATATCACGTCGGCAAATTGTATACTCGCCATTTTACAGATGATTTGGCATTTTACAAAAGCCCACCATATTGCATAACGGAGTTAAATGATGTATTTTACTGATCATATTTTATTTAAATTCATATGTGAATATAATATAATATTGATATTTCAAAGATAGTTACACGAAAAAATCACCACGCACTAACTAACTGTACTAAATTTGCAGAATTGCAATTGTTTTGTTCATTTTTAGGGTTCCGTACCTCAAAAGGAAAAAACGGAACCCTTATAGGATCACTTTGTTGTCCGTCTGTCCGTCTGTCAAGACCCTTTTTCTCAGGAACGCGTGGAGGTATGAAGCTGAAATTTATATCAATTACTCAGGTCTACTGTCCCTTGAAGCTGTGAAAAAATCAAACTTCTAAGCCAACGCAATCAAAAGATACAGCCGTTTATGCCGCAAATTTTCGACACTTGCAAGGGAATCAAAACCTACAGGGTGCTTCCCGTGAACTCAGAATCTTGAAATTTGGTACGAAGCAACGTCTTATAGCATAGATAAAGGAAAAATTACGAAATCCATAAATTTTTAGTTACATCACATAATATATATTTTTTTAATAATTTTAACCTTACTACCCATTTCCTCATAAACGCGTAGAGGTATTAAATTGAAATTCATACCAAATACTCAGGTCTATAATACCTTTAAGCTGTAACAAAATCAAACTTCTATGTCAACGCAATCAAAAGAAACAGCAATTTAAGCTGCATATTTTGAAACTCGCAAGTACTCGCAAGGGAATCAAAACCTAAAGGGTACTTCCAGTCGACCTAGAATCTTGAAATTTGGCATGAAGCAACGTTTTATAGCACACATAAAGGAAAAATTCCGAAAACCTTAAATTTTTAGTTACATTACAAAATATATATTTTTTAATAAATATAAACTTATTACTTTTTTCCTCATGAACACGTAGAGCTATCAAGTTGAAATACTTACTTAGTACTTAGTTACTTAAACGATAAAGAGATCTTTGTCTTAAATTTATGCTCCTCCATCTTTCCCCATTGTAATGTTATGAATTTCATTTTGCAATAAGATTACCATAGTTATGACTCGATTGTCGTAATGAAAGAACTTTGTAAACCTTGCAGGTTTGTACGGAACCCTCGGTGCGCGAGTCCGACTCGCACTTGGCCGGTTTTTTTTTATCTTCGCAAACAGCCTGTATATTACCTTTATTTTGACACAAAAGATTTTTATTTTTTTAATAAAATGAAGCATATTGTAAAATGACGTGCGTTTGTAAAATGGCGAAAGATTCTATCGTTATATTTTATTGCGTTGTTCTATGAAATGGTGAGTTTATAGAATTTGCCGACGGCATATGCTATGCGTACATAGCTTGTTAAATTCATCATTTACTCTTGTTGATTTGGAAACGTGGCGCTAAGTTATGTAAAAGCACGTATCTCAAAATATTGATTGTATGGGTTATGCATATAACAATTTTTACATGAAAAGTATTTATGTATGGTCATTATTATGATTTTTTATGGCTTTCTAATCGCATAATAAAATTATAGGCTGATGTCACATGCGTCGTTACTTTTGATAATATTTAAAATGTTTATTTCTTGCGAATTTTAGTCTCTGAATTTTTCTCAGAAATAAATCCGTTACGAATCATTTATTTTTATGTTATGTTAGGTAAGTGTGGTGCTATATGCTACTTCATGTAGGTAGGTTGAAACTGGTGATATTTCCAGAAGTAAACTGATTTTGAAACTACCTCGAAGCCTTCCAATTTATATCATTATAGATATTTTATTAAACTCAATAATTCATGATTACCTATACCACCATGTGACAGCAACCAAAAGCCACAAAAATCTGGACTCGCTTGAATGGGTGTTGCCAACATTACAGCCGGCGCCCCCTCAGAGTTTTTCCCCTACGTTGGCAAAACTGCTCACGTCACCGGAGCGGAAACAGGGCGCCAGCTCGCCGGCAGTGCTGCCAACTTTCGGTCAGGCCAAGGTACCAACACTATCAATGTGTACCCACAACCAATCGGTGTGATAATTGGCCTCGTCGTTCCAAATTCAAAATTTAGTTTTTAAGTTTGTTTTTTAAATTGTTGAAGCGTTTTGTCGTAACAAAAACTATGATAGTAAAAAGAAGACAGAAAATATATTTATATTATTTAAAAAAATACTTCAACAATTAAAAAACATAGACTGATATGTTGAATCCAAAGTATTTTAAAGAAAAAATATCCTATAAATGGCAATGCTCATCACAGCCACCTCATATCTATCACATCCATGTATATTCACACATTTAAGTGTCATGTCATGATAAGATATGCTATGGGGAATTAAAATATGCACACGAAATGTTACATTATCGCTTTAAGATTCTTCTTATGTCTTTTTTTTGACCTTTATTGCATTTCATTAGAATCATTGCATTTCATTTTTAAGTCTTTTACGTAGATCAGGGCTTGTTTACCTGGTAAACATTTCAAACCAGGTATTTTGCATCTCCATACATTACGCAAGAGAGCGTTATCGTTTCGGTTTCACTCTACCGGAACCCATATTTCTTCTGGTTTTGCTCAAAAAGCGAAATGATTTCGGTATCTGTTCAATTAACCGGTTAAAGAACTAAAGAGTTTGCTCTCTCCTCCCGATATCTTTTGTCTGAATGAGACAGCATAAATGCGAGCGGCGCGCCCGTCTCGCTTACTCTTACACTCGCTTGATACTTGCGGAATTAACCAGGTATTTTTCAGCGGCGATACCTGAGCCTCTAACATGCCCGGTCCACGCGTGACTGACATAATTTTGAAGGATATTTCAATATGGCGGGTTTCTTGCAACTTTTTGACAGTTAATTGTGCGACAAACTTTTGTCATAGCACTGCACGTTACGGGGGCAGGTGTCGTTCCGAGCAGAATTCAAAGAGCGTAATGCAAATACCAGGTTAAAAACCTTTATTTACGGTCTTCAAAATACCGGTTTCAAGCCCTGACGTCCTTCGATTCATGTTAAATCCCTATTAACTTTAAAAACTATTACAATCTCACATTAAAATAGTCCAGCCCTAAGAAGTTTTTTGGGCGGTAATATAGCAAATTGTGAAGACCTTGTTATATATAAGTTAAACTAGATGGCACCACAATCGTTTACAGGTTAAAAGTATTAAAGCTCCTTAGGCTCCATACGGGCGCCAATTTCCATTATAAAATTAGTTTCATTAAAATTCCGCAATATGGCGAGGTTTTTTATTTCTTTGGTAAGGCTTTACAGATGTTTTATTTGACGAGCGCAAGCCAGCCATGATTGTGTGGGTCGATGCACATGTGCATTGTCTCTGTGTGCGTACGCTCAAGAGCGTTGAATTCTGAGCTTACGCACACATACACAATCATGGCTGGCCCGCTCTCGGAAAATATCTGGAAGGCACCTATTTCACGGGAGACACAAAAATAATATTTTTCATAATTACCTACTTTTATTCGTCATTTCTTTTTAAGGGGCTACCCGAGGCTAAGTGGCGCCGCCCTCTGTTAAAAATTAATTACTCGCGAAGTATATTTTTTTTCTAAAATCCGGACGGTCATTTTGAAGTTGGCGTGCTATAGGATATATAGGGGCCATAAACTGTATTTATTATAGTCCGCTGTAGTTACAGATAGAAAAGTTGCTAAAAACGGCCACTTTTGGCAAATTTTCTATCTGTAACTACAGCGGACTATAATAAATACAGTTTATGGCCCCTATATATCCTATAGCACGCCAACTTCAAAATTACCGTCCGGATTTTAGAAAAAAAATATACTTCGCGAGTAATTAATTTTTAACAGAGGGCGGCGCCACTTAGCCTCGGGTAGCCCCTTAACTGGTAAAAATGATTAAAATAACATAACCATTTGCGTGCGTGCTCACGTCTTGCATTCGCCGAGAACCAATAAAGACTGATGGATCGACTGATGTGTGGGCACTCCTGAAGATTTATCGGCAGATCCATCCGCCGCCGTCTGGCGACGCATCTGTCTATGTGTAGAGCAGGCATTTGACTACCGTAAAATAGGTGCCTAAGCGAGCTATCACACTGGCGACAAAGACAAAGTCGTGCAAAAACGAAAAGGGACGCAGTTATGCGCAAGAGTGAGCGCGGTGTATTTGTATCTCATTCTAACGCATATCTGCGTCCCTTTTCGTTTTTGCACGACTTTGTCTTTGTCGCCAGTGTGATAGCTCGCTAAGAGAGAAATATGTTCAGTCTTGTGCTGCCATCTAGCTTCAGTTTTGATTACTTTCGACGTGTAATTTATGGACCTTCAGTACTGATTGTTTGGTTGTGTTCTGTAAGTGTGTTTGTGTGTGTTGTCTAATGGTTGTGTTGGTGTTGCAGAACTGCGGGGAGATCACGATAACGCCGGTGCAGCCCGCCCCGCCGGCGGAGCCCCAGCCGGAGAAGACGGAGGAGGTAGTGCAGTTGGTGAGAATTATTGTTATAGTTTATAACTAGCGACCCGCCCCACCTCCGCACGGGAAAATGGTTATTGTGGGTTATTCTTAAGTATATTACGCATGTATTATACATATAAACCTTCCTCTTGAATCCCTCTATCTATTAAAAAAAACCGCATCAAAATCCGTTGCGTAGTTTTAAAGATTTAAGCGTACAAAGGGACATAGGGACAGAGAAAGCGACTTTGTTTTATACTATGTAGTGATAGTATGGAGGGACATTTTTAAATACGGCCATATAGACAGGCCTCCGTCACTCCATGTACTTGCGCGCTATAACTACCTCCTACCCTACCGAGCGGTCTCGGGCCGACTGCGGACCCAATTCCCCATTCCCTAAACGTGTTAGTAGAGTGGCGCAATACACGAGAGAGAGAGATGCAGCAACTTCGTCTTTTCACATAGCGCCGTGCGATCTGAATTGCACTTTATTATAACGGAGCTAGGGTTGCAATTTATATGAATTATGTCGCCTAGTGCAGCTTCTGTAGGGACTACTATTTGGTATTCTGTGATATTGACTCTAAGTAAGCAGAGCCTTTACTATATTAGGTAGGTATCAGACAGCTGATATAATATAAATAAATACATAAATGTACAAAAAAAATCAAAATTATAAAAAAATGGCGGGTTTTTGGCGCTAAATTATCTTTATCGAATTGTAAACTATTATCTAATATATCTAATTCTTTTATATATATTTAATAATTGGTTTTATTTGAAACCTATTAACCCGGGTTTAACCCTTTATTATGATACCTCACTCGATAGGCTGACCAGAAAAATAAAAAACATGCCTTGGGGCACCAGATGTATAATTTTGTGTTTCTGGCAGCAAATTCCATTATAAAATTAGTTCCACTGAAATTCCACAATATGGCGAGGTTTTTTACTTTTGTGGTCGGGTTTTACAAAATATATTTTTTTAATTTATTGTACACACACAAACATACAGAAATAACAAAGTAAAGTTTATATCATACATTAGGTAAGCTTAACTCAATATAATGAGTTCTCTGCCAGCTAACCTGTAAAACCTGGTGAGAAAAAGATGCTATTGAAGGCAGCAGGTAGACCTTTTTTGATTTAATAATTATAAAATACTCAAATATTACATGAATAGCTATGTAATTATCGTCGATTGTCAACAGGACGACGAGGAAAGCCCAGCATCGGAAGGTTCAGCGTCGGGGTCGCCTTTGGAGGGCGCGGGCGGGGGCAGCGCGGGCAGCGGCGGGGGGCGGCTGGTGATCGACGAGGGGGCGGGGGAGGAGCCCCCCCTCTGCCAGGGCTGCCGGCGGCGGGACGCGCAGTTCGTGTGCGCGGGGTGCGCCAACCAGTGGTACTGCAGCCGGGACTGCCAGGTAACACACACCACTATACCACACAGTTACCAATTACACACTGTGTAAGTAAACGAATGTACTTGCTCATAATAATATCTTAATTGTGGAGATCCTTGGGGTAGGCCTTTGTCCGTCAGTGGACGTCTTTATTCTTCTGCTGAGATGATGATGATGTGGGGACATTTCACATACAGCCATCTGACTCCAAACTAGGCAGAGCAAACTAAGCAGATTCTACATATTACGCTCTAAAACCATATGTCCATTTCACTTTGTTAAGAACAAAAAGGTACAGGTGATTGTCAACTTAAATTTAGAGACGGCAAACATCGATTTTATGCGTAATTCGCACAAATTTAGCCAGCATGCCACACGAAAACATGCCACTTAAATTAAGCTGAATTTGCCAGCTGCGCTGCTTATTTTAAATATCATTCATTCAAAATTAGATTCATTCATCTCCCATCCTTTTCGATTCCTATAATAATGAAAGGGATAATTTAAATTTGGAGATTTTAGCGGCCACGCCGGAATTGAACCCATTGTTTAAAATAAATGAAAAATAGAGTTGCTGGTCTTTCCTACTACAATCGGGCCGGAACCTAAAGAGTTACGTATGACACATGTCAGTTTGACAATACTAGTGAAGTAACTGCATATTCTTTATACGTATCGCTGTGACTATTTCATACTAAGTACGAAATAACAAGTACAATACCTAGTTTTAATAGATTTCTGTATTAAAAAATAAAGTAAATACAAATAAAATATATATCCTTTTATTAATCGGACTCAAGGGTTCAAATCCCATACAGCCTAGTCTTTAGTAATAATAGGAGATCTTCAGTTTCATTTCGTCGTCTTTACGATATTGTATACGGGATATTTACCGTGGCATTTGTATGTGTGTCATTTAATTTAAAAAATCAAATTAGTTACAATATTTGCCTATGTATGTCCTTACTATTATTTTTAACGTTGGACTGATGACCATGTGTTATTTGAGGTTACATCACTAAGACAAAGAAGAAAAAAAAAAAAAAAAAACCGTACGCCATAACCTCGTAAGATCGTATTACAGAAAACGTAATTAAATGTTTTCTAGCATGTCAAATGATTTGAAAATTGGAAAACCTATTTTTTGTTTTACATTTACGATTAGCTATATGTTTCGTTTGTAATTGATTGCGGAGATAAGCTATTAAAGAATTTAGATTAAAAATTTTACGCCGTGCTAAAGTTATGTCGACCTTCTGTTGAGCTGTCATAGGTAACTTTAGGTTCCGGCCTGATTATAATAGGCTATTTGACAATGCGAAAAATAAATTGTTAATTACTGTAATCAGTATGTAATGTAAGTTTAAAAATTGATATTTACTATGGGAAGTTGAAAATAATAATTAATTTATGTAAAAATCCGTAAATAAAAATGTATTTTTTTTGGCGTTTGTCACGTGACTCAAAACGCTCCTGTTTGGTCGGGTATAGGACATATGTCACTAGCCAGTAAACATCATTTTCTACTTAAGCAACTTGTAGTAGTAGTACTGGCTAGTGACGTCACCGATGCCATTGCGACGCCATATTGTCAAAGTAGCGTTTTGGCGCGCTACTTAAATATTGAATTTTTATTTTGATATTTTTCAGGAAATATGTACCAGAATTAAAAAATACAACTATTACTGGGATCCACAAACTCTACTGAATAATAAAAAATATATTTTAAAAACCAGTCAAATAGCCTATTGGCTATTAATGGTTTTGTACAATCTTACTTCGAATTAAAGCCTGACCAAAGAAATAAGAAACCTGCTGGGGGCGCCACGTGTATATTTTTACGACTATGGCAACAATTCCCCTTATAAAATTAGTTCCATTGAAATTCCGCAATATGGCGAGGTTTCTTATTTCTTTGGTCGGGTTTTAAACGTTTTGACTTTAACTTTATTGTTTCCATTACAGGTAGCAGCGTGGGACGACCACTCAGAAATGTGTTCCGGCTAACACTGACTCGGTACTGGCGTGCATCAATATGTGTGCGTGAGTGCACTTACTATAAATTATATATTTATATTAAGCTGTTGAACGGTTCGCACACTAGCTAACTAATTTCCATTAGTGCGACCATGGTCCAAGAAAACAAGGTCTTGCAATTAGACCACGTGACTGACACGAGCCTACGTCATTTCTACGTCATTTTGCCTATTCATTCTTGTCGAATGCGTGTAATAGACAAGGATGAACAGCGCAAAATGACGTAGGCTCGTGTCAGTCACGTGGTCTAATTGCAAGACCTTGTTTTCTTGGACCATGAGTGCGACTAAAGCAACGTCTACTGTTGCATAATATTTTTATAAACTAAAAAACAAAGCTTTTAAAAGTTACCAGTACTATTCTATTCTATTTCAAATAAGGTACGGGCGCCAAAGATGGCCCACTTAAATTTTAAGATATTTTGTTTCCCAAATAAATATACAAGGACAAATCCTTGTAAAATCTTGCAGTTAAGTAAAGTAAAGATAAAACATAATGGAAATTATAATATATTTATTTGGGAAACAAAATATCTAAAAAATTAAGTGGGCCATCTTTGGCGCCCGTACTATATTTATTTTTCAGAATAAAAACTATTGTGTGAGTAGTGTGGATTTTCTGGAAAGCATTCAAGGTTTAGATTCGTTTGAATATGCAGTTTTACTAACGGAATGTATAAAAATAATTAGTTAACTAGTGTGTTAGCCTAGACTTTATTCACAAAGCGCGTCTCAACTTTGTAGTTCATCTGCCTTATAAATTTTACTATTATTATAATCTGTGGATTAAGGTGAATCTCTATATTGGTATTTCCAAGGTTTTTTTTCATCCTGCAAAGATAATCTAATAGGTGTTAAATGTTCTTCAATTATGTCTTTCCTTTTACTATTATAAGCATAGTTCTTTGGAACTAGAACTAGCGAATCATAATAATAAATCTTAGTATCGAAGCTATTTATTATTCGAATGAGAACAAGGTTTATTTTTGTCTTTTGACACGAATTATTAATCAAATTGTATTGTAGTGACAGGAGTTTTTCTTGGGTTTTTTCTTTTCTATCTTGAAGTCTAAATAAAAAATAAAAACCTACCACCAAGTAGTGCTGTGTCATACTGCCTTTTTTCCACTGTTTTTTCCTGTAGGCTATTTCTTCTTAGGTTTAATATAGGACTAGATTTAATAATTCTCTTCGTCTGACAAAGCTAGCCTTGCAAAATCAAGTAGTAATATAATAAATGTGGGTTCTTATTTTGCATGATGTACAGATAACTTCACAGTATGTAGAGTTAGCTTTGCCAGATATTTTCTCTATGATACTGGCAACTATTAAAATAAATGAAGGCTGTACAAAAAGTACAGAGCGTCGACGGCTGCCTTCTGACATGTTCCTAAAAAAACTAAGTAATGTTTGAAAACATTCTATTTATTTAATAGACTGGAATGCCAGTATCAAGCCATCTGAGTTGGCTTAAAAAACATACAAAATAGGATAAGTATTGTAAAACATTAATGTTGCCGGCGTGGTTTTATGTCTTTGATGTAGAATAAAAGAACCGAACAAGAAATTGGTTACCAATTCTATTTCTATTCTAGTATCTACTTCTCACAACAACGAAATACATTTGTTTTTAAAATCTTTGACGCCTACTTATTTTTATAAACAAAAGAACTTATCTTCTAAATGTTTTTTTTTTCTTTTTATTATTGCGTGTAGCTTTCTGATAATTTTACTGTAAATGTAAATTTGTAAATTAATGTTTTTTATTTTCATTCAAAATGCTGTAATTCCAGTCTATTTATTGTCTTTACATGTCAAGATATGTTCTCAAAGAAAAGGTTCTATAGATCTAATACAAAATAAGATGTAAAGATGCATGCATACGGTTGTGTTACTGATAAATACAGCTTATGTTCCGATATTTTTTTTAATATTTTGACTAAATTGGCAACACTGTTGATAAACTTATGTGTTTGACTTAACAAGAAGATTTTGTTTACTACCTTAAATCACAAAAAAAAAACTACATGTTGGGAGTTTCAATAAATTATTTTGACATTTAATAAGCGCAATGTGATTGATATTGCTTATTTGAAAGCTGACTGACCAAGACTGTTAAAAATATAACTTGAAATACATAATTGATGTTCTCTTATTTACTGGCATCTAGATTTTTTTTCTATAAAGGTGCGGTTGCAAAATTTAGCTAAACTTTAAACTAACGTCAATGTTGATTTTTGTCCCTATCGTTACCTGCAGCTATATTTATATTATAATATAAATTGTCATTATATACCATTTTGAACTACATTGAACGATTTTCCATCAAGTATTTACCCATAGAAGGGATTAGTAAAGGCCAGGCTGAGTTGGAAAAAATAACAGAACAGTTTTTAACTTCAATAATATCTCGAAAAGGCCAAAATGTCAAATATATGTATTTTTGTTATTTTCTATTATGGCAACACACCATCCCGACCTATACTAACACCATCTATCGAACTATTTGAAAGCATTTTTTTATATACCTTTTAAAGCTTTTACGGTTGGTCATTCATAACTATTATGATTACAAATACCACATATCACGTTTTAAATAAGAACAGCTTTTTCCTTTTTTTCGTTGAAAGTAAATCCCTTTTCATAAATATTTAAACAATTTTTACTGACTTCTCCGTTTTTAACTAATTTAAATAGTATCAGTCTTATCGCAGTATAGCCGCACCTTATGCCGTTAAAAATTCTTGATAGGTTGTCTTCACCTAATTAGTTAATTAACAAATCTTACAAAAATCTCGTAGTGGTTTGGCAATTTCCGCATCAGCTGTTATGATATAAAATGCTACGCTATAGTTACATAGCTTTACACGGTGTGGACTGAAAATTATCCAAATTTTATAATGTTTAATCAACTTCAACGCTTATAGATACGGGGCAGCTCGAAATCAGTAAATATTTTCAATATCATTGATTTATTTATGCTTTGTAATACAATTTTGTATTATTGTGCAGATTGGAAAACTGTAAGAAAGTGTTTTTTGTGGAAAAAATAAAAAGCATTACGAGTAGTGTACAGTTCAATCTTTTTTTATTTATTAATTATTTGTACTTTGGGTATTTTCAGTCCATGTCATCTAGTAGTGATCCAAATTGTTAGAATAATGATAAGGCTATAGGAGATAATTATGAACGACAGTTCTGAGTTCAGCCTCGACCATTTAAATTATTTCATGTAGAACCTTCGCGATTTTGTGTCTATTTAAAACATATTATTATGTGTTCTCTATAAACAATATGTACCTATTTATAATTGGCCTTTTGTTCCGAGACTTAGTAAAAGTTATTTTGATTTTTTGTATTGAAACTTAATATTGTTTCGTGTTATCCTTCTTACAATTATGCGTATAGTCCGACTGTCAAAATTTTTTTTTCAGTACTTTGTCACTTTGTCGGACTTTAGCTTTTTTTCATGTAGATACAGTATTTTGTTTTAACTGATATTGCGTGCCTTTGTATGAATAAGCTTTGAATAATTAATTATCTTAAACGAGGCTTGATTCAAAACTGTGTGTGCCTGAAAGAGTGTAAAATGAATAAAATCGAAACGCATCTAGTACATAAGTTAGTTAATACTTAAAACGCTATGTAAACTATCCTGGACATGTGTAAATGAATTAAATAATTATGTATTATTGCAGTTAATCATATTGATAATGATATAGTTATTTTTCATAAGGATCAATAAATCAATAAGCAGTTGTATTTGTTTTGAGACCGTAATCAAATAAAAATAGTTGAATTTTGTCGATTCTCATTGACACCATGTCGTGGGCTTATGTTTTTACTTTCATCTGACAGATTAAAGCCTGACCAAAGAAATAAGAAACTTGCTCTGGGGGCGCCACGTGTATATTTTTACGACTATGGCAACAATTTCCCTTATAAAATTAGTTCCTTTGAAATTCCGCAATATGGCGAGGTTTCTTATTTCTTTGGTCGGGCTTTACCTGTCAGTGAGGAATTGACACATTCAACCAAGTTTTAATAAGAAATTGAATTGTATTAGACCTGGTAACTTATTATAAATGTTGTGAAACGAAAAACGCCTCCAATTTCTTCAAGTCAAGTGAAGCTTGATTGGTCGTAACTTTTCGACACAAGCGTTAGGTCAATTAAAAAAAAAACCTCCAATTAAGCCCTATTTTATGAAAGTGACAATAATAATTGCAAAATACTTGTATTCAAAATATAATGTTTTACCTACCAATAAAACAGTTATTATATGCAAAAACCTTATTTGAGACCTATAGAGTGAGACAGCATCAGTTCCGGCAGGTACGAACAGCCCCCAAGATCCCCGACCACGTGCGGCCCCACGAGTCACGTGGTAGGGGTAACTGTCAGCTTGACACCTCGGAGAGCCCCGAAGTTATAAATAGGCGAGCGTTTGGAGTTTACCCTTCACATTGAATCTCACTAATTAGTTTTTGGTGGCCTGTTGTATTTAGGCCGCCAGGCAGAAATTTAAATATAGGTCTCAAATAAGGTTTTTGCATATAATAACTGTTTTATTGGTAGGTAAAACATTATATTATATGCGACGAACCGTTATTTGAGACCTATAGAGTGAGATGTGTTTGTTATCGCCTGGTGGCAAGCTGAGTTGTAAATGCCAATGTGTGATAGGCTGTAGTTTATATAACAGTAAGTAAGTAAGTATATAAGAGGAAAATGGAATGAAGTGAAACGTATTTGTAAATAGTGACAATTTAATTATTAAGGTGTCTGAAAAAATATAACACTTTAAATCAGTATTTCTAGAACACATACATGTAGGTACATTAGTTTATCAATCAACATGTAGTTTTATTTTGAAGATAATTGGTTTTACATAGACAAATTCTCATAGTATTTTCTTAAGTAAATGAAATAAATATCCACTATATAGGCTTTAACAATAACAATATAATTAAATAATTAAACTGATTCAAAAATTCGCGATAAATTACTTGAATTGCTATTATTATCTGATCGAATCTCTGAAGAGTAAAACCTGGCGAAAGTGTTGGGCGTACGCCAGTTTCCTTTGGCCATGACTTGGTCGATGGTGCAGTGGTCCAGCCAGTTGAGCGAGGCGGCCGCGCTGCGCGTGCTGCCCGGGCTCGCCTCCACGCCGCTCTCGCGCAGCAGCGCGCGCACCCAGTTGCCCAGCATAGTCCTGGATGCCGGTCTTGCTTTGCCAGTCGCCGATATAAACAAACTAGTTAGGTTATTTCCTGATCGCCGAGATTCAGATAGAGATATAAGGGTTCGTAACCACTTTACGGGACATAAGGGATCTCCAATCTGTGAAATCAGTTTCCAAGAAGATTGCCTGTGAACATAGTTATCTGTTTTGGAGCCAAAAACTGGATGTAAAATTACAAAATCTTGGTGATCTTCAAAATGATTGCGATCAATGTGTAGAAGCGTGAGATCATGCACGCGACGACTTGAAGCTAGTAAGAGGAGTAGGGCTGTAAGCCGTGATGCTTGGAATAGTGTTGGGTCGCTAGGCAAGTTATTATTTAACCAAGAGACGACTGTTCTAGGATCCCATATAGAACTATTTTTAGGGCGTGAATTTGCGTTCGCTACAGAAATGGCTTTTAGCATTCTTTGCACAAAGGGATTGTTACTAAGCGACTCGAGGCAGGGGTCTACGAGTGTCGCTATTGTGGACTTATAAACAAGTATAGTTTTATAACTCAATTTCTGTGACAGATGTAAATATGCCAAATATTTAGCTAACTGAGTACCGGTTGGTTTTAAATAATCAATGTGGTGTTCCGCACACCAAGATTGCCACTTCAACCAAATACCGTTATAAACTTTTGTTGTAGAAGTTCTCCAGCTTGATTGTAACAACTGAATCTCATCACTGGACCAATTATTTAAATGTGACGTCCACCCTTCAGTAACCAGGCCTCTAGACAAATATTGTGTACCTGAGGTGGCGCAATCTGCGTTCGTGTGTCCCTGAGACGTCGATGGAGCTGGGTTATTGTATATGGAGCTCGAATCGCCCTCCTCTTGAGGTCGGGGCGCCAGAACACTTTGTGCCACCTCGGAGCGATCACTATGTACCTGCCCCGGCAGCTGTTGAGGTGTGTCAGGACTCGCGGCAGCAGGTGAGGTGGAGGAAAGATCCATGCTAGAGGATAGCTCCAAATTCTGCTGAATGCGTTGCAGAATTCGGCGTTCGAGTCGTTGCAATCTCGAGATACGTAACGAGCAAGCACGTGAGCGTTGCTCGAGGCAAATAAGTCTATTACTGGCTTGCCGAACCGTTTGAATATTTTTTGGCAGATTTCGTCGCTGAGCGTCCACTCTCCTGGAAGCTTCCTTCTGGACAGGAGATCTGCGTCGACGTTGTAAATACCTGGTATGTGTTGAGGTAATAGCTGGATTTCGTGTGCATCTAGCTCTTGAAATAGTGTCCATGTTAGATTGAAAAGAGCCTTGGATCGAAGTCCGCCTTCGTTCCGTAGGTAACTTACAACACTTTTGTTGTCTGACTGAACGAGAACAGTCGATTTCACCAGAGAATGACCCATGCGTTGTATTGTTCGGACTATAGCCCACATTTCTTTTATGTTGCTGTGCCACTGCATTTGTTCTGGGGACCACTCGCCACTGAGAGATGTGTTGTCTAGTACAGCGCCCCAACCCTTTCCTGAAGCATCTGTCGTTAGATAATGTGATACGGGAGGGTAGTGTATCGGTGTACTCGACGATATCGACTTTAGCCACCATTCCAATTCTGTCAGCACTTCTGGAGCGATAGGATAATTTTGGTGGGCATGAATCTCTGGCAAAGCTGAACAAGCCATCTGTATGGGGCGGCAATGAAGCCGACCTCGATGTACGACAAATGCAGCGAAGTTCAGTAGTCCGAGAAGACTCTGTGCGCTTCTTAAAGACCATACCTTTTTCGTTAAGAACTGATGGATACACCTCGTGATTTTGCGACACTTGTCGGTTGGCAGGTGTTTGGAATTCTGAGTGAGATTCCATGTGATGCCAAGATAGTCGATGACTTTGACCGGGTGGATCGTGGACTTCTTCAGATTGACCGTCCAACCCAGAGACGTTAGGACTTGCAAGACTTCCGCAGCCTGGTCCATCAAAACTTTGCGATCCTGGTTCGCAATTAAGTAGTCGTCGAGGTAGACAATTACTCTGATGCCTTTCTCGCGTAACACTTGAGCTACCCAGTTCGAGATCGTGGAGAACGCTTTGGGTGCAGAGGACAGCCCGAAGGGGAGACATGTCACTTGCAGCAGTTCTGGGTTCTTCAAATCCACCCGCGGGCTGTATAGGACTCTTAGAAAAACCTGGTGTGATTGCGCAATCGGCACGTGAAAATATGCCTGTGTCAAGTCTATTTTCACGACCCAATCTGACGGTTGTAGGAAATCCGGTACCCGATACATGTTTATTAATCGAAACTTCTGGTCTATTACATAACGATTTAGGTTTCTGAGATTGAAAATAGGACGATTTTTTGAATCTGATTTCTTTATAATGAACATCGGGCAAACAAAACTCGGTGTCATTGGAGCGGGTACTAAAATTTTTTGTTCTTTGAGAATACGAATTTGTTCTGTCATGTCGGTACTTTTCGGTGTTTGAAATTTTTGTAAAATGTCGGGCTTGGCTAGAGGGGGTATTTTTATAAACGGGATCCGATAACCAGAAATCATCTTGAGAATATGATCGGGGGCGTTTAATTTTTTCCAAACATGCAAGTAGTTTTGTAAACACCCTCCGTAAAAATGATTTTTTGATGAGTCATTTTCGAAATTTATTATTATTTTTCTTATTAGAATCAACACTTTTCTTCGAATTATAATTATTGCGTTTGGTGCCGGATTTGCTACCAGAAGAATAATTTTTACCTTTATTATCGTAATAAGGACGGGAGCTCGTTGACTGGCGTTCGCGATAAGAATCCGGACCATCAAAGCTCTGATTATTAGACCTCCGCGGTCGTTTAGCTTGATTTTTATTTTGAACGGACTTGAATGGCTCTTCCGCAGAGCGCTTGAGTCCTGTAAATATCTTGCTGCCCCCCCCTGCTTTCTGCAAGAAAGAACTTAATGCTTCTGAGTTAAACAGATTCGTACTAGTTGGTGGGATTTTTCGCATATCCTCCCTCATGAATTTATCTTTAACGCCTGATAAGATGCTGTCACGGCGTTTCTGTACAGTATCTGCACGTCTGCCGCAAATAAGTTGAGTAAGATCGTCAGACACTTTCATATAAGATGACTTATCAGTAAACAAAGAGTTAATTTTATCGTAAAGTGTATCCGAATTCAACACACAGTCTGAAGTTTGAGCCCATTCAATTATGTTTTGCAAATTACCTCTCAATATTTCGTTTTGTTGAAATAAGGCATGCGTCATTGCACCAAAAGATCTGTCCAGCAATCTAAGCCAAGACGAGTTGGGATCATAGTGTCGGAGTTCAGTGTTAACATCAAGCTCGTAAAATCCGGGGTGAGCTAGGTATTTCTTTTCGGTTTCTACATACCTAACTCGCTCCCACTCGGCTGAATCAAAGTGATGAAGTTTACTTAATAAATCTAATTTAGATTTGGAAGCGTTTTCGACATTAGCTTCCTTTAGGTTAGTGTTGATGTCGACAGACAATTTCTTACTGGACGATTTACTCACAAGTGGCTCATGTGCAAACAAAGAGGAACGCAACTCATCGTTTGGATGCAGTGAAATATCCGAAGAACTGTCGTCGGAAACTTTGCTTTTGGAATCATTTTGTTTAATATATTTGAGGATATCTCTTACTTGTGTCGTCAGGTGTTTTAAATCACCTTGTGAAGTGGACTGCTTGGTGCGCGTTTGCCGCTGGTCGCTGCTGGTGCGCCGCCGCCGCTCGCTGTTGCTGCGCCGCCGCCGCTCGCTGTTGCTGCGCCGCCGCCGTGGGGCCGGACACGTGCTGCACGAGGAACTCGACGAGGAGCTAGACGATGACGATGAACGGGAACTAGAGGAGCACGATCTAGAAACACTTTTATTACGTGACCTGCGCCGGCGTGATCGTGCACGCCTGCTTTCGCGCTTCTTCTCCAATTTTTTCCTGTTATCGACAGGATCAGGCATTTTTCACCAAATATGTAAAAAATTTAAATTAAGTGAGTGACTTACCAGAATAAATTTTTTCTTACCAAATTTTTTTTTTTTTTTTTTTTTTTTTTTTTTTTTTTTTTTATGTAGTCTATACTACAATGTATACTTTTATGACGAACAGCAACGCTGTTTCCTTTAAGGGGTGTTACCGAACCGAAATTCGATGCCAATGTGAAGGGTAAACTCCAAACGCTCGCCTATTTATAACTTCGGGGCTCTCCGAGGTGTCAAGCTGACAGTTACCCCTACCACGTGACTCGTGGGGCCGCACGTGGTCGGGGATCTTGGGGGCTGTTCGTACCTGCCGGAACTGATGCTGTCTCACTCTATAGGTCTCAAATAACGGTTCGTCGCATATAATAAATTATTTTACTCTATATAGGAAATAAACTGCCTAAAATCACTCGTAAGCAATCCTGTCCTGGGACTATTTTTTACTTTTTCAGATTTATTATTACAAATCAAATAAAAAATCATAGAAAATTGTAATATTACGTTTTCTTATTTTTTAAATTTTCGTTTTAAAATATTGCTTTAACTTGTCATAAAAAGAATATCATTTGACTCTATAATTTTTATCAACCCAAATCTGACGTCACAATCTAAACTGAGCTATTATTGCAATTTTATTTTTTCGCCTTTATGAAATAGGGCCCAGGTCGAAACCAGATCAAATACCGATTGGACATTTTTATAGTTGTTAACAAGGTCTATTTCAGAAATCAATAAAAATAGGCTTAATTTATTTTTTCAATCGTAGTTTTAATATAGCAACGATGCATCGTTTCAGCCATGAGCTAAAGTATGGCCTAAGAATATTAGTTTTTTTTATTTTTACTATACCTATAGTATTTTTTTATGCTATGGCTGTCCCGCTTTCATGCCTAAATGGCAGAATTGATATAGTTAGAAATAAATAAAATTTATAGGCTAGTGACAAGCCATTCCCACGCCATGCTAGTGCAAGCTAGTAAAAAAGCTATTGTTCGAAAAATAAGTACCAAGGCACATTTTGCAGTTGAATAAACGATTGATTTGGTCATATTTTAGCTCACGGCCACACTGATAGTATTATATTTTGTAAACTACATATTTCCTCGCCGCACCGTGCCAAACGTTCTGTTAAATCAACACTTGGGATCAAATTGTGCTTGTTTGGTGCTTTGATGTCTCAGCGTTTTGTTGCGAATCTTTCATTAGATTCAATTCTTGAGCTTACGTGAGCCGGGTAAGTTCTTCACTCCGGTTAGGAAAAACAGAATGTCTTATGTTTAAGAATACAAGATTTTTAATGCATGTGATTTCTCTGCTAACTGTAGCAAATGATTTTCACGTTAGCAGAGACTACTGTAGTGATTAACGGGGCTACTTTTGACGGCGATTCCGATCCACATTAAGATCGGGCGTTTCGTACTCTCGAATGCCACACTAGCGCCACCTTGGTTTCATATTGGGCGGATAATGAGTGAACTAAATGAAATCGGACAAATTATTTTGTTAACTCTTGGCGGGCAGATTTTCAGGAGTAGCGGACTTTGGTATTGCACTGGGTTGAAATTGGGATCGATATTGATTCAAGATTAGAGTTTCCCTGTTTCGTTCACACGGCGCGGCGGCGACGCAAAATGAGTTTCGTATTTAAACAGAAATTGCGCGACTCATAACTCCATCGTCATCGGTTGATGAAAAACCGCTGAAAGATCGCGTAGGTTGTAAGCGTAGTCATACATTGAATGTTGGTTCTTTGCAACGCTAACCAGTAAAATGCTGAGACATTAAAAACTATTTTTTCATCCCTATCCGACCAGCATCCGCATCCATAGTGTCTGGAGCGCTAGTCACGAGTTTTGTTACCTATATACCTGATTGTGTATTTTGTAACTTATATCATGTTATAATATATAAGATTGTATTAAAGCGGTACTGATACCATTTATTGATTTTTATTTGCTCCTTGTCAATACTGTGACTTGACTTTTAGTCAACATTGTTATTCTCACAAAACTTAAACTTTAAAGTTATTTTATTTCATTAATTTTGACAATTTGCGAAAAAAAAATTCATTTCGGCGGTACGTTTTGCGATAGGTACATTATGCGACGAAACGATTATGTACGTCTGACGTCACTTTGTAATTAATTCATTGCGAAGAAATAAAAAACCTGCTCTGGGGGCGCCACGTGTACTTTTTTATGGCAACAATTTCCCTTATAAAATTAGTTACATTGAAATTCCGCAATATGGCGAGGTTTTTTATTTCTTTGTGGGCTTACTATGGAAGAAGCGACAAGCACGAGAAGCAGTGAAACACGACATAGTGACATTAGAGCCATAGTAGTTCTGCCAAAATGTCGCGTTTGACAGCTTCTTGAGCCTGTCGCTTCTTAGGTAGTAAGCCTAGATCGGGCTTTATTTCCCTCTTTATTTTTAATGAAGTGGATACCTAATTCTGAATCAGGCTGTCAAGATGTTTATGAGTACTTCCCTTGTACTTACCGTACATGTGGGGTAAAAAATAAAACAAACGTGACAGTTTATAAAAAATATATTTTAATAAAATGACTCGCGAAGGAACTGGCTTATAAATACAGTAAGGCACAATTGCCTGTAACAATAATAATTAATAATACATAATTATGGCCCAAGCTCCATCTAGGTAATAAAAATTACCCATCGACCCAACAAGTCTAAAGGTACTTGGCATTAAAATGGTGTAATTCATACAATTATTTCAACTTTGGTTTAAAACGTTTTGTGCACACAGCAGTGAAAGCGCCAAGACCTCTAGTTTTCCCATTTTTCATAGCCTTGTCATTTGACGGCACATTTCTTCTAGTATACATTGTTTGTGATAATACTATCATATTTAAACCTACATGTACAGTCGCACACCAATAAAATTACAAGTATAAATAAATAAAAAGCGACTTCTGAATTTCATACGACTTTGAAAAAAAAAACTAGGTTTAGAATTTATTATTCATTAACATTAGGCACCTTTGATTCAGCTTAAAATACAATTATTTTATTAAAATGTGTCAAGGGTTTTATACATGCAGTTTGCCGATTTTGGTTTCGTTAACACAAATAAATTGTTTCTCAATAAAAATACCACTGACACATTTAACAAGATAAACTTTCAAACTTCTTTTATGGCATAAAATTAAAAAAATATAAGTAATTTGTACGCTAACAATTATATTATCATCACACTAATAAAACAAAAATACTAATAATATTTTTATATATTTGCAAAATAATAAAAATATACGTATTAAAATTATTTGATACCTACAAAAAACAGATTAAGAATTAAAGTGTTTTACAGTACGTCGATTTCTACGTAAGAATATTAGTGAACGGCAGGAGTACTTGCTTATTTACTTGCTTACTTATGTTTGTAAAAGACAGTAGTGCAGTAACTTAACGATTATGAACCTGTAACTTTTCATACAAAAGTAGAAATTGTTTTGTTCCCTGTAATATTTCCATATCTTTTGGATGTGTTGTAGATATAATGAAACATTGAACGTTTGAAATTGTACGTTTTAATTTTACATTCATTGATCATGATAATATAGTTCTTAACATAAAAAATAAATAAAAATGTGAATAAATAATAATATTAAAAATAATTATGCTGCGGCACTGACACATTCATTTATCAAGATAAACTTTCAAACTTCTTTTATGGCGCGAAATAAAAAAATATAAGTGTGACATTGCTGAGATTTTTTTTGATGCTAATAACTGTAATACTAATTAATATTTCTTAATAATGCAAACTTACAAACCAATTTATTTATTGTGTCTACAACATAACCAAATTTTATAAAAATTGGACCATGTTTACGGCGAAAAAAACATCGCCTTCTGTATGAAAATTTACAGGTACACAATCATCTTATTTACTTATGAAGTCTATCCCATGATAAGAAATAAATGCAACACGGTTAAATTATAAAAGAAAAAGAAAAAAGTTAAATAAATAAATTACATAAAATGGAATAGTTGAACTAGCTTCGTTGTTTTCGAAACGCCTTATATTCGTTGCTACGATAAAAATAATTAAACATACCTATCTTCGTTACAATACTGGTTCGTCTTTTCATGGCGAGGCGACCTGCAAGTAAAAGTCTCCAATAAAATCAACTTGTTTAGAGAACCCCCACACTAGCCTTTATCGAGCGTCGTCGTCGTCCGTCGCGCATACAATCATCCGCGTCCGTCTTTTGTACCTATGATCGTATTCGCGACGCACGACGCACCATGATGACGCATGACGCTGAAAAGACGCTCGGGAAACGCTAGTGTGGGGGGGTCTCTTATTACTATGTACAGTAGAAGTTCATAAGTGCAGTCATATCACGTATTTTTATACTTTCAAATAACTTTTATTCCTAAAGGCTTGTTGTTCTCATTTTTGTGTGTTAAATTATACAGCGTAGGGGATTCAATTTTTTACTTCAAATGATAATGTCCTGAATGCTTTTGGAAAAAAAGTTTTTTTAAAGTATAGAAGCACGGGGACTGGACTTATGATCGAGACCGTACTTAGCGGCCAAATTCTATACGTAAGAGCGTTGAATAAACGTAGTGACAGTAGCCAGCACACTTGGCTGGACATGTTGACCTTAAGAGCCCGTTGACCCGTATTCCGTAGCGGTAGGGGTGAATTTAGTAGTGCGATTGTCGAACCGCACGTGTTGGCTTCTGTACATATGAACACGAAAATCGAAAACAACCCTCCGGAAACTGATTTTTCTACTGTGATAGGCAACTATTAACCACGTGCCGAGGCTTGATCGGATGGAAGACAACGGCTCTGAGGCCACCGCACCGATGCCGATTGCCGGTTATTCCCGATGTCCCCCACGGAGTAATCCCCCGCAGGGGACAGTGGTATTTTTTCCCGCTGTCCTCCACATTTAAAAATAAATACAAAATGGGAAAATAAAAACGGGACAAAAGTCCGGTTGTCCCCCGCGGGGCACAACTCCGTGGGGGACATCGAGAATAACCGACCGATGGATGCTGTGAGTATGGCACCATGGACCACTATACTCGAGAGGACTGTCAAGTCAATGCCCTAGAAAAAAACGTGCTTCGGAAAAAGCTCAAATCCCATATTAAACCTAGATGGCACTACCTACTCGCCTGAGATTATTTAAAAAATACACTAATAAATGGCTATAATTGTGTTTTTTTTACATAAATAGGAACTAAAAGTTATTTATTTATTTTTATTAGGTCGAGAGACTATAATTTTTAATTTCACATGATTTCACAATAATAGTTAATTTGTGAATGGTAGCGACATCTATCTTTTCTTTTAGTTTCAGAGACGGAGCCCCTCAGGCGTCGTCTCCTTCACGATGTTTTTCCGTATCAACGCGCTAGGCCGAGGTCCAATGTGGGTCCGAGGCTCCCTCGAGCCGCCCCTAGACGCGTTGGTATATGACTTTTTGGGGTAGAGTCTTCCGCTCCCCCGCAAGTCCGGTGAAGCTTGATTGGTCGTACTTTTTCGACACAAGCATAGGACAATATAAAAAAACATCTTTTAGTCCTAATGGTAGTTTCCAGGGTCAAAATAATTACATTCTATTTAGTCCGTATTTTAGATTACTTATAAAAAAATATTAAAACAAAAAATAACAAAGATATAGCCCATTAAAGTTACGTGTGACGTCACCCCGTGCACCTCCGTGCTAAAAAACGCAGCATGGCGTGACGTCACACGTTACTTTGATGGGCTATATCTTTGTAATTTTTGGTCTAATTTACAAATAAAAAAATACGTGTCCCTTATTTTTGAATACTCTAAAAGACGGACTAATTACATTTTTTAAGAAAACAGGAACACGCATTGTAGTAGGAGAATGACAGTCATCTCGAGTATATTGGTCCATGATGGGACTAAGGACTGACCACAAGAAGGTTGCCACTCTTGGCGCGCTGGATGGCCGGCTGCGGGCCCTGGGTCACCTCGATGGTGCCTCCTTGCTTCCCGTTCACCAGGTTATGGGCGATCCTGGGGAGAAATTACGGTCTTGGTAAGCTTGTACGTACATACAGTGCACCAACTTGAGGATACAATATTTTGTCACCCCGCTGAGAAAACCACTTAAATGCTTTCAAAAAATCTTTTACAGGAGACAAAAAACTATCTACTGAAAAAAAAGTATGATAGGTAAATACTAATTCTGTAGTTTTTTAGTTATTAAAGCCTGACCATGGTCCAAGAAAACAAGGTCTAACCGTTAGACCATGTGACTTGACACAAGCCTACGTCATCATCATGCTGATCATCTTGTCTATTAACACGCATTCGACAAGAATGAACAGCATGATGACGTAGGCTTGTGTCAAGTCACGTGGTCTAATGGTTAGACCTTGTTTTCTTAGACCATGAGCCTGACCAAAGAAATAAGAAACCTGCTCTGGGGGCGCCACGTGTATATTTTTACGACTATGGCAACAATTTCCCTTATAAAATTAGTTCTATTGAAATTCCGCAATATGGCGAGGTGTCATATTTCTTTGGTCGGGCTTTTATATGATTATCTTTAGAGCTTTAAAACAAATGCGTAAATTTTAAACTGCAAATACTGCGCGCTTTTCTGCCCAATTTGTAAAAGAAGGAATTTGACATAGCTGTCCTTTACGAAGTTTTCTCAGCTGGGTGATGATATGTAGGGACATTTCACACACGGCCATCTGACCCCAAACTAAGCTGAGTCTATACTATGGGTGACAGCTGATATACATACATATATATAAATATACAACATCCAGACAAGGCAAACATAAGTGCTCATCACACGAGTGTTTGCCCTGGGTAGGATTCGAACCCGCGACCATGTGCTTAATAGGCAGATACTACCAACTAGGCCACGGGGTCGTGAATAAACCTGTATATTTTCATACAAAATCATTTATTTATTTATAGTTTATTGCACACATAGACAGATAAAAGACAATCACGTATAGACGACACTACAGCCATGTTTTGGATGTGGTTGTGGATGTGGATGTGGTACCAACCTACAGGTATTACCTAAGTCCGCACATTTTAATATGCCATTTACATACTCTTTCCCGTAAGGGTAGGCAGAGACCACTTCTGCCATATGCCATTCATTTAAAACTAAATTATCTATTTATTACTATCGTTACAGTTTAAATTATTTTTGTTCTTACGATAATTAATTTTCCACAATTCAACACTACCACGAAAATTAAACACACGATGTCACGTTTGTTTTGTATGAGAAATCACAAAAAGTTTTTTAGACATGCGCTCAACGCGTTTTTATCTTTTTCATGTTACGGAATTTCGTCGGTAAATACTCACGTCCTGGTGTCCACAATGTCAATGATGTCTGGTTTCTTGGTGTAGTCGGTAACGATAGACAGCGCCTCGATCAGATGCGACACCGAAATAATAAGGTCACCCTGCAAAACAAACAAATAGTATCAAACCAGCTAATGCCACAGAATAATAAATAGTAGAAACCTACCCTATAGTATAGAAGCTTTACTTGGCGACATCATTGAACCAACCCAACCCTAGGTCTGTTACAATAAAGTGCAATTCAGATCGCACGGCGCTAGCTGAAACTGAAAAGACGAAGTTGCGGCTGCTAATGCATAGAAGCCAGCTAATCTGGCTGGACACTCGCACCACAGAAGATTGATACTCCAAAGTTCCAAACAAGAGCACCCGAATTGTCGCACGCACACATAAGAATCATTTACACGCCCGCTAACCCGTCTTCGCGGTGCAAAACGATGAAAGATGGGTTAGTGGCCTTTTTCGTTCATAATACGTACACCAAAAACGACGGGAGATGGCGCTGTTAGTTTTTGAAACTCGGTATCGTTTTGTCTTCGTCGTTTGATGGCACTGTTATTAGCGAGTTCCGGCCGTGAAGTTGTGAATGAGGCACAGAAAGAAAATGAATGATTTTTGCAAGTCTATTACTAAATAGTAGTGGATTTAATAAATAGGAAGGGTTGTATTTGTATTGATAATAGGATAATAGTTTCGCTCGCCAAGTTCGGTGAACTTGATTGTTTGTAGGTACGTACAGTAGCCAGCAAATGTGGCTGGACAGGTTGACCTTGAGAGCGCCCGTATTCCGTAGCGGTAGGGGTGACTTTAAGGTAAGAGTGTCGGTGGCCTAGTGGCTAGGGCTGTTGACTTCCTTTCCGAAGTTCGCAGGTTCAAGCCTCGGCACGAACCAATGTGTTTTTCGATTTTCGAATACATATTATGTACGTTAATTCGACGCTCTTACGGTGAAGGAAAACATCGTGAGGAAACCTGCACACACCTGCAGCCGTAACATGCAGTGCTATGACAAAAGTTTGTCGCGAGAGATACCCGCCATGTTGAAATATCCTCCAATAGGATAAGAGAATACGCACGACAAAATTATGTCTGTCACGCGTGGACCGGGCATGTTAGAGGGGCTGCGAAGAAAAGGGCACTAAAATACCCAAAGTACCACCGCGACCCAAGGTGGATCTATTGTAGTCAGCCCTCGTTGGCAATAGCTTGAACAAGCTGACGGTTTTGGTAAGATTTAGGATCCGGGCTTCTTGGAGGGCAAGTTTGTGCGCAAAGCGCTCTCCCAAGTGCGCTCCCAGCACTCGGCTCATTTCGTTGACGGGAGCATCACATTCACAGAGGATGTGAATGGGGTGTGTGGTACTGCGATAGCTGTTATGATTGTACCTTATCCTTCTTGAGCTCCTGCGGGATCTTGATGAGCACGAGGCTGTCGGACTCGTTGGTGACGACGACTCTCAGCTTGTCGAGTGGGTTTGTTACCTGTAGATTGTGGGTGTGTGGTACTGCGATAGTTGTTACGATTGTACTGTACCTTATCCTTCTTGAGCTCCTGCGGGGTTTTGACTGACACAAGCCTACGTCATCATGCGCTGTTCATCCTTGTCGAATGCGTGTTAATAGACAAGGATGAACAGCGCATGATGTCGTAGCCTTGTGTCAGTCACGTGGTCCGAATGCAACTCCTTGTTTTCTTAGACCATGATTGTACCTTATCCTTCTTGAGTTCCTGCGGGATCTTGATGAGCACGAGGCTGTCGGACGTGACGACTCTCAGCTTGTCGAGCGGGTTTGTTAGTTACCTGTAGATTGTGGGTGTGTGGTACTGCGATAGTTGTTACGATTGTACTGTACCTTATCCTTCTTGAGCTCCTGCGGGGTTTTGACTGACACAAGCCTACGTCATCATGCGCTGTTCATCCTTGTCGAATGCGTGTTAATAGACAAGGATGAACAGCGCATGATGTCGTAGCCTTGTGTCAGTCACGTGGTCCGAATGCAACTCCTTGTTTTCTTAGACCATGATTGTACCTTATCCTTCTTGAGTTCCTGCGGGATCTTGATGAGCACGAGGCTGTCGGACGTGACGACTCTCAGCTTGTCGAGCGGGTTTGTTAGTTACCTGTAGATTGTGGGTGTGTGGTACTGCGATAGTTGTTATGATTGTACCTTATCCTTCTTGAGCTCCTGCGGGATCTTGACAGACACAAGCCTACGTCATCATGCGCTGTTCATCCTTGTCGAATGCGTGTTAATAGACAAGGATGAACAGCGCATGATGACGTAGCCTTGTGTCAGTCACATGGTCCGAATGTAAGACCTTGTTTTCTTAGATCATGATTGTACCTTATCCTTCTTGAGCTCCTGCGGGATCTTGATGAGCACGAGGCTGTCGGACTCGTTGGTGACGACGACTCTCAGCTTGTCGAGCGGCAGCCGGTGCTTGAGCTTGTAGGTCTTGCGGCCGGCGGCGTCTAGGATGTACACCGCCTTGTCCGAAGCCAGCAGCGCGCGCTCGCGGGGCTTGTAGCCGCGCCGGTCGTACTTCACCGCTTCGCAAGAATACTGCGCGAGAACAGGTTTTTATTAACCCTTTATAAAGGTAGCCGTGCCACATTAAAATTAACCTTATACGCTCAACATAAAGTCTAAATCGAATGCATTTTATAAAGTTGTTTTGCCTTAAGGTAGCCGTTCGAACCGAGGGTCAGCGACACTGACGCTGCGACACGAAAAAGGATAATGAACTCTAAAGTGATGTCTTTAAGGTGGACTTTGGAGGCATGCGACAGTGACGCGAGTGACGCGGCGTTATCGGTGGTGTCTGTGTCGTCGCGTCAACTGACTTTTGAGTAAATTCATTCTTAAATCCATCACCGTAAGTCCATTATTATTTGTCGTATCGCAGCGTCAGTGTCACTGACGCTCGGTTCGAACGGCTACCTTAAGGCAAAACAACTTTATAAAATGCATTCGTTTTCGAATTTATGTTGAGCGTATCAAGTTAAAATTAAGGTGTCAATATAGTGGCCACTATTGTAAAGGTTTAATGAGGGCGTGTTAAGCGAAAGACTGCCAAATCTTTGGTCAAAATATAAATTAATTGAACTCTGAATATTTCGTCACTATATTTAATTTTTTTTTTACAAAATGCTAACAGTATGAAGAATTAAACATTAACTACAGCATCATAACATATCAGCCGCGCTCTTGTCGATGGAGTCTACGCCATTATAGTTTGTTTTCTGTCTTTTGTTTAACCTCCTGATACGACATCTATTCCTCCTTCATTAGCTCCATGTATGTTCTACCGTCCTCTCTTTCTTTTCTCTTCAGCAATATAACTACACGCAAAACTCAATAGTAGCATGGTCCAAGAAAACAAGGTCTAACCGTTAGACCACGTGACTGACACGAGCCTACGTCATTTTGCGCTGTTCATCCTTGTCTATTACACGCATTCGACAAGGATGAATAGGCAAAATGACGTAGATATGACGTAGGCTCGTGTCAGTCACGTGGTCTAATGGGAAGACCTTGTTTTCTTAGACCATGAATAGTAGATACTCACGATGAGTTGTTCCCCGGTGGGCCAGGAGGGCGATGCCATGAAGGTGTTCCTCAATACTTGGTGCTCTGACGTCAGCCGGTCGGCGGCGAAGCGCGGGCCCACACTCGACGGGTAACTGTTCTTCTTGCCTGCACACCAACGGACACGTGTTAGAGGAAAATATTGTTAAAAAACGTGTAGGTAGCTACCATGGTCCAAGAAAACAAGGTCTTGCAATTAGACCACGTGACTGACACGAGCCTACGTCATTTCTACGTCATTTTGCCTATTCATCCTTGTCGAATGCGTGTAATAGCCTTGTCTATTGATATATGAACAGCGCAAAATGACGTAGGCTCGTGTCAGTCACGTGGTCTAATTGCAAGACCTTGTTTTCTTGGACCATGACCCGTACAGAAAGGACACTCATCGCCCGATAGCCCCCCACGCACCGCACCCCGCAGGCGCCGCGGTACCCTAACCTGTGCCCTACCTAACTGGGGTGTTCGGTGGTGTTGTGTTTTACTTTTGATATTCAGTTGTTTTATGGAGTGTCCGACCTGCTGCGCCTCCACACCGACGAAAACGTGTTTGAGGAAAATATTGTTAAAGAAGTGTACTCTAGGTGGCGTTGTTAGTTTCTAAAAGTTGCTAACGAAATGTGTTCGTGAACGTTTGGGTACGCATCTGATGACGCTTTGGGTAGGATGTGAGTTTGAAAAGTATTTCTTCCAAAAATTACCCGTTTTACCACGATTGGTACAGCCCCTAGTATGCCTACTGTGACAAACTATACATAAAAATACCATGAGAAACCTTCCGTACTGAAATATCCTTCAATGGGATAAGAGAAGTGTAGGTATACGGATGTCTGTCACACGTGAACAGTCATGCCTACCTACCTACAGTAACATGTAAGCAAAGCTCATAATGAAATTAAGGATGGCAACAGAAATGACGTCGTTTCACGAACCAGCCAATTCTTTAAATGATTGTTTTGTTCCTCTTACCCTTGAACATCTTCTCAGCCAAGACCTTGAGCTCAAACTGTTTCTTGTCTGTGGGCGAGAGCGCCAGCCGGTACTTCCTGGCCAAATGAGCGCGGTGGAGTCTATGCAGCTCCTTGGATGCTTCCTGAAAGCCAACAACAGATCAGCTCTAGAATTTTAGGTACACAACCAGTTTGCAGAACTTTTGAGGTAAATATGGGATCTTATGGCATCTCTGGGTAAACAAATTTATCATTATCTCTTCAAAATCCACCAAAACCACCACAAAATCTTTATAAAAATCCACCTTCAATACTATTCCTGTAGTAACAGAATGATCGCGTAACTATCATAAAAAAAATCATACAGTCGAAATGTGAACATCCTTCTTTTTGAAGACGGTAAGGAATAAGAAGAGACAGGAAGGTGGAAGGGAGAAGAAAATGACAGAAGTTTGTAATTAAGATACCCGAAGAGACAGAAGATGTTTACCTGGCAAGTAGCCGGGCAGTGTGGCCAGGAGAGGTCGAGCAGTTTGGTCGGCAGCCTGGTGGAGAGCCTCTTCAGCCAGTGCACCTTCGCGATGCCCAGGAAGCGCCGGTTCTCGGCCGTCTCCGGCCCGTTGCGCGTGATGAACCCTGCGGAACAACCGCTTGTAAGTCCTGCCCACAAGGCCTGGCCAGGCTTCCGTCACTCGCTCGCGTACTTTCGAAAGTACAACGGACAGAGAGGGGCCGAACGCCCGCCTTAGCGCTTGAACCGCATGATTCTCGCCGAAACTATGAAATCACTAAGACTAGTTCTGAGCAGAAAGTATTATTATTAATATTTTGTAGGCTATTAAACAGTAGGTATTTTCGCTTTTGTATGGAGTGATGTATCTGTTACGTTAGTAACTATTTACTAATCTGTGGCCTGGCCACAGCTTCTGGCGACGCGCGGTGCGAATTGCGAAGCGTGAGCCGTGGCGATAGTATGCCATAACATAACTCACGTGATACTGCTCTCTAGGCCGCACACATCACCCGCCGCCCCCACGCTTCTCCCCCTTGTCGCTATTCGCTCAATAGCTTTTGACCCTACGTAACTATTTGTTAACTGTGACCCTACTAAGGTAAGGACGCCCCGCAATTCGCACCGTGAGCTGTGGTAAGCTACATACAATAGCCTGTTTGTTTTTAACGCTCGTGTCGTCGCTCCGCAGCAATTTGCGTCGCAGATCGTATCGCCGTGAGTGGCCAGGGGGTATCTAAGGTTCTTTTTTTTGTGTTTCTGGTAACAGTAGTCAGTTCCATAGAATTTCCGCGATATGGCGAGGCTTTTTATCTAGTCCTCACCTTTGATAAAAGCTCTGATGACACCAGCAGCGTGCTTCCTCCTCTCCTTGAGCCTCTGCGCGAGGAACCGGCGCACCCACTTCTGTATAACAATGGCGGCCGCGCGCATGCGCAGATACTGCTTGCGCTGCCAGTAGCCGCGCCAGCGCGACTGGATAATCGTCGCGATGTCGTTCTTCTTCAGCTGGAACGCGTCTTCCGTGTCGAACAGCGTTTTGGGGAAGCGGATGAAGATCTTCGTGCTGTTCGGAAGATTTTTTTGTCAAAAAGTCAGGTTTTTGTTCGCAGTTAAGATTTAAGAGCCTTACTCGTAGCAGCAAGATTTAAAGACTCGAGTCGCGCTTATCGATGGGGTTATTGTACTGAACCGCAATGCTTTCATTGTAAGTCTTTACTTACAATCATTTTTCCACGTCATAGCATTACCAAAGATTAATGTAGTTGTGACTGTGACTACGTACAGAAGCCAACATATGCGACTGGACACTCCCACTACGAAAATCGCGGCTACTGCTACAGAATAAACTGTCCAGTCGCATGAACTGGCTACTGTACCAACTATTTACTTGCTGCTACCTTCTAGTACAAAGACAAGTTGTTATGTATTTTTGGACGTTCTCCACATTAGAATGGCACTTTTTCAAAACTTTGCCGAATCCGTAAGAAGAATTTTACTACTTAAACTATTTAATATTCGGAGCTAGTGAATATGTGAAAAATGAAGGATATTTGTAAAATTGTTTAGACCTAATTATTCTGGTTTTGTTTCTGGTTAGGTTACTTACTTGCCCATTCTGTATTCCTCTTTCTCGTACTTGAGGTCTTCTACCAACTGCTGGACGCCATCTTTGGCCGACCCTCGGAAGTTGGGCCAAGTCGCCGGGCTCAAGCATTTGTATCTAAAACACATACATTCGATTTAATTCGATTCGATAAGCAGTTTTTTAATGAGATAAGTGTCTATAAGCAACACAATTTTACAACTAAACTAACTTTCCGCCGTGGGTCCGCCCTTGTTAACAGTTTTTCCGTGGGAATGAGGCATTTTCCCGCGGTAAAAGGTAGCCTATGTTACTCAGGGTGAATGTAGCTTTCTAATGGTGAAAGATTTTTGAAATCGGTTCAGTTGTTTTTGAGTTTATTCATTACAAACATACACACACACACACACACACAAATATACAAATATTTCCTCTTTATAATATTAGTATGAAGTATGATGTGCCAGACAGAATACTTTGAAAATATTGTAGCTCGCTAAGTAATGGTAAAAGGTAAAGGCCCTGACGACGAGCGTACCTAAATAAAACCCTGTTTCCTAAACGGCCGATGGGGCCGAAGCATACTGTAATATGACCAGTTATAAACGCTGACCAAAGAAATGAAAAACCTACACTGGGGGCGCCACTTGTATATATTTTTATGTTTATGACAACAGTTTCCGTTGTAAAATTAGTTCCATTGAAATTCCGCAATATGGCGAGGGTTTTTTTATTTTTCTGGTCGGGCTATCTACAATTTCCGTTGACATTGCTATAATGATTTTATTTTATTTGTATTTGGAAAACAAATAGTGTTTATCAATTAAACAAGTAAATATAACAAAACAAAAACCAGTAAAGTTTCCACAGTTACAATATTATGGTGATAATGATAGGTAATAATATGGTGTACCTCTCGAGGAATGCGTCGTAAGTCCTCCTGTACGCGAACCCGGCACGGCGCACGCGCAAGTTCTCCATCAGACCGAGGTACTTCACTTGGTGGGAAATCAGCTTCTCGTCGAATTGCACTGAAATTTACAACATTTTAATCAATTATTTTAAGACGTCAAGTATTAAGTACCTAGTGTCATTTATTTTACTAACCCCCGTCGTTTGAAATACGAGGTCGTATTATCAACGTGGTCATTTTGCTCTGTAGACTACCCACTCCGAATTGGATTGTACTAGCGTACCTAGCATTAGGGTCCATGTTTTTAATGGTGGAAAATAATCCAGTAGGCAGAATATTCGAGATGTGTCGCTTCTGTGCAAAATGTCGCGACGACGTGCCTCGTCTAGAGTCCCAAAGAAGTCCTACAGAAGTGGCGTTGCAATCGCACAACGTACCGAAAAATAACACTTATCACCTTCAACATAGAGGAGTTGTCATGTTAGTTCTCACGTTTTCCGCGGGACTTTTTTGGTGGCGCGGTCTCTCCCCGCGCATAACGCCTGCCTCCCGCTGCCGCGCCGCCATATTAGCACACAGGGTGTATTCGCGGAAAAACACACCATAGCCACGGAGAGACAAGAAAAGTTAGTAGTAGTTAAATAATTATGACTCACTGGGCATCTTGAAGTCGTTGGGCTTAATGCAGCGGATGTACGAAGGCTCTTTGCTGCTGAGGATCTTGATGAGGTCGAAGAGGGAGTTCTTGAACTGCGTGATGGCGGTGTCGGGCCGCTTCTTGCTCTGCAGATTGCGGTCCTGGGAAGAAATAACGCAGTTGCAACAATGCTCTATAGGATCAGTGCAGTTCGCGCAAAAAGCTCGAAAAGTTGTCAAAGGCATAAGTGATATATCACTAGTTCAATATGATGCAAGGATGTTATACCTAATAAGAACTACTCGTACTCGTACATATGATATGATGTGACAATATTGCGTTTTGACACATTTGCGAACTGTCCCAACAATTAGTCCATTTATAGGGGCGACCTTCATAGACATAGACAATTGGTGGAGATTTGTAATTGGCGTTGTCATATATCTAAATTGTAAGCTATTTGTGTTATTGGCTGTAAATCACCCTAATAAAATAAAATAAAATAAAAAAAAACAATTGTTTACCTGCACTCGCACCTGTGTGCTTTAAGGTACAAGTTAGTAGCCGACTGCACGCAGCAGCAGCAGAAGACATGTCGCAGCGACACTACTGGTTTCTATGTATTTCTATGAAAATCTCTCCTTGGTTAGCGACATGAAGCTAGCATAGAAATACATAGAAACCAGTATTGTCGCTGCGACACGTCGTCTGCTGCTGCTGCGTGCAGTCGGCTACCAACTTGTACCTTTAGAAAGAAAGAAAAAACATTTAGTCTACCACGTTGGCCCAGTGCAGCTTAGTATACTTAGTCAACGAGAGAGTTGATATATTCCAAGTGTTAAAGAGTAATTTTGTATTTGTCTTCTGGTTTCTAGGCGACTTCTAGGAGACTATCTAAGTTAGCTGTCGACTCGAAAAGAAGAATAAGAATATTTGTCTTATCTGTTCACCTGGAATCAGAGAACCTGGAACCTGGAAGGCGAATCAGAGTCATCGACATAGCCCGAAGAATCGTTTAACTTAAGTGGCAATGGGCTGGGCACATTGCGCGTAGAACCGACGGCCGTTGGAGCAGAAAGGTTCTTGAAGAAGACGTAGTATGAGCAGGCCCCCCACGAGGTGGACCGACGATCTGGTGAGGGTCGCGGGAAGCCGCTGGAAGCGGGCAGCGCAGTTCGATCATTGTGGAGATCTTTGGGGGAGGCCTTTGTCCAGCAGTGGACGTCTTTCGGCTCAGATGTTGATGTTCACCTGGAAGCACTTGCTGACGATGGAGTTGCCGCTGGAAGCCATGACGGCCTGCAGGTCCCTGAACAGCAGGTCGTTGTTCTTCTCCAGGAAGGTGTTCACGTTGTACGTCACTTCCCCGGCGTAGTGGACCAGGCAGAACTCCTGGGAACAATTATTCATTCATAAAGACACGCTCTTTTCCGGCTTACAGGGAACCCAAACTTTTGCAAAATGCTTGGGTTAAGATTTGGTATGCATCTAAAATAAGATTCATCGATCTTTGTGTTTTGTAGTGCATCTAGTGACAGGTTGCCAGCCTAAGCGGCAACTACATCCGAATCCCTTTATCGCCTTTTATGACACCCAGTGGAAAACCATGGGATGGTACTATTCTAATGTCGGGATCACACGGTGTAGATAAGTATTGATTTGTCTATCCATCTTGGGAACAGAGTGGATTAAACATTTACAAGGCAGTGGCCACTATATTGGCACCTTAATTTTAATCCAACTTAAAGTCGAAAGCAAATGCATTTTATAAAGTTGTTTTGCTTAATAAAGGGTTAATGTTGTGAGATCTTTGACAAGGAGACGTCTGCTATCACCTCTATAGCCTACTAATCCAGTCCACAAACTTCCAACCACATACAGACCAACGCTCAATCTCTGGCAATAGTTCTGCAGCTAACGGGCACATTTCTATATCGAAACTCGCTTCAATTGCTACAGAATAACGGCGCTTTTGAGGGCAACATGTCTAGCCACTGCTGCCTACTGTACACATTGAGCTGGTCAAGCTTTAAAATTTAATCATCGATCATCACAATCGCCAAACGTGATCGAGGCACGGACGTAGCACAATTTCGGCTCGCTTGCAATCAACACGTATCAGATAACCAGCTAATCCTATCAGTTGTTGCTTTCCCAGGTATTTTATCAACTGTCGATAAACTGGATTAGCAGGTACGATAGGTAGGTAAATGATGTGAACTAGATACTCTCCCAATTTATTGTGTAATGCATACTCTCTATTTATTTATTAAATAGATTGAACATTTTTAATAGTATATACCTACATCTACAATATAGAAAACCCTATCGAAATGTATAACAAAATTACAGGCAAAACAAAGCATGCTTTTTTTATAAGTAACTTTCTCTCAAGTATTTTTTATAAGAAATAAAAGGTTGTTTTCCGGATTCAACTCAGCATGATTACCCGAGCGAACGCGAAACGCGAAAAGTTAGTTGTTCTGTTGCATTCTTAACCGATTCTCAAGATATTTCGTGAGCAGCATTTTTTGTATGACGGGGCTGGCTTGGTCGTCTACTTGCCGAATCGACAGGAAAAAACGAGGAAGAATTTGTTGTAAAAGACTAAGAACTCACGTCTCTGCCCATAATCTTCTGCGTCTTGGAGTCGGCCTTGCGGTGCGACTTGAAATGCTCGTGGCCGTCCAGGTGTTGGGACAGCTTCTCCAGGAAGCTCAAGTCGCTTGCGTCTCCCGGACGCAGGCACTCTTCGTCCAGGATCGAGATTATACCTGATTAACGTGCTTATAATGTTATTCGTCTTGTTTGCGAATCGATAACAAATCGAACTATATGTTTGCGGCCCAGAATCTAGCTTTGTTTCATATAAATCCGGACAAAAGTACACCTCTTTCTTTTCTTGAAAGTTATTAAAAATAATGTAACGCCAAATGTCTGGCAAGGTCACACGCTCACCCCGGCTTCTACTACGGTATGCCAAATTAGTAATTTGAAATTACGTATTTTGCGATAATTTTCCTATAGGTACTTAGTTTTCTCGTATCGTTTGAAAAAAAATGTGCGCATTGTATGCAGGCGTCAATGACACTTGTTTCTTCAGATCACTACATATTATAAAACAAAGTCGCTTTCTCCGTCCCTATGTCCCTATGTCCCTTTGTGCGCTTAAATCTTTAAAACTACGCAACGGATTTTGATGCGGTTTTTTTTAATACATAGAGTGATTCAAGAGGAAGGTTTATATGTATAATACATGCGTAATATACTTAAGGATAAGCCACAATAACCATTTTCCCGTGCGGAGCCGGGGCGGGTCGCTAGTAATTAATAAATTAAAGACGCAGAGTTCGGTTGCATGGCATTGCACTAACTTTATTATTGAGTTGTCTTAGCAACCTCTAACGTTATAACAAGACGGCCTTAGTGGCCAGGATGTTCGCAATGTATTATAAAACTCCTTTGGTTTAACAGTCCGGATTAATATGAAATAAACCATAGGTAATATTTTGTGGTTGAGGTGCTCTAGCAACACCTAGCAATGATTTGACGATGATATGGTCCAATAAATAATGTCCATGTCTACGCCAGTATACGTTACCTTTATGCCTCGCCTCGATGAGGTCGCAGATGATGATATTGTTGAAATACTCCACAGGCTCCCACTCAATGCCTTCCCTCAGATACTCCTCCTGCTCCGACTTCAAGGTCAGCTGGATAAACAACTGCTGCAGCTTCTCGTTGCAGAAGTTGATGCAGAACTGCTCGAAACTGCCAAGAAAAGAAAACAAGCGAAGATCAATGACGTGGAGTTCTTTTTCTTATTCTCCAGGTGCAAAAGCTTCAATAGCTTCATAGCAATTTAATACAACAATGTTTGGAGCGTTGGATACCTTTACGCTTGGAATAATTAGTTTTAGTAATCTATGACAAGTTTTAATTTTTGGTTACATTACATCAGGGTTTATGAGGTCCAAAATAGTCCAAATGCGAAAAGTAGAAGAATAAATTTAAGTCATACTAAAATACTAATGCATTGAGTAAATATCATATGGCTATCTGGAAAAATAATTTAGTTTTACCTACCTATTCTTCGGGAAGATTTCAAATCCGTAAATATCCAGGATACCAATAACAGATGCTCTGGGATCCTTGTCCTTCGGAGTCAGGGAAGCGTTCAACCTCTTCACCAGCCAGCTAAAGTGTTTGTCATACATGGCCTTGGCTAACGCGTCCCTGGCATATTGGGCTTGTTCCAGGTCTAAGGGCGTGTTTACGACGTCGCCTCTAGCTTCGATCGTGCGGCTCGTTAAAGCATCTCGCAGTTTCATCACGTCGACTTTCAGAAGCTGTCGAAGTATGGAAGAGGTTTGTTGTTATTATGACGCTTACAGCAAGTTGATGAAGGCATGTAAAGCTCGACCAGAGAAATAAAAAACCTCGCCGTATTGCGGAATTTCAATGAAACTAAAGCTCGGCCAAAGAAATAAGAAGCCTGCTCTGGAGGCGCCACACGTATATTTTTACGACTATGGCAACAATTTCCCTTATAAAATTAGTTCCATTGAAATTCCGCAATATGGCGAGGCTTCTTATTTCTTTGGTAGGTAGGGCTTTAATTTTATAAACGAAATTGTTGCCATAAGTCGTAAAAGGTAGGTAGGTACACGTAGCGCCCCCAGAGCAAGTTTTTTATTTCATTGGTCAGGCTTTACAGTTGTTGGTTCGGGTAATATCTACGGATGTAGTCGTTAAGAAGTAGAAGCCTTAGGATACTCAATATTCTGACACCAGGGTTATTGAGGCAAGGTTGAAGACCTTACAATAACAACCCACACGAAGAAGGAGGTGAGTGGATTAATATGAGATATTGTAGCGCTATTGATTGACGTCTTATTAAGTCTAATCTCAATGGTGTTTAAAAAGAAACAGGCTCTGACTATAACCACAGCTATAACGCCAAAATGTTGGTATGGTTCTTAAGGAGGGTAAAATTACAATTATTTATCAAGTTCAATAATCAATCGCAGACATTTAATTTAAATAGACTAGGTTAGCCTGGCTTGGTGGCCTTAAAAATCATACAAAATGTAAGACTGCTTTAAGGGTCATTTTTCCTTGTCTCAAAACAGTCATAGTTGACACGATGTTTCCTTAAAATACCGTCTCAATTATCACATGTTATTTTAGAAGTTGCACTAACTTACAGGAAAATAACATTGCACACATCATCGCAGTGTTAATTAAATGTTATTGTGACAAATTATTTCCTAGTAAGTATATGATATTTGTAACACAACAACCTATTGTTCAGTCTCAAGAAGGAAATGTTATGGGTCATATCCTAAGTATTCCACAAATTAATTTGCATAGTGCATTGTATTAAAAGAAAAACTTTTACAAGGTTTGATACAGGATTACAGAATCAAACAAATATTATGATTATGACAATATCAAACATCAACATTTGAGAAACAAATAAAATTGATCCGTTTACTAATTTGCAGTGGTTGATAACAGCACTATAGGTTACCACCGAGGGGCTAGAGTCTACCCTAAAGCAGCGTGAATAGGACATAGCCAACCACATAATTACCAATGCGGGTTAGCCACGAATGAATGAACCTATGAATTTCTGCGCAGGTGTGTGCTTTATAGAGTTTGGCTATTGAATGAAAGTAGACAATGAAAAAACCCGGCAAAAAAGTAATAATCAGGCAACCCAGTTTTTATGGATTTACCTAATTTTATACTTTTTTTCTATGTAACTTTGTTGCCAGTACAATGTTTTTCAATTTCATCGATTGTCACTTTCAATAGCCAAACTCTAGGTACGAAATAAATATGAGGTTAAATAAACAAAACCTAAATCTGCTGTTGTCTAGTATTTGTATATTACGTACCTACAACATTTCGCCGCACCTTGAGTTTGGTAGTGAAGTGAGAGAATCGAATTCAAACAATAGCTTAGTTAGCGCTAGTCGCTCTCAATAGCCATAATCAAAACAATAGAATCAAGAGTTGTGCGAGTGGGTTTGTATTTTGAATGTAATATTACCTAATGATATTATTATGCAAAACGCGAAGGCTGCTTTCCCTAACACGAGTTTTTAGCCGGCTTACAGCCCTATGTGCTCGCCTAACTAGCAAAATATAAAACCCGCTTGGAGTGCCATAGGTATGTTTTGATTTGTGTTTCTGTACTGACCAACAATCGCCACTATGAAATTAGTTTAAATTAATTTACGTTTTCCATTTTCACACTAGGCCAACGTGGTTAACTAAGATAAGATATTCACCAATTCACCATAATTTAGGGTAGGCTCGAGTCCCTCGGTGGGGGGGGAATATATACGAGATGTCAACGAATTTCCGTTATATGTAACTGCGATTCCAAACCCGTCGTCAGTCGCCATTGTAGATTTTTCCGATGCCTCTTCAACGGTCAGTCCAGCGGTGGACTTTCTACAGTTGTGGTAGTGGCACAGAAGAAAATAATAGTACTAACCCGTACAGAAAGGACACTCACCCCCCCCGCGCTAAAATGAGTTCCCCGCCCGATATAGCGTCCCATGCCCCGCACCCCGCAGGCGCCGCGGGACTCTACCAGGGGTGTTCGGGAGTGTTCTACATAGCGCCTAGCGCCATTGACTTGTAGTTGATATTCAGTTGTTATTCAAAAAGAAGTAGCTTGTCAAAACGCGTTTTCTGTATGGAGTGACCGGTCAGTGGTAGTGGTATAGATAAACTTACATCAGCCACATTGGAGCTGTTGGCGTCATGCGACAGGATCGCGGCGTTGCCCTTGTCGTTCTGCACGTATTTCACGTTGCCCAGGTGCAGCACGCTGGCGACGATCTGGAAGATCTCGGCCTGCTCGGCTTCAGAGATCTCGATCACCTTCATCGCTTCCAGCACGGCTCGGAACTGGCCCGCATCGTTTACCTTCTGATCTTGGGGGTTCTGGAACAAACAATCTTATAATAATAATAATGATAATAACCGAAGAGAACCTCATCAGAGCCGAACGAGACAAGTTGACGAAGTAACTCGACCTGGCGCAGGTAACCGACATGAGGGGTTTGGCGTCCGCTGTGAAATCATCTGCGTTGTGATATCCGCGAACGGCATTGTTCCGACCACCCTCGACCGACACCTCCATAGGCTGGGTCTAAGGACTGGGTTGAAGGCCAAGATGCAGAAAACAGTCTTGCTCGACACGGCCAGGATCGTCCGTCGCTTCTTGTCCCTTTCGCCCTGACCTCTGGCGGTTTGATTTTTCCACCGCTGGAGTTAACGCCGCCTCTTCTCCTTCTGAGAAGTGGTGTGAAATAACCTTTATGCTCACATAATAATAATAAAAGAACCTTGTTCACCAATAAATACAATAATAAACTTCGATAGTTAAACAACAACTATTAAATTGGTACTATTATATTGGCAACAAGGATAGACTCATTTTCAGAATCCTCCTAGAACGTCTCATTGGACTATGCTCTACGCAGTATAGGACCAAATTTTTAACAATAACTATCATCAGATAATAAGAATAGCTAAAATAAATAGATACCCACTTTGATGGACACACACAATAACAGTCACACTAGGATCGTATAGGATCTTAGTTTTTGCTGGATGTGTCAGAAGTTTGGAACTATATTTCTTACATACCTCTATAGTTCCCGCAAGTCTGTTGCTAGCTTATCGTGGAAGTTTCGAGAATAAAATCAGAAATACTAGAAGTACCAACTCTTAATAACAACAAGGCTACCGGACCGTTAAAAACAAGTTATTTTTATCAAAATTAAAATTCAATGAATCGCTACCTACTATTTAACGCAGGTTCCTACTTTTGTGCTTATGGCGCAGTGAGACATGGCCCCAAATAATTAAGCCAGGAAATAGAAAAAAAAGAGTTTAGCAACAGGTTAGACAAGTTCTCGTTGCCAAGATCATATCCCTGAAAACTGGGTCAATACATATGATAAGAATACAGCAGATTGTGACTGCAATTTCCTTCAGTTAGTAGCACCCACGCAAGCTGCTGACCAATTTGAACCATAAAAATACGTCAAGATAATTCCGCAGTTCAGTGAACTTCATAAAAAATAATTTCACGACGAATGACATTTCAAAAATGAATAATGATTGTATCTTAGCCTATACATTTAAACGAGCAATAATTGGATATTTATTTTTAAATTTATTTCTGTGACCTCGGAATCGGCTCTAACGATTTCGCTGAAATTTGGTATATGGGGCTTTCGGGGGTAAACAATCGATCTAGATTAGTCTTATGTTTGGGAAAACGCGGTTTTAGAGTTTTCATGTGTTTTTTTAGACGCAGAATATGGTCGCTAATTTCGTTCTGCCGGCTACTGCCCGTCTGGTCCAGCGCAAAGCTCGGTCGCCCTACTAGTTTAATATTTATAAGATGAAAAAAGACGGTTAGGTAGGGAAGATATCTCAAGTAGGTTAGCCTCGAAACCAACCAACACTATAATCAAGCAATAAAATTATCGTGGACTCACCGTATCAGTAGTGTACTTGTAGGCCTCAGGTCTGGGTTGCAGTTGAAGCCATTTCAGCATCTCCGGGTCCCCTCCAGCCAGCAGCTGGTAGAAGATGTGGAAGTTGCGCTCTCCAGACATCTGGCTGACTACCCTGGACTTCTCCAGGAGATAGTTGAGGATGTGGCCGCCTTCTGGCGCTCCTTCGTAGTTGAACTGGATGTCCATGTATTTGCCGAACCTGGTAAGATATTTAAGTTCATTACAAAATCGGTCTTATACCATACTTAATTTAAGGGTCATAAAATAGGCTAAATAAAAAAGTAAGAAGCTTGGCCACCTGATAAGACACGACAATTTTATTAGATCATTGATGAAATAGAAGGAAGGAGAAAGAGAAGACGACCAAGAACAAATTGAAGAAGGGATAGATGCAGTGTCATATCAGGAGGTGAAACAGAAGACGGGGCATAGAATATAATGACGTAGACTCCACCGATAAGAGCACGGCTCTTAAATTTGATGCTAATGAAGAAGAGGAGGTATACTTAGTTAATAACAGATTACTTAGAGGATAAAAATCCATGGGAATCTTGGGGTTGCTTGGGTGACAGGCTTTTTCAATCGTACTGTACAAAACATTGTTATTTGTAATAATTATTATAATCATTGTAAAAATATGTTTAAAAGATGCAACGCCTGTGGAGTTTCTTCGGCGAGCTCTTCTCCACAGAAGACAGCTAAGTTCTTGAACTCGCCAGAAAAGATTTAAATTTAAATTTGACTTAACTAAGTGATGTAACATCCAAAAGTTAAAAAATAAATTTTTTGAACTCTTTGATATCAGGAGGTAAAACAGAAGACGGAGCATAGATAGTAATGGCGTAGCTCCACCGATAAGAGCACGGCTCTTAAATTCCATGATAATGAAGAAGTGAAGGTATATTTAGTTGCATTACCTGCTGGAGTTATCGTTCCTGTGGGTCTTGGCGTTGCCAAAAGCTTCCAGGAGCGGGTTGCTCTGCAGCAGTTTGTCTTTGACGGTTTCCACATTGTGCAGGTGATTGGTCCTCGCTGCTATGTATTCGAGTATTTTCTTCGACGCCTCTGTCTTGCCCGAACCGGATTCGCCTGTCAATGGAAGAATTTCAAGTGAAATCCATTTATGTATATGGGTTTTTCTAAACCACTTAATAACGTTAGAGGTTAAAAGTTAATAATAATATGTGGGGACTTCTCACACACGGCCATCTGATCCTAAATTACGCAGAACCTGTACTATGGGTGTCAGACAGCTGATATACCACAAGGCAAACACAAGGGCTCATCACACGAATGTTTGCCCTGGGCGGGATTCGAACCCGCGACACTGTGCTTTGTAGGCAGGCGTACTACCAACTAGGCTACGGGGCCCGTCACGGGGCAGTTTTTTTTTTAAGTTTAAAACTTCCGGGTTTGTAAAGTTTAAAGTATGCCCAAACCAAGCTGCCTCTCATCCATATCCATACTAATATTATAAATGCGAAAGTGTGTTTGTTTCTCCTTCCTTCACGCCCTAACTAAGCAACCAATCGATTTGATTTTCGCCATAGAGTTAGTTGAAATGATGGATATTGACATAGGCTACTTTTTACCGCGGGAAAATCCCTCATTCCCACGGATAAAGCTCTTAACGCGGGCGGAGTCACGGGGCGGAAAGCTAGTGTTTGTATAAATGTGAAGTTGGAAATGTTACCTGATATCAAAATACATTGCTCCCTGTGTTCGTAAACCAGTGACCGGTATGCGTTGTCGGCGATCGCAAATCTAAAACAGAAATGAACATAATTATTTACGTGTTTTTTTTGGGTTTCGAGGTTAACCTACCTCACAAACCCTGGTGTCAGAATCATTGAGCCGCCTATGGCTTCTGACATGGCTCGTGTTCATCTAAACCGGGACCAACGGCTTTACGTGCCTTCCGAAGCACGGAATCATCTTCCTTTTCGGACAATCAGGTGATTCAGCCTGCAATGTCCTAACCAAACTGGGGAAAGTCTCACAAACTGATATTTGTTCGACGAATCCCCACCGGGATTTGAACCCGGAACCTCCAGGCGAGCTTTTGACCACTCGACCACGGAGCCTGCTACAATATTTCAATTTAAAGGGATGCAATACAATACAATGCAAAACGAATTTCTTTTCTTTCAAAGAGTTCAAAGAATTTAGTTTTTAACTTTTGGACATTATTACATCTCTTAGTTATGTCATTTAAATTATCTTTTCTGGCAAGTTCAAAAATTTGGCCGAAGAAACTCCACAGGCGTTGCATCTTTTAAACATATTTTTACAGTTATTATTTCTTCCCGACTACAGTACCAAAAAGAGGGGTATGATTTTTGCATTGTCTGTCTGCTGTGCTGTATTCGTTTTAATTGAAACAAGGCGAATCTGCTATAAAGCGAAACTGTCCTAAAGCGAACGAGGGGATATTTACCAATTTATCAAGATATTAAAATTGGCTGAACAATATTTGTAACTGAGTCATATTAAGTTTCGACTTCAATATACGTATAGTGTGTTATCAACTGGTTTATCAGCTGATGATAATGGAGTTATAGTTTGAACATGAATTCCGATAGAGACTTTGTTGTTGAGCATATATTATCACTCAAAAAACATAACAAAAATGTTATGCGACTTGTGTGTGGTTCTCAGCTTAGGATCAACCACCTAAACGATTATAAAAAATCTTCAATTCAATTTTATAGTAATGGCTTCCGTCAGTGGTAACAATTCTGCTAAATCTTACTTGGAATACTTACCTACTTACTTTTTGACTTTTGAAAGTCGTCTGATATTATAATATGATTAGATTTAACTTGTGGCTAAATCTTCTTCTTCTGACAAGTCGATGGTAATAAGTGACTAAACTAACGTTTACGTAACGTTTCAGGAGGATTCTGAAAATCAGCGTTAGTGCTGGGAGTCTATCCTTTTTGCCAATAGTACCAATTTAATAGTTGTTGTCTAATTAACTATCTAAGTTTATTATTGTATTTATTGGTGAATAAAGTTCTTTTATTATCACTACGAAAGTCGCTTTTTCTGTCCCTATGTCCCTATGTCCCTATGTATGCTTAAATCTTTAAAACTATACGCAACGGATTTTGATGCGTTTTTTTTAAATAGATAGAGTGATTCAAGAGGAAGGTTTATATGTATGCATAATATACTTAAGGATAACCCAAAATAACAATTTTTCCGTGCGGTGCCGTGGCGGGTCGCTAGTTATTATTAAATAATTTAGGAGTGTACAGTAGCCATTCGTCCCAAATGGGCTGTTGTCGCGTGGGACGAATCGAGACCGACGTTTTACTTACACGTGTGGAGGCGCCTCGAAGAAGTTCTTCTTGTAGTAAAGCTTGGTCTTCTCTTCCGTGTAGATGGGCAGGTTCTTGTACGGGTTCACCGATATTAACACATTGCCGATGTACGTCTGTGGACAAACAAACACAATTCAATGTTAGCATTGGTCCCGGCTACTATCTGCGGATGTAGTCGTTATTGGAGCCATGTTGGAAGTCTAAGGCGGTTTTATAATTCCGACACCAGGGTTTGTGAGGTAGGTTAACCTCGAAACACACACGATAAGCAAACAAGCATGTTAGCATTAGACTAGTGAAACTAGTATAATATATTATCTGTGGTGTGTTTTCGGTTATGTGGGCCAAAGATCTACTATGCGGGCCATTACCGAGAGACAGGTTATAATCCTGTCGAAAATATTCTTTTGTTATTTTTTCACCGTACTATAAAATTTGAATAATTTCGGAAACTGATAACATCTCGGTCTCTTTTTAAAATACATTATAATTAAAACTTTCCTCCATAAGAAACGAAAAACATTTACCTAGTAGATTTAGCTTTTTTTTAAGTTTAATACTTCCGGATTTGTAAAGTTTAAAGCAATTTAAAAATAATTTTGAAGTAACTATACAATTATAATATGTATATTAGGAGTTTCATGATCGGTTGAACTTTACTTTACAAATACGTTTACCACATAATTATGCCTTATTCAGTTTCCTAAAATTTAAATGTAAGCCTCATGTTCAAGATCGGTGTACTCGTATTTTGATCTAACTAGATTAACTAAGCGCACCGAATATGAACCCAAACACTTTTCTAATGGTGGTTATAGTTTGGGTTATGGTAATTAACGTGTCTTTCCGTACAGCCTGATTCAGAATAAGGTATCCACCGCGGCAAAAATCTACGTAACACTCTTCAACTTCGCCACCACCTAACTTCGCAATCTTAGAGTATAAATAGAAAAAAATCTGGGAGGGATAGAGTACGCCTAATCGAGTATGAACCGTAAGCACGGATATGAACAGTCCGAATATCTTCAGCGTGTTCGTTTAGTATCAAATGGTTATCGGAGCTAATTATTTTTCCCGGTGAAAATAAGTAATTTAATAGGAAAACATTTTGAAATGTGCAAACATGACTATCAAGGAACAAATAAAAAAGAAAAATGTTATTGATTTCACCGCCCTTACAAAATCTGCCAAAATTTGCTTACCCTTGACATAAAGGCAGCGGAGCGATGCGCGTGCTCTAAAGTTCGCAATGAATTAGTTACAAAGTGACGTCAGATGCATAATGCACGTGTGACGAAAAATCATGTAATAGTTTAGGCCGAATTCTATATAGTACAATACAAGATTTACCTTGCAATGTCAAAACAACTTAGGCCGACTAATCCGCTCTAGCCTCTAAGCTATTCTTAATTCGGATTAATGGATATTTTCGTTACATCAAAACCTAGCTACTTGAATTTACGTATCAGCAACCGATTAATTTATTCAGCCTGCGTACAATGTCTTCCCAAATACGTATATTTTTTACTCTATGTTATCTATACGAGTGAGATAATTTCTTGTCAATGTTTATGTCACAGGGGCCGGTGTTGTTTGGAAAACTGGCAGTGGATGGATGGATACCTATGTGGATGGTATCGATATACGTTATCAGCCCATATTATAATATGTCTCCACCGAGGAGTTCAAGCCTACCATGAATTAGGGTGAATAGGCCTTGGTCGACCACGCTGATTGGTTGAATATACAATATAAACACAAGCATACAAACAAACAAACAAACTTACAAACAACAAACAAACAAACATACAAACACACTACACGCAAACAAACTTACAAACAAGGCAAACATTCGTGGGGTGAGCACTTACAAATACAAATATTCTTTATTGACACCAAGAAACACAGTAACGTGGTCGCTTACGATAGGCCTCATAAGAAGGCTTAAAGTCACCCAAAGAGCGATGGAGAGGGCTATGCTTGGAGTTTCCTTGCGTGATCGAATCAGGAATGATGAGATCCGCAGGCGACCCAAAGTCACCGATATAGCCCGAAGAATCGCTAAACTTAAGTGGCAATGGGCTGGGCACATTGCGCGTAGAACCGAGACGGCCATTGGGGTAGAAAGGTTCTTGAATGGCGGCCGCGCGCCGCAAGACGTAGTGTGGGCAGGCGAGATGAGGTGGACCGACGATCTGGTGAGGGTCAGGACTGATCGTTATGGAGATCTTTGGGGGAGGCCTTTTTCCAGCAGTGGACGTCTTTCAGCTGAGATAAGATCAGTATATGTGACGTTCCACGTACAAAGGGACCTTATGGTTGGTATTGAATTATGCATTCAAAGAGTTCAAAGAAGAGAGTTCAAAGAATTTATTTTTTAACTTTTGGATGTTACATCACCATTTAAATTATCTTTTCTGGCGAGTTCAAAAACTTGGCTGTCTTCTGTGGAGAAGAGCTCGCCGAAGAAACTCCACAGGCGTTGCATCTCCGGTAATCAGCCTATGAAGCTTTTCAAATCCAAAAAGATTATATGTATACGTACTAAATCCGGCCATAAGGTACCTTTTCACGTGGAATGTCACATATATACTTACATAGATAATGTTCTCGTTGAAGCGCTTCCTCAGGTTGTCGATGAAGGCGGCTTCAGAGCGGTAGTCTTCTAGCAGCACGAAGTCTTGCACGCCGACGCGCTCGCGATGCTGCAGCGCGTGCTCCATTGGCCCTTGCACAGACGTGCCGCGCACGTACCTGCCAACAACACCAGCAATGGATTACACATCACTACTTAAACTACATAGTATAAAACAAAGTCGCTTTCTCTGTCCCTATGTCCCTATGTCCCTATGTCCCTATGTATGCTTAAATATTTAAAACTACGCAACGGATTTTGATGCGGTTTTTTTTAATAGATAGAGTAATTCAAGAGGAAGGTTTATATGTATAATACATGCATAATATACTTAAGAATAACCCACAATAACCATTTTCCCGTGCGGACCCAGGACGGGTCGCTAGTATTGACTAAAGTAATCGAACCTCCTTGCTCAAATGCACAATCTCCGTACATTAAGAAGAACCGCAAGAGCCATATTAAAAAAGATAAAATGTTCCATTTTTAATACCATTTAGGTATTGTATTAACTTATGCTTTCGTCTTTTATCTTTTTAATCCCCGACGAAAAATACCCGAATTTTTAATACCCAAAGAAAGGGGCGGGCGTTATAAGTTTGACGTGTGTGTCGGCATCGTAGCTCACGGATGTTCCGATTTTGATTTAGTTTTTTATGTTTGCAAGGTGTCATACGAGAGTGTTCTTAGCTATGAATCAAGTAAATATCTTCAGCCATTTGAAGATTATTCAGCTCATTTCTAGTTGTCGAAAAGATCAATCAAGTAACGGTTTTATGACGGGGTTTTTTTACATTTTTAATTTAATGTTATTATATTATTTCCTGTAAATCCCGACCGGTTAATGAAATAGTTAATTCCTAAATTATGATATTTATCAGGAGACAGGACGCTTAATGAGTAAAAACCTTATAAATCTTAGTTCGCACCCTTTCAGATACCTGAGGAACCGGAACCTTAATAAAGGAATTTAGATTGTTTAATAGAACAGTAAGTTTTCCTACCTCTGTGAAATAATCCTATACAAAGTTCCATAGCACTGGCAACACTGAACATCACCAAGGCACATTTTCAAAATTAGAAAACTACTTTTTAAACTTTTTTAAAATTTCTCACAACCGAGTTAATTCTACTAACGCATAGGCGTGACTGGCGGTGATTGAATTCTACTAATTGCAAGTTATGCAGTTGTTTTGTTGTAATCATTAGTTAACAGGGTTCAATAAAGCTATTAAGATATCCTTTGTTTTAATGACACTATGTAAATAAGTAAACATTGCCATTAGTCCTTGGTTCCCACGAAGATAGAAGTGCTTTCTATTTTAGGTAAAATAAAAGATAAGTAGAATAAAGATGAGCAAAAATAAAAAGTCAGATGTCAATTTGTTGAAAAAAAATTGTATAGCGTCGGTGGCCGAGTGGCTCGGGCCGAACCCCATTCGGGAGACGTGGGTTCAAGTCTCGGCAAGTACGTACCAATTAAATAATGTGTTTTCGATTTAACAAATTATTCATGCGAGCATTTCTTCTACGATTTTTACGGTGGAGAAACACATCGTGAGAAAACTTGCACCACAGAATACAATATAATACAAAATAGTAGTCCCTACTTGTACCTTCGATAATTGTTTAGAAGTGGTACTATCGAGTGATACAAAAAGGACCAAAAATTAACTGATCTTTTTGAACCCACAGACGTAATTTAAATAGATCAGACGTAATTTAAATAGATCGGATGCTTTGGACATCTCTTGGCGGGTTCCGAATCCACGACCCTGTGATTGGTAGGCAGTACAGGTTACTGCGCCATCAAGTTATTACTTAATTGTCTATCTAAGTATTTTAATTAAGCAAGAAACCCTTGACGGAGAGTATGGAGAAACATTGCAAGTTTTATATTATTATTTTAATATTTCCAGAACAATATTATTTTCGTCACGTAAATTATTACTATTAGTAATAATAATAAAAGATAACGATTCGGGTCAAACTCGCTACAATAACGTTTCCTTAATGTCTAATTGTTTTTGTTATTTAGGTTAATCACCAAATTCATTTAGGTACGAGTACTACTAAAAGTTAGTTAAGTTGTACGTGCATAATTAATGAAAAATAACTGTTTGTTTATATATGTACCGTTAAATATACAAATTAAATGTATTTAATTTTGTCACGTATATTAATAAAGCTATTAAGGCCTATGTTCGTTCGTTTAGCGACAGATACGACACAACGGTTGATTAAATACGACGTGATGTCTAAACAAACACCCCTTTAAAGTATTCTTAATTAAAAAAGTAATTTAATAGACGGCCCCGTAGCCTAGTTGATATATTTCGTCTGCCTTCGAAGCACGCCGGTAGCGGGTTCGAATCTTAGGGCAAACATTCGTGTGATGAGCACTTAAGTTTGCCCTGTGTCTGGATGTTGTATATTTATAATTATGTATTTATATCAGCTGTCTGTCACTCATAGTACAGGCTCTGCCTAGTTTGGGGCTAGATGGCCGTGTGTGACATGTAAACAAAAATATAGCGAATATGACACATCAAAAACGGTTCAGTCATGTGGTTTAGTTGTTTTTCTAAGAAAATTAATCTCATAGTGTAGTCATTGTGGAAAGAGTCTTTAGTTTCATATACATATTTCAAATGAGTCAACATAGACTTCTTTTGGGACGCTATAACATTTATAGTATAGAAATAGCGTCCAATAAACACGCAACTTGAAGTAGAAAAAGACAATTTATTTTATTTTCTTAAGTGCGAATATTATCTATTTAGTACTTGATCACATTACAGCTTCCCCGTGGCCGAGTGGTGAAACGGTTGCTTGAAATTACGGAGGTTCCGGGTTCGAATACCGGTGGGTGAGGCACTAGCCGAATAAATATCACTTTGAGTTATTCCCCAGTTTGGTTAGGACATTGCAGGCTAAATCACATGACTGTCCGAAAAAAAAGGTCCCTACTGCTATCTAAGCATGTAGTAGCATGTAGTTGTTCTATTGTTTGTTTTTTTTGTGTCAATAAAAGTATTTTGTATTGTATTGTAGTCGTTATACGAGCAATGTCAAAAGCCTTAGGCGAATCATTAATTCAGACAACAGTGTTTTTTTTAATTGACCCTATGCTTGTGTCGAAAAGGTACGACCAATCAAGCTTCACCGGACTTGACACACCAGTGTTTCTGAAGTAGGATAATCTTGAAACCCATTGGGGGTTTCCAAGTAAGTAGATAATCGATGCAGATCGAACTGCCACTCTTGCTAACTATGACTACTACACTTACGTGATAGATCGGTTTTTGCGACACAAGCGTGTAAATGGTTAAAAAAGAGACTAATAAAAATATATTATTAACGCGGGAAAACATTTACGCGGGCGGAACCGCGGTGCAGAAAGCTGGGTAGTTATAGTAAATACATTTTAAATTTACAAGTACGGTTCTTCTAATAAAAGTTTATTTGTTAGAGTTATTTCGGTAGAGCAAAAATATACAAAAAGTGGATGTCGTGTCGAGGGCAAGCGCCTTTTAACTCCTACGCTTCATCATAAATATTCATAATCTTCATACTACCATCTTGACATTATTTTTAGTATTTCGGCGATTCCCCTTAGTATGACTCACTACTGTAACATGTGGCAAGGTAACGGACATTTTTGTGTGTGAGTCGCCTTCGTGACGCGAATATGTGATAATTTTGGAAAGTGGCAAGAATTTTGGGAATGAAAGAAAAGTGATGCCAGCAATAAGGCTGCCTGCCTAATACTGCCTATTATTTGTACTTTAACAGGTTGTGGACTGATTTCTTGTAATTTCGTGTGGAATAAGGTATATTCTATACTATTCTAAAATCTTAGTTGTACATTCAATACAATACAAATATTCTTTATTGACACCAAAAGATAAAGCACATAAATATTACAGTGGGTACATTAACAAAGTTAAGTCAACAGACAGCCTTCTTGATAAGGTTGCAATCTCTACCAAGCAACCTAAACTAAGCGTTTGAACTGAATAGTGCATTGTAAACTTAGTTTAAAATTTTTGAAGTATATAATACCTAATTGTTTTCAAATAATAACTTGCACAAGTAAATAAAGGAACTAATCGACGGTAAGTAGGTAGATTTTGTGGACAGTACGAGTATATTAGAAACTATCTTTACGCCGAGGCTCCGCCCGTGTTAACATTTTTCCCGTGGTAGCCTATGTTAGTCCCCAAGGTCTATTCTATCTTTGTACCTACCAAATTTTATTAAGATCAGTTCAGTAGAAACATACGCACACACAAAAATACAAATCTTTACTCTTTATAATATTATTAGTGTAGATGGAGCTAGAATCACTAATATCGCCATTACAATACAATACAATACAATATTCTTTATTGACACCAAAAATAAACATTACAAAAGAAACATTTTAAACAAATACAAGAGTCAAAAGGCGGCCTTATTGCTAAGGTAGCAATCTCTGCCAGGCAACCTTTAAGTTGGAGATCGCGCACAGAAAAGATTGAGCGGGTTGAGGCTATTCAATAATGTAATTAATACACTACATACTAATGGAAATACATAAAATACAAAAAAATAATACATTATATAATACGTATGTATGGCACATAATACTTAATAATTACATAAATAAACTACTTATACATACTTACATGCATATTTATCAATACGGAAAGACAGACTCGCATTATATCGCATTATTGTTGTAGAAAAAATAATCGAGTAAGCCATTATTCTAGGGTAGGGTTTGTGATGTTAGTTGGGTTGGTATCGAAACCCAGACGATAAGCAAGTATATTAAGAGGAAAATAGGATATCGTGCCACTACTGGCACCGGGAATTTTATTATTTTTTCTTTTCAGGCGACCGTTACAGCAGACAGCTGGACAAACAACAATTGCGTGCCGAAATCACTTTAGCAGCCCCTTTATACCTGTCTCTGTCGCTCTACCTTTAACACTGAGGCAGATATATTGCGATATTGCTTTTAATTAAATTGTAGGTCAATAAAAAACAATCTGTGAGGAATTTTGTGACTTGGGCGCACTGTTTAAGTCATTTATTTCCTAGGCTGCCTCCGTGTTAAATTGTACAAGAGCAGTTCCACCTTTAAGCTTTGGACTTTTATGTCATTCTTAAATCCATGGAATAAGGGAGATGCCTTGCGCGTTAGCTTTGCCTGCTGTCTACTTCTGATAATATAAAGGTAGCAAATACGGATTTTCTACCAGATTAATTCTGGTAGTTATTTTAATGAGTTTAGATAAATTCTTAGTGAAGTCAATCAAGTTTTCCATACCAAAGCACCAAGCTGTGGTACGAGGCTAATTCAAACAGCCTTAGACGTTAGTATATGATTTATCTATATAACTATCTCTATTATCTATCTATCTAGCTATCCGCCCGTGCTAACAGTTTTTCCCGTGGGAATGACGGAAAAGGTAGCCTATGACGTGTCAATCTGATGCATATTATTATTATTGTAAAGTTTTATTAAAATCCATTCAGTCGTTTTTGCGTGAGAGAGTAACAATCATTCATCTATATCTGCGTTTATAATATTCGTAGGCATTCCGCTTTCTTAAAAGCTTTGAGTATTGGTTTTCCTTAGAATAGTAAATTTAAAGACTTTTTCCAATTTTTTTTTCCAAGATTAGAGACTCCATGGATCCCATAAAGTATTGATCCCTTAATTGAACCTGTCAACACTGTCTTCCATGTAGTATGCGATGGAGTTCATTAAACAAAATAGAATTTGAAGTCTTTTGAGATGTTATTGTGGCATAGCGGGATCGCTTTCATTGTAGCAAATGGTTTTGTAATGGCATGCCATGGTATTTGTATCGTTTAATGCCAGCAACGTTGACATTCCTGCAAATACCAAGACGATTTCCAGTCGTTAGCATTAGCAGTTAGCTCTCCACAAAAGAGCAACTAATTTATGTGCGGAAATATATGGGTATGAAAATTGAATCGCCTGATTTGAAAATATCGTGTTCTTTGAAAAATATACAAGTGTTTAAAGTAGTGATCTAACAAATAAATATGCGTATTCGAACTTTGTTACGTTTAATTACCTAGAAGAAGATTGAGTGTTTTTTTTTTTCAAATCCTTAATTAAGTCCTTAATACTTTCTTACTAGTACCTAGATTAGGTTTACACTTGCACATTACCAAAAATGCACAAAAAGGTAGTGTAAGTAAAGTATCTTTACGTATTTTGTGCCTTTAATTAAAAAAAAAAACATAGTTTGAAGTTGTTATTTGACGTGGGTATCTGTGGAATGGTGGGCATGTTATTCGTATTCGTAAAAGTGGAATTCGAAGTTCGTAGAATCACGTAACTATTTATTTAATCTGTGACATCACTATTACAAAGCCGCGGCTTGTGACATGAGTTGTCCACCTTACAATACAACCCACACACGACAAAAGAAGAATAACATAGAAATAAACATAAATAACATGAAATCTCAAACCAGATATTTAATTTCGTCATTCTAATATGTCTCTGGGTCGCGTGTGGGTTGCATCTAAATCTAGTAAAGTTAAGTTTGATTTCTTAATTTAACATAGGTTTTTTATAACACTTAATGACGACATATCAGAAGCTTAGCTCAAAACAAGACCGGCTTTCGTCTCAAACAAATGTACAAGTCTATCTATGCAACAAAAAATAGATCAAACAAACTCGTACAACAACGATTGGCTGCTGTTTGGCAGGCAAGTGACTCTACAGGACTCTACATCGTCTGATGTCATTTTTTAATTTTTTTTGCTGGTGTCACAAAATTAACGTCAAATTAACATCAAGTTATAAAAGCACCCAACTTGAACGATGCAAGCGCTGTAGAGCTTTATACTTTTGGAGACATTCACGGTTATGGTCGATCGTATTAATTAAGATAGTAGGTAATTGACTCTTTGGAATATTACGTCGGTATAATTAACCAAAATTCTTTTTTTTTATTATTTAATGTTAATCGTAAATGTAATTGTAATAATCGGGACAAATTGTCTGAAATAAATTAATTTTATTTATTTTACATTAATATTATTTTCAATCGACTTTGACTCCACTTCTCATCCTTTTAGCAGAGAATCTAAAAATACTTTACCAAACAAGAGTCGAGCTTATTTCAGCGAATGCAAGTGGCCTGTTACCAAAACCGTCCAAGTCACTCACCTCCGGAATGTTGCCAGCTAGGAAATAGCATAGAATAGAATAAAAAATTACTTCGTCACCGAAACTTTCCTTGTTTAAGTTTTCACCCCATGAATGAGTTACTATTCGTCTTATGAGAAAACTATACGGTACAAAACATAGTGAAATAAGCTAGGTAAGAATAGTGCGTGATACGTAACATATAACAAACTCGAAAAAATAAAATATCTATGTCTATAATGTCACATAATTTTTTTGAAAAATGTCCTAATTTCGAAATTATTATACTCGTAGTATTGACAAAAATCGCTGGATACAAGCATCGCACCGATCGTCATGGAGATCTTTGGGAGAGGCCTTTGTCCAGCCAGTGGACGGCTGAAATAATGATGATGGTGACAAAAATAAACCTGATTCTACAAAAACTAGATAAGTGATACTGGCAACACTTGGCAACACTGTTGGTAATTAAAGGCGCCCATATAGAGTGGCGGGGCGGTGCGGTAATATAATGGTAGGTATGGCTGACTATGGCTATTCTTTATGCATGCTACGTTCGTTACCGATTCGATGGGTTCGCAACTAATTCTTGTTCAGTAATTTTTTACAGAATTGGTGTGCAATGTATCACACGTCCATCAACTTTGTAAACAACAGTAAACTATGCTTGCATCGTGTGGATAAGCAAGAAAACATAGGATTACCTCACAAACCCTGGTTTCAGAATTAATGGGTAGCCTCATGTTGACTCTCACTCTCACGTAACGACTACTTATACATCGTAGATAGTAGTAGCCGGGACCAACGGCTTTACGTGCCTTCCGAAGCGCGGAGTCTTCTTTTCGGACAATCAGGTGATTCAGTCTGGAATGTCCTAACCAAACTGGGGAAAATAAATAGAAGACTAATAGGAGAATCATTGACCGAGAAATAATAAATTTAGATTTTTATGTAACAACTAGCTTCGCGCCGCGGCTCCGCCCGCATTAACCGTTTTTCCCGTGGGTTTTACTCTCCATCCTTTGAACTAACTCTACGCCGAAAATCAAGTCGATTGGTTGCTTAGTTAGGGCGTGAAGGAATGACAAACAAACAAACACACTTTCGCATTTATAATATTAGTATGGATTACTATTAAGTATAGATATAGAGTATAATATTCACATTTTCGACAGCGGAATGACCAAGAATAGTTAGCTAGCTGACAGCTAATGTAATACTCGTATCTATTAATAAATGCAAACAGTAAAGAAACAATAAGTCGAAAGGAAGCGTGCGTCGCCAAGTTAGGAGGTGCGACCGTTAGACATATGCGCAAACGCATAGATAGTATAGTGTCACTGACTTGACGGTGACGAGCGCTAACCGGGGTGAGGAGTTGACGACCTAACCGTTACCATTAACATCTTACAACGGGACAATTAAATACTTCATGTTTTAAAAAATAATTAGACCAGGTCGCGATCGGGGACCTGGTCTAATTATTTTTTTACCAGGTCCCCGAGCTAACTAGAAGTACTTAACCAAAAATGTTATAATTTTGAATTAAAATATATGTCGTCGAAAGATAATTTGTGAAATCTTACTTCGAATAAAAAACCTTTTCAAAGCGCTGTGAAATGGCACTATCTAGTACCTTGCGTGTGGTATTTGACCTAAAGGAATTTCGAAAAAAAAACTTTTTTTCGAAGAATTATTTTGTAACAGCTAGCGACGCCAATTAGCCTATTGAGATCTTTCTCCAAACATCAACACACATAATAGACGTACATCACAGATTGGCCAAGAGTTCTCGTAACTCCATACATACGCTGCTTAAGTCCTAGGTCGAGAGCTGGTGAAAGTCCACTGCAGTGATTGTTCGGAGAACGCTTGTGTAATGAAGTGAACTGACTCGTCATTGTTTAAGTAGCTGATTGGTACAGTCAGTTATCACGTGCAATCTTATAGGTCTACCAGAATCTGATGGGAAAAAAAAGTTTTAAAAATAGCGAATTTCATATGGAAACAAAAAATGTCATCTGACAACTGAAATTTCGAGGAATTCTTTTTGGTTTGGCTTCAAATTTCTTTTAAAAAGTGGTGAAAATGTCGATGAAACCTTGCTAGCATCAATTTTTTTTCTCTTTTTGCCATCAGATTCTGGTAGACCATGAGCTGTAATGATAAGATCCAAAGGCAACCCAAAGTGCAAACCTGGAGATTTGGTAGACTTAACAGGTGAGTAGAAAGGTTTTCCAATGGCAGACTTCTTGTGGATCAACAATCTGATGAAGGTTGCGGAAAGACGATAGATGCTCAAGATCTTTGGGATTGCGACTGCCCAGCTGCAGTGGATTTTTATAATGATACTAAGAAAATCAGTACGTGGTTAACGCTTTATGTTCTTGACTATACTCGATAGAGATCGTGAGCAGTTTCAAATTCCGTCAATCGCCATTGGTTTAGAGTTACTCATACGTACTCGTACTTTTACTAAAGAAAAGTAAGGCCGTAAACTAATACTCAGCCCCTTTACAACATGTCCGAACCGTAACACCCATAAAATTGAAATTCAATGCGTGAAATTTAAATATTTTGTAGCAGTGCTCATACGTGCCTACCGATGATTTTTATTAAACTAGTGACTCGCCTCGACCTTGCACGGAAAAATGATTATTACTAAGTATATTATGCATGTATTATACATATAGCTGTTGCGTAGTTTTAAAGATCTAAGCATACAGGATAGGATGCGACTTTTTTATACTATGTAGTAAAGATCAGAAATTAAATAATTTATTAGTGTTCATATCATTCTTTTATTTTCAATCGTTGGTAAATAGGAGTTGAGTGGGTTGGATTACATAGGTATTTGTACTACTTAGTATATAGATCTCTTTATTTGTATGTTTTTCTTTTTAAATCGTGTATGATTAAGCTTTAAATAAGTACAATGTTATAGGATAAGTAGCTTTGTCCAAAAGCTGGCTAGCTTTTTAGGAGCCTCTGATCAGCAATTATGTGATAATATGCTTTTTAAGGCTTTCACGGTTGTTTTCATAACTATTATGATTTAAAACGGAATTATGATACCTATAAGTATGCTACGGCGTAAAATATCCCGTTTTAAATCATAATAGTTAATTATGAGATACTTTACAATCTAGGTATCTTCATCTTATCTAAGTATCCAGTTTTTCTTATCGCGTCGAATCGGTGACTCCGTTTTAGACCATAATATCCCCAATGACATCTCCCCAATGACATCCCAATGACGGATTACACGCTATCCCAATATAAATAAATAATGACGACACGAAATAGCAATATCTAATCAGAAATTAGATTATTCCAAATAAAGGACAACCTGTATAAACTATACCTAAGTAATGTATTGTCCTGTCCTGACCCTAGGGATCGGGTGTCACCGTGACAACGCCGCCGCGCCGCACCGTCGTCGTCGCCTGCGCAACTTGTCAAATGCTATTTGGAGCAAACCTACGGAACGGTGGACACGAGCTAACTGGTTCGCAATAATATAGACATACAACTGCTCGAGCGCTCGTCAAGTTAAAACTTCCTATCTATCTTTTATAAAACAAACCCTCTATACCTTTCTCTTTTCCCCCAAACAAAATACCCCGTCTCCGTCGTCAAAAATAAGCAAAGCAGATTCTTAAACAACAACGCGAGCAGAATTTTGGTTTGGTCAACAACAATAAAATTTTGAAATACAACAGATTTTTTCGTAGCATAGATGCACCGCGTCGTAGAGCTAATTGCTACGGGTACTACGCCACCGTAGCGCGTAGTTAAATACTAATTACGTAATGTAATAAAATCTATACCAAATAGGGACTCTGATAATGTATTCTGTAGAATTACTGATCTATAGATAAGAAGGCTAAATAATACTAAAATTGACCAGCAAGCGGTAAAGACAATTTGTGATATTATGACTTTTATGACTCTCTTATGGTAAAGTTACCGAAATTTAAATGAAATCATGTAACCTTGTGGAAACCTAATAGCAAGGAAATTCGCACTTCGCTATAGTTATTCTGAGGTGGAAACTTATATTTCATCAGTAATTTGGTCATGAATGACATAAATAGTTACTCCGGTATTTTATCAACATATTCTACTTTTACGATTTATGTATGGAGGACATAAAGAAAGATATCGATCTTTTAGTGATATGATAAAAAAAGATAATACTTTTACCACTTTTACGAGTTAAAGATAAAAGCAAATGTTGATGAAAGCGGCTCCTTGCTGTAGTTATTTTATTATAAAATATGTAGCCAATAAATAACATTGCCATAGAGTTCACCGACTATACCTAAAACTGGACAGGATTGAATACAGTAAGAACTCTAAACCCTTTTGGTTCTCTTTATTAAATAATCTTATTTTTACTAGCTGTCTGCCCGCGGCTACGACCACGTTGTTTTCCGACTTTTCCGTAGTAATTTTTAACTAACCCACGGGAACTCTTTAATTTTCCGCAATTAAAAGTATCCTAGATGTTGACCAGGGACGTAAAGAACCACCATGCGAAATTTCATTTAAATCGGTCCAGTAGTTTCGGAGATTATCCCGTACAAACAGACAGAGAAACAAAAAAAAAGAAAATTGTCTTGACGAACATTTGTTTCAAATTATTTCAATCTTTCTAATTAGGATTCCAGGGGCGTATTTCCAAAGCTTCCAAATTTATATTCAAACCCCGTTCAGCGAGTATCAAAATAAATAACAGATTGGCTTCCGCCGAATTGGGCACTATCTTGGCGGGCGATTCAGCATTCGGCCACGTTCGGCTTGGCAGTCACGACTTGAGGATATGACCTCAGAGGCGCACAGAGATGTACTCAGTCAAAGCCCAACTATAAAATAAAACGCCATTTTGTTTTATGTTCGCTATTGTCGTTAAATTTTCTCGATGTGTAAGTTTCTTCCGGATGCAGATGCGGAATCTAATGATAAGTATGTTTTTATAGAATTTCTTGAACATGTTCAAAATACCCCTTATTTTCAGTTTTAACATCGGCAAGGGATTTCTGGTCTAAAAGTTCCAAATCCCCTTCGCAGTGTATTTTTGGAATAAGCCCCTACCTGCCATGCCACGCGGGGTAAAGATGGCTTATGTCAATATCTTCCGATCAAGAGAGAGGCCTTAGTTCAGTCACAGAATTTTAGAAGATTACAAAAAGATCACTCCCGTCATTCTTTAAAATTACGACGTAAACTTGCCAGCCTCTATTTTGGTAATTTGGTATTTCACGTGTACAAAAATATAAAATCGCAAATTTCCAAAAGGTGTTTTGGCCAAATACGTTTCTGGCACTTTGCTGGATTGGTATTTCACGTATAAAAATAAATAAAGACGCAAATGGCCAAAAATTGGTGTTTCCGACACTTTGCTGCGAAAGAACTCTAGTCAGTGTCATTGGTTTAGTACTGCTTGCAACTGCTTGAACTGGCCTGTAAATGTTACGTCAATGTGTGCATGTGGGATTTGACGCTTTGTATGTAGTGACCCATCTGTGAGAGTCGATGGCCGCCATTTTTCTAATTTGATAGATTCTGTACTAAGCTAATAGGTTAGTGAAATAGCAGTTATATCTGCGTCTTATCTGAATCCTGCCCTGGGATTCTAGATCAATGACTCAGGGAGGTTAAGTTCATACAAATTTTAGCAAAGCCGATACTAATTGTATTCGTTCGACAATTACGTTATGGCTATTGCATTTATTAGATAACATTTAGAAACTAAATTTAACACGACTCATATCAAATTGAATTATGGATTCTCTAAGGGGTCTTCCACGGGTCTTCTATGATTACAATAAAATGTGTATTTTATTTTATTATTTATTGCACACAAACATTTTACAAATACAGATATTAAAAAAGTAACCACAACAGGCACAACAGCCTAGATGTTTCTTACTGACTGATAGATACCATCATCTCCGTAAACTTTTTAAGGGTACATAGGTAGTAAAACATTAAGTTTAACTCTGTATGATAAAAAAATGTGTAAAATTGAACCAACCAAATGGCCGTCAAGGGCTATTTGAAATTTCTTAAGGCGGGTACAGACTGCTGTAACGTAATATTAATTTTAAAAAGAGTTCAAGAATTTCATTTTGACTTTTAATTTACATAGTTACGTCAGTTATTATATTTTGTATTCATTTTTATTTCTGACCGTTTTTTTATTATTATTTATTACTAGCTGTTCTTCCGCGGCTCTGCCCGCTCCGAAGGGTATAAAAATAGATAACAAAACTATTCTTAAACCTACTGAATATCATTGTAAAAAGTCATGAAAATCGGACAAGTCTTTTCTGCGGAGCATGGTAACTAACGCTGTGACACGAGAATTTTATATAGGTATATGTGACGTTCCACGTGCAAAGGTACCTTATGGTCGGTATTGAGTTACGCTTATCCCAGTAATCAGCAACTATTAAGCCATTCAAATCCAAAAAGATTATCTTTATACTAAAACCCACCATGGTAGCTTACCTTTGCACGTGGAACGTCACATATATAACTCCGCTCCGTTTTGGAGCACCTATTAGTAAAGGCACCTATTGTACTAGGAGTTCAGAAAGCAGGAGCGATCGACCACAATGCAGGCACAGTGGCACACCCTTTAAGGTGCGGCTTGAAACTGTGCCATGGGTGGGCTCTGTGGGCGAGGGAGTGTGTCAACAGCTCAACGGCACCCATAATAATATATCGGGCGCAGTGCACTCATTCTACTGATGGCATCTAAAGACTGAACAAAGAAATAAAAAACCTGCTCTGGGGGCGCCACGTGTATATTTTTACGACTATGGCAACAATTTCCTTTTTCCCACCTCCCTGGTCTGGAATCACTATTTTAAATAAGGTGGTAATGAAGATGATAATTGTAAAATAAATTCACGAAAAAATAATTAAAAACAGATTACTAACAACATAAAACATGTCATAAAATTAATATGTAGTTCCATTGAAAATTTTAAATAAGGTGGTAATGAAGATGATAATTGTAAAATAAATTCACGAAAAAATAATTAAAAACAGATTACTAACAACATAAAACATGTCATAAAATTAATATGTAGTTCCATTGAAAATTTGAAATTCTGCAATATGGCGAGATTTTTTATTTCTCTGGTCGGGCTTTAATACGTACCTATACATATTAAAATTAACCGCCATTCAGACCCTTATAAACTGTTAAAATTTTATTTTAGGGGGTTTTGGCTGATTGATAAAAAACGATAGCAATTTTTTATATACCTATATTTTGTATAATAAATAACTTCACTATCTTACCTTTAAACTTTTTTATTTTTTGCATACTAACTTTACTTAAACTAAACGTTATGCACACAATACTTGATGGTGTCGAAAGACTTCCGCAAATTAATGGAAACAGTTCCCAAGGTGTAGTTTTAAAATGGCTATAGTAACCTTATAAGGTTTTGTTTAGTATCAAAGTTAGTTCACGGAACGAAGTTGGGATTTTATTTTTAGTCAACTGTCGAAAGAGGGTTGTAACTGCACCTGTCCTCTATTAAAAATATAAACAAATTAAAATCCCTTCGCAGGAATTCTACTCTATTTATATTTTATCTAATTGGCCTTTGTAATCGTCTAGGGTAGGATCCGTTCTACGCCTTGTGAGTAATATACCATTTTCTTTTAGATATCACAGTGTTTCCGTTCTCAATGCCTCTATTGTAAACAGCGGGCTGAATTCTGTCTGATACCTGAACATCGTTATCCTAATAAGAACTACCAACGTCAGTTGTGAATAATATATGAAAGTTTATAAAAAGGGTTGGGCAGGACTATCAACAAGAAAAGCCATTCATTAGTCGCTAAACTACAAACCGCTTCCTCATCTTCTAATCCTTTAATTCGGTAAGCGTGTGCCAATACACTTACTATATGTCTCTAAATGGACAAAATTCCCAGTAAGTGTGTGCCAATACACTTACCAGTCGCAACATCATCAACATCGGTAAAACAAACGCCTCTAGAATACTGTCGTATAGTCTCTCTAATGATACTGCTATTCATACAATATTCCTTTCTCCGCACCGGGAATATCTGGTCTCGGAGGCTCAAATCCACTAAAACATACATAGATATATATTTTTTCAAGTGAAAGAAAAGGGCAGGCCGTAGCCCGCCCTTACGAAGATCTCTATCCCAAAGGACAATGCCATCTGATCTCCCGGTGCGACCGAGGTCGATTGGTGCGGATTGTGAGTCCGATTGTTGCAGGGCTTACATGGCGAACCAATACCTGTTCGTTGCGACCGCAGTCGACAAGCTACCGAGGTAGGCGCTCGCAAAATGGTTTGGAACCATACGTATCAGGGCTTACAATGGAGTACAAAGCCTGAACGTTATAAAATGACCGCAGTCAACGAGCTCCCACCACGGCAAACGCTTGTTACCTGTATAGGGAATATGATATAATTTGGGTATGTTTAAAGACCACACACGTCTAGCAATTATGGAAGCCAATCCAAGCTTTCCACCGAGGTGGGCCGCTAATAAGCGTTCGAGTAGGAGTTCATATAGAAATACAACCTCCTTGCTTCTTGAACGTCAGTCCATAGAGAGACGATAGCTGAGTAAGCCGGCCACTCTACCATACTGTAACGGCAACTGTATACGGGAACATCGTATAATAGATTCCGAAGAACCTAATGTTACTGCATGTTAGATTAGCTATGCTATTCCAACATCGCGTCATCTCTCCACAGCCATTCATTCTCAAAGCCTCTCCACAGACAATATGCCTTGGAGGAAGACTGGTGTACGTCTCCAATCCAGTATATGGGAATAACATGGAAGTTGTACATCGTCTAAGCTTCATCACAAACTAATGAATCAGCCAACTTCACTTTCTCCGTGCAGACCCAAATACTTTGATTAATTGGAAACCTACGATAGTCCAGAAACACCTCGTCTTCAAGCGTCAGACAAGATGAAGTCTCTATTCGGCGTCGGCGTGATTTACTAAAGTTTTAGGGAAGTCTAAGCTTCCACCGCGGGCGACGATGTGTAAGAAGTTTTTCCTAGAAATATTATATTTTGATGCGAGTCTATCTTTCGACCGACTTATACTCATCATGGTTGTAAGATAGGAATGACTTGCAAACACCCAAACTCTAGCAATCGTGCACTTTCTATAATTATATACTAATGTCTGCCAACACCTGGGTCAAGCTCCAAACACCCATAGAAACTTATCTACCACCTTCTAAGCGTTTAGGACGTCGACAATCGTACTGAGACCGTAATCCCGACGAAAGACGCAAATTTCGCAAACAACGCCTAGCACTCTGAAAATAGCAAATTTTCACATGTTTTTGAGAGTTGAACTATTTCTAGCCCAATCCCAGAGCGTTTTCATACTTATCTTTTACTAAGTATTTTTCATGCTTTTCGACATCGGCCCTCGCTATGTGCTACTGACCGACGCTCTCACCACCATATATACGGACGACACGAAACGAAGGTGCGCGGCCAAAAATATAAAAACTTGCTCAAACTCATAATTTAGATAGTGTCGCTTATCCTGATTCCAAATCAGTAATCAGAATTGCGCTATCTATTTTAGTTTAGAAGTTATTAAGGAATCGGCTGATTTCATTACAAGAACGTATAAAGTACTTAGGAAATTTCAATTCAATACAGGAACGTATAAAGTAAAAAGGTAATTTTCCAAAAGGTTTTCTATTTGTTACATTCGACCTGTATTGAACATATTTGATTATAATAAGCCCTTTACAACTTAGTTCTATGTATTTGAGATTAATTATTCGATTTTAGAGATTTTTAGGAAAATTTTATTATTGTGCTTTCTACGCTAAGGAAAGACCTCCAAAACATTTCATTGTCTTTTTAGGCTAGGGGCGGGTCGGTACATCGTTATGTATTTCAAGTGTATTACTATGTATGTTTGTATGAATGTATGTTGGCACTCTCAGTAGGCTTAGTGGAATTTAACTTGAGAGATATCGTTAGATAAAAAAAATAAAAAAAATCAGCATGGTGATCTTCAAAATTTTTTTTACTGAAAGCTTTTGGAGTTGTTATTCAAAACAATGGGATTTAATTAAGGATTACAAAAATATACTTTCATGTCACAATATTATGTTTAAAATGTAAAGGGATTTGTAATAAACACTTGAAAATAAAAATAAAATCACTTTGCTGTAGGGTGTTATTACTTTTTTTTTTTTCTAAGAATAGTTATTTGTAGAAATATTTTTTATACTAAATACACCGTGAAATATAATTGATTTCTACGCCTGTGCTGGATTATTCTACTATTGAATATTATAGAGTAACAAAAAAACATACCCTAATAACTGTTATCAATTATAAAAGTGAGATAACTTTGTACAATCGTATCACACAAGCACTAGACAATCTAGACATTTCATTATAACCGCCGCGTATGAATTTCACACATTAATTACATAACAATAATGAGAAAACCCGTTAGTTTTAACGGGTTTCACTTTCCCATAGTAATCAAATCGATGGGAAATCTAGTAAAATGTTAGTGCTAAATTATGCCGCAACTTTAATTCCGTTTCCTATAACTTTTTTTACGAATTAGAGGAACTAATAAAAACAAAATAATCATTTGCGAATGATAATATTTACCAGATATATATCAAAACTAACAGTTTTATTAAAGAACATTATTTGGTTTATAAAATTTTGTGAATGATTGGAAAACAACGTGATGTCAAATTAAATCAAATTTTAAATCAAATTTTAGATCACTTGGCTTCAGCTGTTTATTTTCAGAGTCGAGGATATCACCATCATCACCTTTAAGAGGTTTAAACGCAAGTACATAAAATAAAATAGGTTCATTAGGGTTACTTAACTAAAATTGATGTAAAACTGTATCCTTTATTATCGTAATTATTTTGTACAGAGATTTGTGTATAACGAAATATTTTAATAATAAATATAAATAGGCGAGAACATCACACATACGGCCATCTGGCAAATGTGAAAAATGTGAAAAATATATTATTAGAAATCACATGGTTATTAAAACAATAATAAGTAAGTATTACTAGGTATAGTGAAATTTTCCGCGTATTTGCACATTTAATAATAGTGCTAACCTTGGGGACTACCTATATTTACATTTAGTCTTTTTACCTATATAGGTACTCATTTAAACTAGTAATTTGGTTATTGTTTGTATTATAAATTATTGACCGAAATTTTCCCACTACGAACACGAATTTGTTAAAAACAGTCGTCTTGACTATCTACTTCAATATTTGCACCTAAGAATCTTTCAGTTAACTGTGTAAATTTACTATACTTATAAACATTTCATTCGCAAAGTTGGTTTTGCACATCTATCTTCTATTATTATTATTATAAAACTATACAGCATGTAACGGAAAGGGAAAAAAAGAATCCCTTTCGTGTTGATACCCCCTTTTCGTTACACCCTGTAGAGGTCAAATATATGTAGAAAAAAGAAGCCAAAAACCGAGTCAAGGGGGTGTAAGAAATGAAATAGAACAAATCCAGATATTTAATTTTTTTTTGTTTCCTTGTCGGTTTGTAACATGCTGATCTCAGAAACTGCTGGACCAATTTAAATGAAATTTTGCATGGTGGTACCTTATATCTCTTTTCAACATCTTAGAGATACTTTTTACCACGGAAAAATATCTCATTCCTACGGGTAACTGTACACGGAAAATCAAAAAACAACGCGGGCGTAGCCGCGGGCGGACAGGTAGTTTATGAATACGTTCATAGCATTTTAGCAGTTTTCAGTAATTTTATTTTAGTAAAATAAGATGCATAAAAGGCTGAAGGCTGTTGATAAATGATACTGCAATATTTTACTTTGAATTTGGCGTCAGTCCAAACAGAAAACCATGGTGAAGTTATATTTAGTTAAGTAGATCGGTGGTGATTCTAAGTATAAACTTATAAAAAATAATTAGTGTGTAACTAGACTTAGGGCCGTTATAATCGGTTCTTGCTATTTGTTTGTGAATTGTAACATAACAATAAAATAAGAGAAACATAAAAAAATATTGTTGTCCTTAAAAGGTTTTGTATTTATTTATTGCTCATATAATATTATGTGGATTTTTTATTATAATTAGTGTAATGTGCGATTACGCAAATTAAATATGTTTTTTATTATTTTCTATTCATAATCAACTCCGAGTCTTTATAATAAAAATTACAATATATTTAAAAAATTCACTATAATTGAAAGCAAATCGTATATGAGTGTTTATTTATATATTTATATTTTTTATGTACCTATATTTGTTCATACGTTATACCGGAAAAAAACATTGTTCATGAAATTGATACATTATAAAAACCATAAATGTGAGTCAACCAATTAGTAGGTATGTATGTAGCTATTTACTTCCTTGTGTTACAGGGTATAGGAATAAATATGAGGATATTTTTTAATAATGTTATTACTGATATCATATTCCCGGCCTCATTTTAAAAAATGCCAATAAAATCCAGTAAGTAAAAACTTACCTCGTGTCCACAATTTATATTTGTTTACCTGTTGTATTTCCGATATTTTTTGTTCCAAATATTGTTATTCCGCTAACGTTTTGACATTTACCAGTTAGACATTATAAATACAACAATATAAATTATTAAAACAATCTATCTAGGATGAACACTTAAAAAATATTGTATTTGAATTTCATCAGCATAGAAAAAGTAAGTAAGTAAATAAATTGTTTATTGCATTACACAAAACACACATAGACATATCACATAATGGTATGCATAGCACATACCTTAATTTAGTCAAATTTTCAGCGTGTTTATAGGTATTACCGATCCGCCCATTGAACCATTTGTAAGCATCTACTTAATACTCTTTGTATGGCTTGCCTGCGACATTTTTACGGGATTAAAGCGTGTGAAACCAAGGTTAACAATAATCACTATCTATCCTACAAATAAGACAAAAAGTTCGAAATAAAAGTTGTTTGTTTTGGGGATATACATAATAATATTACATACGCCTTGAAATTTAACTGGTTGTTATCCGCAACATAGTGGTATGGTAGTACTCATGAAAATGAACAACTTTCCCTAAGAAACATAGGTTGAAATCACAAAATAATATTCAACTTTTCATACAAATAAAATAACATATGACAAGTTGAATTTTAATTTTGATATTTCGACCTATGTTCCTTTATAGTTAACTAGCGACCCGCCCCGGCTCCGCACGGGAAAATGGTTACTGTGGGTTATTCTTGAGTATATTATGCATGTATTATAGATATAAACCTTTCTCTTGAATCACTCTATCTATTAAAAAAAATCGCATCAAAATCCGTTGCGTAGTTTTAAAGATTTAAGCGTACAAAGGGACATAGGGAGGGACATAGGGACAGAGAAAGCGACTTTATACTATGTAGTGAAGTTTTACAGTTTCATGAAAGCTACTACTATGTTGCAGATAAACAACTAGTAAAATTGGACAGTGTATGGTTGAACTGACTTGGTGGGCAACAATTTTTTTCCAGTGACAGAGTGCAAGTGACAGTTGCAGCCAAACAGCCACAGATCAAACCTGCGACCCTGTGCTTCGAAGGCAGGAGCACTACCAAATAGGCTACGGGGCCGACAAATGGTGTGAAAGTAAATAAATAACCCTTTAATTTATTACTTTTAAGTATTTAATTGCCAATGAAAGAACAGGCTAATTAAAGTTAAAATAAATTATTTCAATTTTAATTTCAATTTTTTATTCAAATATCGAACTTGTAATAAAAAGAAAATAATTTACTGCAAAATGGCCGACCGTGAAGCGTCTCTTTCTTAAGTAAATGTTTTATTTTAACAGTGTCATTACTATTATAATCGCGAATGATTCAGTGGTTCGTCAGCTAAGTAAACATTACTATAATACAGACCTTCATAGTGGAACAATACTTAGTTATTTAACTAAAGACAGTTCTTACACACTCGCAATTAAACTTATATAACAATATAGTGCCGTGCTCGACAGCTCAATGTCAAATTAGAAAAGCCTCAAATGATCGCGATTACCAACTTAGTTTTCCGACAGAAAGGTATCCCGTCCAAACAAAGATAAAATAATAACCACATAAAGTATCTCGTTGTTTAACAATCTTGTTTTTGTTGTTGCTGTACCCCGTTTAAAAATATTATGTATGAATGATGGCAATTAATTTGTAAGCGAAATTTATCCATTTAAAATGCAGGATAGTACGAGTAAGCAGTCTTACAAGTCGTATGACTGTGATATTGGTAAATGTTATAATAAATTGGATAATTTTGTTGAAATTATTAATAAGTATTACCGTATTACGGCATACCTTTAAGTATTTTTTGCAGAAAAGTTGATCGAGTAGAAAACTGCGTAATGAAAACAAATAAAGAATTAAAAACTTAAACATTTCATCAAGTTCCTTTTGCGATTGAAACTTTAATTAACTTATAGTCCATTGAATAAAAAGTTCTAGAGTGCGTGAGTTAGTAACGTAAGATGTTTCTTCGGAAACATGTCAAGAGTCCCTAGGTAATAAACATACTAAAACCCCGGGACACTAGGAGGAGCCCCGGAGTGGGGGGAGGGGGGGAAAGGGTCCATTTTTTCATTTTTCGCTTAAATCTCAAAAACGGTACATGTTAAAGAAAAACTTTCAAGGAAAAGTTGAAAGGCCATAAAATTATCTACAAGTTGTACCTAAATCATTTTTTCCTATATCCTACCGTTTCTGAGTTACATGCAGTAAAAAATGATTTTAGCTCAAACAATTTCCCCATACTGCATAGCCATGTTTATCACATCAATCGATCAAAAAATATTTCTTTCTTCCAAAAATCTCAAATGTGCAACTTGTGACCGGTACTGATAGATTGCTCTTAATTAGGTCTATAATTGGTAAAATAAACACATTCCTCCATGGAAGCGTTTAGGAGGAATCGATTGTCAAAATATTATATTAGGGTAGTTTGAGTTACTGAACTTGATCTTTTTATTCTTTTCTTCCAAAAAAACTCAAAAGTGCAACTTGTGACCGGTACAGATAGATTGCTCATAATTAGGTCTATCATTGATAAAAATACCAGATTCCACCACGGAGGCGTTTACGGGGAATTGAATTTTATTTAGGGTAGTTACGATACTTGAACTTTTTATTTTTTTTCTTCCAAAAAGCTCAAAAGTGCAACTTGTGACCGGTTACTGATAGATTGCTCTTAATTAGGTCTATCATTGGTAAAAAAAAACACATTCCTCCATGGAAGCGTTTAGGAGGAATTGATTGTCAAAATATTATATTAGGGTAGTTACGCAACTTGACCTTTTTATTTTTTTCTTCCAAAAAGCTCAAAAGTGCAACTTGTGACCGGTACTGATAGATTGCTCTTAATTAGGTCTATAATTGGTAAAAAAACACATTCCTCCATGGAAGCCTTTAGGAGGAATCGATTGTCAAAATATTATATTAGGGTAGTTTGAGTTACTGAACTTGATCTTTTTATTTTTTTCTTCCAAAAAACTCAAAAGTGCAACTTGTGACCGGTACAGATAGATTGCTCATAATTAGGTTTATCATTGATAAAATACCAAATTCCACCATGGAGGCGTTTAGGAGGAATTGAATTTTATTAGGGTAGTTACGATAATTGAACTTTTTTTTTTATTTTTCGAATTTTTCACCTTTCATGGGATGTAGCTCGAAAACGGCTGCGAATAGAAAAAAAATATTTAGGTACAACTTGTAGATAATTTTATGGCCTTTCAACTTTTCCTTGAAAGTTTTTCTCTAACATGTACCGTTTTTGAGATTTAAGCGAAAAATGAAAAAATGGACCCTTTCCCCCCCTCCCCCCACTCCGGGGCTCCTCCTAGTGTCCCGGGGTTTTAGTATGTTTATTACCTAGGGACTCTTGACATGTTTCCGAAGAAACATCTTACGTTACTAACTCACGCACTCTAGACCCCCCCTTGGAGGGACTCATTCAATGGACTATTAAGTAACTTTTTTATTGGTTCTTATGCGTGTAAAGGTACTTAATAGGTTTTTTTATCTAAAGTTATTTTACTCTATACTAATATACTATACTAAGTCTAGATATATTTTTAGTTCCAGTTGGATAGGCGTTGTATTTTATTCTATACTAAGTTGCTTGCTTATCGTTTCGAGGTTAACCTATATCACAAACCCTGGTATAAAGTACTTTGTGTACCTGCAATTTGATTTGTATGAAATATTTAATTAAACTTAACGTGATAAGGCACGCTACTGATATTTTCTTTGTTGCCTACGAATACGAATTAGGGACAAATTGTTTCTTTATGTATTTCGTCACTTATTGATAAACATCACACTAATATATTATTATATAATATTATATATATATTATTATTATTATTAATATTATTATGAAAAGCGAAAGTTTGTGAGTGTGTACGTTTGTAACTTCTTCACATTTAAATGGATGGAGCGATTTTTATAAAAATTGGTTTGGAGTTAGCTGATACCCTGGATTAACACATAGGCTACCTATTACCAAGGGAAAATACCTCATGCCCACGGGAAAAACTGTAAACGCGGGCGGAGTCGCTGGGTGGACAGCTAGTTATTTATTAATTTGAAGTACGTAAGTACTTATAAAATGTAAAATGGTCTGTCTCCAGTTGTGAACTGGCTGATATACTTAGTTAGGTTTTGTACTTTGTAGTAAAGGCCTGTTTACGCTGGGGCAAAATTGGCATGATACATAATAGGCTCAATAATTCTGCCGTGGCCGCTAAAATCTCTAAATTTAATTTGTTGATCTCTTTCATTCATATGGGAATCGAAAATAATGGGGAAATGAATGAATTTAATTTTGAATGAATTATACTTAAAATAAGCAGCGCAGCTGTCAAATTCAGCTTAATTTAGTCGGGATGTTTTTAAATTCCTGCTAAATTACGCGTAAAATCGATGTTTGACGTGTCTAAATGTAAGTTGGCAATCATCTGTCCTTTTTCGTTCTTAAGAACGTGAAAGAGACATAACAACTTAAATTTAGATATTTTAGCGGCCACGCAGAATTGAGCCCAATAATCGCATGAGAAATCATGTGTTACAAATAGAATATATTTGCGGCATTTGCGGTAGCATATTTTTCAACGAGGCAACATCAACATATTTTTTTAGAGTCTGTATTTGTTTATCAATTGATGGAAATGCCCAAGCCGCGCAACATTGCCTCAGCGTAAATAAGCTTTTAATTTACATAAAGGTTAATTTTTAGAGATACGCACTCAAAATTAAAAATCAGAACCCATAAAGGATCACTCGTGTGACCCCGAGACTATTAATCCTAAACGGCTTGACCGATTTTGATGAAATTTTATATGTAAGTATACTCGCAACCCGCATTGGGTCAGCGTGGTCGACTAAGGCCTATTCACCCTGGTTTCAGGGTAGGCTCGAGCCCCTCGGTGGGGACATGTATGAGCTGTTAATGATGAATACTCAGTAGGTTTTTATCTATTTTCTATACCCTTAAGAGCGGGTGAAGCCGCGGAGCGAATAGCTAGTCATAAAAATAACGAAGGTTAAAATAAGCGTTAATACGCAGGCCATTTACCTTTAGTTAAGTACATCAACAAACCGCATAGTCTAACCGATATATATGATGTATGTATGTATGTATGTGTTGTGTGATCTTGAACTTTAAACGTCTGTTCTGTCTGATTCTGAGACGTCAACGTGACTCATAATACATACACGGTGGCTTACGTTATGGTACGACCGCGATTCCTGTAGTCACGATAAAAAGTTCAAGTTTTTATGTTTGACTAGCTCCCCGCCCGCGTTTACAATTTTTCTCGTGGGAATGAGGCATTTTCCCGCAGTAAAAGGTAGCCTATGTTACTCAGGGTGAATGTAGCTTTCTAATCGTGAAAGAATTTTTGAAATCGGTTCAGTAGTTTTTGAGTTTATTCATTACAAACATGCACACACACAAAATACAAATATTTCCTCTTTATATTATTAGTATGATTATGATTATGATTTAAGTGGAGAGGGAAAGGGTACTTAAATACCCAAAGTCAACTGCGACCCAAGGGGTCTATTGAAGTCGGTCCTCATAGGCTACATAGCCTCTTCCAAACCGACAGCTTTGAAGAAGCTGACGGTTTTAGTGGGATTTAGGGTTCGGGCTTCTTGGGGGGCAAGTTTGTGCGCTCCCAACAATCGACTCCTTTTTTTTATTTATGTTTAGTCTGCCCCCGAAAATGACTTGAAGAAATATGATGATTGAAATTGGTGGATTGACCAGGCATTGTATGATAATAAACTACGAGATTTGTATTAAAAAAATTGATAACGAGTCTAGACCTTAAAATTAAACAACTTTTAATTTTGAGATTACAATACAACGTATTACGAATACTACCACTATGTTGCGGGATAATATGAGAAGTTCAAGTTCAGTTTTCAGATTTCATCCAGTGCATAAAAAGGTATTTATTTTACCCTAGCAGCCGCCGTCATCCTTGCGACCAATGTATGTAGGTTAGGTACCCTCACTTTCACTTAAGTGTTGCAATTCTTCGACTAACAATAGTACAGTACACACCATAATTCAAAGTAGGCGGTCATGTTTATCAGAATCGTGAGTAATGTCATCATAACATTACTCAAAGAGCCTCGTTGATACAACGACCTCTTTCTTTCGTTTTATCAGGGGTCACCATCGGTACCCAGTTTATGCAGAGAGCATAGTCTTATTGCCCTTTTCTTTTCTACTAGATTTCCGCCCCGCTTTAACAGTTTTTCCCATGGGAATATGGTATTCTCCCGCGGTACAAGATAGCCTATGTACTTCCCCTAGGTCTATTCCATCTATATTACCAAATTTCATCAAAATCTAGTTTTGGAGCCAATAAAAGTATTAGGAATATATTAAGTTTTTTTTACACCTTGGGCTACATTATTGGTTAGTAAGGATCCCTAACTTTTTTGAAAATAAAATATAGCTTATATGTTACTTAGATCTGCTCAATAATTTTGAAACTAGTATGAAAGCTACACGAAAAGCAGATTTGAAAGATCGTCTTAACTCTGCTCAAAGTCCTTGCTTATCTGTTGCAATTTGTTTTAACTCTGCAGATAAGGCCACAGGTAATAAGTAAGTTTTCTACAAATTTTATTACTGTTGCAAATTGATTTTATACATTAAATTTAATGCTATAGTAGGTTTATAGCCAGCACCGTCTCCCTTTCGCGTAAAGGGTCCTAGGGTCAATTTATATTACCTACGTTATTACCTGAGTACCCTAGGTTTCATGTGTACATATAACAAGACATAATTTTCTCGTGCGTATATTCTCATCTTACTGTAGGAAATTCCTATATGTCTGGTTTCTCACAGTATTTGACAGTTCAATGTGAGATGATGTCTTGCTTGTCACAGTACTTCATGCTACCATGGATGGCTGAACACACTCCTGCTTGGAATAGGACAAAATTCATCCGAATCGGTTTGGTAATTATGTTTTTAATATAAGTTAAGTGTGTGATAGATACTTTTTGTACCCGTACTTATGCACCCGTATGTTTGATAAATAAAATTCTTATAATGTATAAGTCGGTATGGTCTTTCGAATAACTTTGTTGAAGATTGCACTTTTAATAATGAATTTATATAAAAAAAATTTGTGTCAAAGCCAAAGTATTTATTTTTAACTTTAGGATATTTACATAACTTAGTTAAGTCGGTTACACATTCTTTTGTGGAGATTTGTAGGTTGATGTTATAATTCACGTTAGTGGTGTTCTTTGACCCTTCAAAGAACACCACTAACGTGAATTATAACAATCTTGGTAGGCAGGCTTTTTTATTATTATTGTTAAGTAAGTTTGTATCTACAGAAGAAATGGATGCTAAATATTACAGACTGCACTGGGGTGGTCGACTAAGGCCTATTCATTCACCCTGATTTCAGAGTAGGCTGAGCCCTTCGGTAGGGACATATATAAGCTGTTAATGATTATTATTATTATTGAAACTGATTTACATATTACTGTTATGTAAATTTAGACTTCGTGCTACCTATTTTTAATGCATCAGCTAGAAATGGCATAAAAAGAAATAGGATTTATGCGGGAATTCGAACCTATACCTTCTAACATATATTTTTCAGGTTAGGTACTTACTTTTATGAAATAAGTTTCGGAGGAAATTGGCGATTACAGACGGACGAACCCTAAAAATACAATAAATTAGAATAGAATAAAACTAGAATTTATTTCTATTCGCGTGTTTGATTTTTCAAAATTTTCTTTCTTTTTATACATATTCTCTTCAATTCATTCCAAATTTATAAAAATTAACACGATTGAATTTTACTATATAAAACACACATTACGCATTTACGCCAAGTTACGTAATCCTACTAAACAATAATAATAGATAAATTACTCACGAACAATCAATTATTGTCCTAGAGTTAAGCCGTACTAGGCATTTCAGCTGAACATGATGTAATTCTATAAAAATATTTACATTTATTATAATAAACAATGCTTGGAGATGGTATTGTATAAAACAGAAATCACAAATATCTGTACTTATTTAAATAAGTTAGGAATTACTCAGAGACTATAGAATGCCACTTTCAATCAAAACAATAGTTCTTTACCCGACTACAGAAGGAGGATTATGTTTTTTGAGTGTATGACTTTTGTATTTTGTATGTAGGTATGTAGGTAAGTATAAATCTTTGGCACTCTCTGTAGCCCAAAGGCTTGATGGATTTTTACTGGAGAGGTCAAACCTATCGTCTAAAACCGAATCAGGGGGATGTAAGCTAAGTGATAAAGAACATAATATCCAGATTTTTTTTCTCTGTCTGTTTGTACCATAGAGGTAGAAAAATATTTTTTTTGGTTACCATCTAAGGTTTGTACGGGCTAATCTCCGAAATTGTTGGACCGATTCGAATGAAATTTTGCACAACATGGCAGTGCGCCCAATCATGCGTCTTAAAATATTTTTTCATACAATGTCCAACGAGTAGTGAGTAGGGTATCAAAATTAAGAGTTTTGTGTGGGTTACACCCAGAGATATATATAACATTAAAAGATTCAACGTGATTTGAAAGGTAGGGTTTTTACTATAAAAAACGAAAATATTATACTTTCAGTTATTTCTTATCACTCCGCATTTTTGCACAATCCGTTCAGCAACAACTGCGTCCGATAACTAATAAATAGAAACAGTTCCTTTCACATTTAGATGTCATAGTACAGAAGCCAGCACATGCGGTTGGACATTCACACTTAGAAATTCACCCCTACTGTTAGCCGCATGTGCTGCCTAGCTATGGGCTATATTAAGTATGTATTTGGTATTCTAGTCTATTATTATGAATTAAATAGCTGATTTGTCAACACCATTATGTGTCACATATGGGCATTTCTACGGGAAGAGGCGAATCAGCTACTGTATCGAAAAAAAGACCTCTAACAGCTCATTACGCTATCGAAAAAAAACACATATATTTACAGGACTATTGGCCTGATGGAGAGCATATTTGAAAGATCAGGGAGTTTTAAACGGCGCCATAAAAAAATTTCAAAGTTCAAAAACGGGGGGAATTTGGCTTAAAATGGCGTGTCCGATTTCCAGAATGGACTCTTTATTGCTTCATAACTTTTTAAATAATAACTAGTTCATTATGATTCCAATGTTCACATAGCATGAGATAAACAACAAAGCCGTATAAGTAATAATATTTATTGTAAATCATTGGAGTTTGACGCAATAACATATTTAAATTTTGTCCGAAGCATCTGCCTCAATCCCGTGCCAAATAGTTTTATTTACTTATATCACTAACTTCGCAAAGTACGAATGCCACTAGCTGGTTCCCGCAATCTACTAGATGAGCCCTAGCGGCTGAGCAGTATAAACTTGAGGAAAGTTGCATTGAGGAGCATTTTTTGAGGGTTCAAAACTCTTCCGAGAATTTGGGGTCGGGTAATTTCTGAAAACAGTGGACGGAATTAATTTTGTTTGTGAAGTCTTATATTAAATTTGAGCTAAATCTATTGAATATTTAAGTGATATCTATCGTGTGCTTGATACCTTGCCACCAAGTGGCCGCTTCTTCCGTGAACAACATCGCCAGGCCCCTCAGAATATTGGCATCTGCCACTTGGGCGCAATCGCAGTAACTCTCAACCGAATCTATAAAACCTTCTACGGATTCGTTAGGTCGGCCGCTGAAGGTGGCCTTGCAGCTGGCCAGCGTGCCGTGGCCGGCAACAAGGAACGACGGCGGCGTAGGCGTTGAGGACTGCGTCTGGCGATGATTCATCATCACTGATTCCAATACCTCTTTGAAAGTTTCTGTTTGAGACCTTTGTAAGGACAAAATCAGTGATGTCATGTTTTCAGCGGTAAATGTCATCTCGCTAGCGGCGGCGGCGGCGGCGTCGGCATTCTTTGAAGTGCCGGCAGTCCAGTGAGCGCCAGCGCCGGTCGCGGCGGCGGCGGCGCGCTCCTTGGCAACGCTCGCCGGGTGCTCGTCTTCGTCGCTGGAGTACACGAGAGCGGAGGGGTTTTGAATGGGATTTAGTACTCCATCTTCCCCGCCTCCCATGCGGTCCTTGCTCCGAGTGATAGGCATCCTCGATTGATAAAATTGTCCGACAGTAGATAGGTAGTACGCGGATTGAATTCACGACAGGTAACGACACTTTTATGAAAAAAAAACACACACACGTTGGGGAGCCATGTTTGGTCTCAGGTCTCAGGGGTTTGGTAAAGAAGTAAACAGTTTTCACTTTAGAGTTTATTCGGTGGGCACAATATGTGTTACAGATTAGTTTTCACAAAGGTTTTTACAAAGAAGTTACAAGTTACAAGAATAAAATTTACGCGCGTACGCCGGCAGACAAAATCACAAGAGAGCCCGAGGTCGAGTGTGGCGTCTCTTTCTATCCCGCTCACACACCTTTTGTCCTACTCTATTAGACGGCGTAGCGCGAGGGCAACCGATTCACCCGACCGCGAGACGAGCGTACGGGCAGTGTTGCTATACCAGTACGTTTTGAAAAAAATACTTTAATTTGTAACATTTACAAGTTATTTGATAAAATGTGTTATTTTCTCAATTTCGTGGATCTCAATTACCTGTAAAATGGTGCACCGAATTCAGAAATCTTACACTAAATTCAGAATTTTTCAATAAAGTATGAATTTTGCTATACGTATGTATTATTGTGGCCCCGTAGCCTATTCAGTAGTGCACCTGCCTTCCAACCTAAGGGTCGCGGGTTCGAACCCAGCCCAGGGTAAACATATGTGTGGTCAGCACTTGTGTTTGCCTTGTATCAGGGAGTTTGTATATATATTTCATCATCATCATCATTATGCGCGCCATTTGGTCCGATCTTCGGCTCTACGCATCCACTTGCTGCCAGCCACTTTCTGCAGATCGTCACTCCATCCAGCTGAGGTGCGTCCTACATTTCATTTTCCTAGACGTGATCTTCACTGCAGAAGCCGGTTACTCCAGCGATTTATCGGTTCTGTGATAAACCTGACCAGCCCACTGCAACTTCAGTTTGCTTATTCAAGTGGCTATGCCGGTTACGTTGATTCTCCGGATTTCTTTGTTCCGGATTTCATCCATTAGAGAGACTCCGAGCTTATTCTTCTTCATAGCTCACTGAGCAACTTTAAATTTGTGGACTACTCCCACAGTCAGTGTCCACGTTTTTTTTGTCTTTTGGCTCTGCGGTATGGGCACCGAAAAAACGTGACCCAACCTCCGGAAAGCTGCCCAGCCTAATTGTAGGCTGGGCAGCTTTCCGGATTCAATAATCCTCCTATCGGCTTCTTATCTGTTCATATTTATACGAAATGTAGGAAGCACTCAACACTATACAGAAGACACTCAGGACGTCAGCCTGTACGAGATTAGGATAGCTCTCTAACAGTTGAGAAACAAGGTACCGGGTGATGACAGATTAACTGCTGAGCTTCTGGAGGCAGTCTTAAAAGCCCTCCAGAAAGTGTTTTATTCCGTCTTCGTCGAAGGAACAACGCCACAGGCATGGCTTAGAAGCGTGGTGGTCCTCTTTTAAAAAGGGTCATAAAACCCTTTTGAATAACTACAGACCCACCCATCTCGCCTCTGAGCCATATCCAAAAATTGTTTTCGAGAGTCATCACGAATCGTCTCGCGCGCAAGTTCGACAACTTCCAGCTTCCCGAACAAGCCGGTTTCCGAAAGGGCTATAGTACCAAAGACCACATCCATATGCTGCGGCAGATTATACAGAAGACCGAAGTTATACAACTAGCCACTATGCTTAGCGTTCGTGGACTATGAGAAAGCCTTCGATTTGATTGAGACTTGGGCAGTGCTGCAGTCTCTTCAGAGGTACCAAATTGACTACTGGTATATCGAGGTGATGAAGTGTTTGTACGAGAAAGCCACTATGTCAGTCCGACTCCAGGATCAGAACTCCAGACCAATCCAGCCACAGCGAGGTGTGAGACAGGGAGACGTTTTTATTCCCAAACTGTTCACCACTGCTCTGGAGGATGTCTTTAAGCTTCTGTACTGGCATCAATATCAATAGCGAGTACATCACTCACCTTCGGTTTGTCGACGATATCGTAGTCATGGCTGAGACTTTGGACCTCGGCACAATGCTCAATGTCCTCAATAGAGTTTCCCAACAAGTGGGTCTGATGATGAATATGGAGAAAGCAAAAGTAATTTCGAACGCCCATGTAGTACCCACTCCAATAAAAGTTGGGGACCTGTTCTCGAAGTTGTAGACCATTACGTCTACCTGGGACAAACAGTCCAGTTAGGTAGATCTAACTTCGAGAACGAGGTCAATCATCGAATCCAACTCGGCTATCTTTCTCTTTTTGTCCTTTATCTTATCTTTTTGTCCCAAACACGGCAGTATCTTAAGTCTAAAGTCTTTGACCAATGTGTGTTGCCAGTGATGACTTACGGATCAGAGACGTGGTCGCTTACGATGGGCCTCATAAGAAGGCTCAAAGTCACCCAAAGAGCGATAAAGAGGGCTTATGAGGGCTATGTTTGGAGTTTCCTTGCGTGATCGAATCAGGAAGGATGAGATGAGATCCGCAAGCGAACCAGTCACCTACATAGCTCGAAGAATCGCGAAACTTAAGTAGCATTGGGCGGGGCACATTGCACGTAGAACCGATGGCGGTTGGGGAAAAAAGGTTCTTGAATGGCGGCCACTCGCTGGAAGACGTAGCGTGGGCAGGCCCCCTACAAGGTGGACCGACGATCTGGTGAGGGTTGCGGGAAGCCGCTGGACAGCTTCTTGGGGGACTGGCCAGAATTGACTTAGAATAGGAAACAGTGGAAGAAAGAGGAAGACCTTTGCCCAGCATTGGGACAGTGTTGGCTAAGTAAGATAAGATAACATTTACAAATTTTGTCGTTCATTTTCTATATTTCCTAAGCCGTTTCTGAATTCGGTGACTAGTTTTCTGAATTCGGTGGTGTCTCAATTCGGTGACTGACTTTTTACATAAACCACTCACAATATCTGGTGCTAAATGCCGTCATTAGACTCAAGATGGAATAAACTTCAATCTTTGTTATCAAACTATTGATGAAACCCAAATATTAATTTACCCACCGAATTGTGAAAATATAGACCCTTTTGTAGAACTGTCCATATAATATGACACACACGACAAGGGAAATTACAGAAATTTAAAGCTTTGCAAAAGTATAAGTCGAAAGCATATAGGTAAGAAGTACTAACCAAAATGTCTGAAATAATAACTAAAGAAAAAAACCTGCTTACTTTAAAATAACTTTTTTTAACCCCCCAAGAAAAAGAGGGGTGTTATAAGTTTGACGTGTGTGTCTGTCTGTGGCATCGTAGCTTCTAAACGGATGCGCCGATTTTGATCTAGTTTTTTTTTTGTTTGCAAGGTGTCACAATCGAGAGTGTTCTTAGCTATGATCCAAGAAAATATTTTCAGCCATTTGAAGATTATCAGCTCTTTTCTAGTTGTTGAAAGGATCTAACTAACGGTTTTGTGGCGGGGGTTATTTAAATTTTTAATTTATTGTTATATTAACTACTTTCAGCGTAGTAATTAGTAGCGTTTGTCTGTTTAAGTTCGCTGAAGCTTTATACATCTTTATTCAGCTTCATCATCATGCGCTGGCTTCTGTACATTATATCTTGACTAGAATATGAGCGAGCATTGCTTAGGTACTTATCGTGAACCCGGGTGTCAGAATAATGTCAATAGGGGCGATTGAAGACGGAAACGGGTCCTAAGAATGAATCATGTGGAATTCCCTAGAAAATGCGTTATCGCGGGAAATTTTATGAATGAACACATGTATAATAGTATGTATTTATTTATTAAGCTTCATTGCACAAATACAATAGGCGGGCCTAATGCCATTCGGCATTCTCCACCGGCCAACCACAAGGCAAACAAGAGAAAAATAAATAAAATCAAAAGGTATATACGTAGAGTAGGTAAGTGACGGGTTCAGCAAAAACTGAAAGAATACAATGCAATACGTGTGCGTAACATCAGCTTCCTCATGGGTGATAGGATGATTCTACATATGCCAGTATTTATGGCATAATTACAGCCTTTGAATATCCCAGTCTTAAAATAGGAGCCACAAACACTTGGCGAATATGAACCGTTTAGTGTGTCAGCTGGAGAGATGTCACCCCAGCTTACACAAGCAATACAGGCAAACCAGCGAGGATAGGGTTTTGGACTATAGTCAGTAATTTAAGGCATAATGAGAGCACAAGGCAGGAAAAATCTGAACGATAATACACAAAAAGATTCGAAACTACGATCAAAAAACAGTGTGTAAGCTGGTGTTACGTCACTCCAGCTTGCACATGTGTAATAATGAAACTATCAATCGCAGAGTATTCATTTAAGTGTCAAAATGTGAGGAATAATGAGAGCAATAGGCTCCAAAATTTTCATACTCCTGGTTAAAGCACTTTACGAGTTATAAGCCGTTGAATATGTGTAAGCTGATGTTACGTCACTCCAGCTTGCACATGTGTAATAATGAAACTACCGATCGCAGAGTTTTGATTTAAATGTCAAAACGTGAAGGATAATAGGAGCAACAGGCTCCAAAATTTTCAAATCTCTAAGCCTCGTAGTTTCCACGTAAAACAAAAAACACTGAATTCGCGCCAAAAATTCAAATTATTGCCTAGAAAAACCTAAGAAGCGCGGTTGCCGTTCCGTGCGCTATGTTATTGGAATCGAATTTGATCCTTACTGAGATTGTATTAGGAGTCATTTTAGCTCGAGCTAAATTTTTTAAATGTTCTTATTATAATAATATAGACCGAGAGCCAACTGAACTATACGGAACTATAATTGCAATATTGATTTTTTTTTTCTAATCCACTTATGACAACGAGAGAAATAAGCACTATTATTATTATGTGACTTGTTTTCTGTAGTTACTAACAAAAAGATATTCACTCACGTATCACGTAGATAGACGATCACTTATGACACCTTACAAAAAAACCTGAAAATACCACCCTGTATTTTTGTAGTGTCATAAGTGATCGTCTCGCGAATATCTTTTTTGTTAGTAATTACAGAAAACAAGTCACATAATAATAATAGTGTTGAATGAATGAATGAAATACCTATTCTTTATTCGAAGTAAGACTTTTACAAGTCATTTTTCGACGTGTTTCTCTCGTTGTAATAAGAGGATTAGAAAAAAAAATTCAATATTGCAATTATAGTTCCGTATAGTTCAGTCGGCTCTCGGTCTATATTATTATAATAAGAATATAAAAAAAATTGAGCTTGAGCTAAAATGACTCCTCATACAATCGCAGTAAGGATCAAATTCGATTCCAATAACATAGCGCACGGAACGGCAACCGCGCTTCTTAGGGTTTTCGAGGCAATAATTTGAATTTTTGGCGCGAATTCAGTGTTTTTTGTTTTACGTGGAAACTACGAGGCTTAGAGATTTGAAAATTTTGGAGCCTGTTGCTCCTATTATCCTTCACGTTTTGACATTTAAATCAAAACTCTGCGATCGGTAGTTTCATTATTACACATGTGCAAGCTGGAGTGACGTAACATCAGCTTACACATATTCAACGGCTTATAACTCGTAAAGTGCTTTAACCAGGAGTATGAAAATTTTGGAGCCTATTGCTCTCATTATTCCTCACATTTTGACACTTAAATAAATACTCTGCAATTGATAGTTTCATTATTACACATGTGCAAGCTGGAGTGACGTAACACCAGCTTACACACTGTTTTTTGATCGTAGTTTCGAATCTTTTTGTGTATTATCGTTCAGATTTTTCCTGCCTTGTGCTCTCATTATGCCTTAAATTACTGACTATAGTCCAAAACCCTATCCTCGCTGGTTTGCCTGTATTGCTTGTGTAAGCTGGGGTGACATCTCTCCAGCTGACACACACTAAACGGTTCATATTCGCCAAGTGTTTGTGGCTCCTATTTTAAGACTGGGATATTCGAAGGCTGTAATTATGCCATAAATACTGGCATATGTAGAATCATCCTATCACCCATGAGGAAGCTGATGTTACGCACACATGCAATACAATATACTTGATTGACAGAAATACACAGCACACAGAAAACAAAACAGAGTCAAAAGACGGCCTTATTGCTAAGGTAGCAATTTCTACCAGGCAACCTGCTTATAGTCATCAATTTCTCAAAGAAACTCTTACCGGGAACGAAATTAGACTTCTTACAAACCGTCACAATATAACATTAAATAATTAAGAACCCCCGCCACAAAACCGTTACTTGATTCTTTCAACAACTAGAAAAGAGCTGATAATCTTCAAATGGCTGAAGATATTTTCTTGGATCTAACTAAGAACACTCTCGATTGTGACACCTTGCAAACAAAAAAAAAACTAGATCAAAATCGGCGCATTCGTTTAGGAGCTACGATGCCACAGACAGACAAACAGACAGACAGACACATACGTCCTGTGCACACGTCAAACTTATATATAACACCGCCCTTTTTCGTCGGGGGTTAAAATTACTTTTTTTGTGGACTTTCTGGCCTGGTTGCCAAGACCTTTAGATCAAGTCTATCACTTCACTTATGTTTTTATGGGATGTTGTATGGCATGTCCTTAGTATTTGCTAAGCTACTACATACACTACCTACCTACGTATTTTAATCCACATTTAACAATGTCTTCTTCTAGGTCACCATTTAATAGTGGAGAAGTCTTCAACAATAGTGCAAGCACGTGCAAGCCATGATGCCTCCTAGGCTTAGTTTATATGTAACTGAGTAGTTAAATTAAAAAATAACCGAATTTTCGATTAAAATGACAAATCTTAAATTCAGTTATAAATGACATTCCATATCGTTTTTAACTTCATTAAAACAGAAGTCACACGATTCAGTATTTTTATTTTCCAATTAACTACGCAACGCACACTACGCAAATTCTCATAAAATTTTCACGAAAGTTATCGTAGGTGGTTTTCCAGCCAGCGCAAATAATATGAAATATTAAAATAATAAAAAAAACAACAATCTCAAATCAACCGACATCAAATTATAAAAGTAAATCTTGATTGAAGCTGTTGCGCGGTAACTTATATCTTTGCAAAAAGTTAACGCATGCATTGCAAATTGCAATAAGTATTCGTCCAAACTTCAAAGTCATTGACCGCAAAATAAAAAAAAACTTACCTCGTTCAAGCTGAAACTCGATTATAAAAAGCTGATCCGGGACATGTCTCCCGTTGCATCACTAGCTCACAATAACCTGCACTTATTTTGCCGAAAACCATGTGCTATCGATTTCTTTATCACTTTTATCTGTCACTTTAACAACGACCTCTTTTTCACACGAACTATTTTCTGCTGCTCACATTCACTGTCAGGATTTCCTATTTTTTGAATTTGGAACGTTATAATTTTATTTTAAAAGTTTCGTTCTAAAATGGAACGAACGCGAGACATGAGGCCGATTCCACCGTTGGCGGTAAACTGACGAGCCGCGCGCTCACATGCTGTATTGTGTCATCGTTTTGATACTTTATTAAGTTTTACATAAAACACTGCAAGCTGCCAGTTGCTTTACTGTATAAGAACGAATTTTGTTCCATAATATTCTTAATGGTTCAAATGCGAAAGTTCAACTTGATCGGCTTTTATCGTCACTATCCGATATTGGTGATTCAAGTCAAGTGCAAATTAAGCTAAACACGCGCACCGCGATTCTGTTTCTTATTCAATGAACATAAGAATTAAGAACGGTGCAGTATTCTTCGGTGGGTTCTTCTCCACAGCAGCGTGCACATTGCGCGAACCTGTTCTGTTCAAACGAATTAAAATTTTATGAGTTTATTCTTCATTAATTGTGTGAGACGAGACAGCCTTGGTTTGAGCAAAACTTGGTAACTTCATTAAAATTTGACGTCGAAAAGTGATTTGTGAAACTTTTTTATTTTATTTAAAATGCTTGAATGTTCCTTACTGTATTATTTGTACCAAAATCATTACTAAATATAGTTTGTATGAATAAGTGGGTACACAATTTTTAAATAAGGTTGTATATACAAATGAATCAACCTTCCGCTTCTTGTAGTGAATTTAGTAGTAAAAAGTAGTCTACAAGTAACTAGATTTCATCCAAATTCGTTCTGCCGAGTGGACTGGACGAATGGTCAAAAGCTCGCCTACGTTACGGAGGTTCCGGGTTCCGGGTTCCGGGTTCGAATTCCGGTGGGGACTCGTCAAACAAATGACGACAATGACGATGACGACGATGACGACGACGACGACGACGACGATGTTGTCTCTTTGTGAGACTTTCCCCAGTTTGCTTAGGACATTGCAGGCTGTATCACTCAATTGTCCGAAAAAAAGGATGATTCCGTGCTTCGGAAGGCACGTTAAGCCGTTAGTCCCGGTTACTATATGGATGTAGTCGTTATGAGAGCCATGTGGCGGCTCAATAATTCTGACAGCAGGGTTTGTGAGGTAGGTGTACCTCGAAACCCACACGATATTATAAATAACTAGCGACCCGCCCCGGCTCCGCACGGGAAAATGGTTATTGTGCATTATTCTTAAGTATATTATGCATGTATTATACATATAAACCTTCCTCTTGAATCCCTCTATCTATTAAAAAAAACCGCATCAAAATCCGTTGCGTAGTTTTAAAGATTTAAGCGTACAAAGGGAGGGACATAGGGACATAGGGACAGAGAAAGCGACTTTGTTTTATACTATGTAGTGATGAAGCTAAGTACAGCTTGTTGACGGTCAAATGCAAGGTAAATTCTCTCCCTTATTCAACAGACATAAGAACGGTGAACGCACAAAGTGTTCAGCTTAGCGTGCCTCCCACGCAAGGCAATGACTCCTGACTTGCATTAAAATAAAATAACGAACAAAGAACAGGTATTCCCCATACATACTCCAGACGGAATATTTTATAAAAGTCAAAATCAAAGTTACTACCTACAGTTATTCTGAAAATAATAAACGTAATTTTTTGACGTAATATTTACTTTGATTTACAACTTTTATATAGTTAAAATTGGCCGCAGATAGATTATACACATCGTGAGATGATACTCGTATCTATACTTAATATTATAAAGAGGAAAGATTTGTTTGTTTGTTTGCATTCAATAGGCTAAAAAATACTGAACCGATTTTTATGAAACTTGGTATGTAGATAGAATAGACCTTGGGAGTAAAATAGGCTATCTTTTACCGCGGAAAAATTCCTCATTCCCACGGGAAAAACTGATAAAACAGGCTGATCCACTCGTTGCGCTTTCGGTCTAGAAGCGTAATGCTTAGTGCATCCTCCCAGTGTTGACATATGGCATGGAGACCACAACCCTGACCGAAAATGGCGATGGAAAGAGCAATGCTGGACGTATCTATAGACTTTAAAAAATTAGAGCGTAACAACTAGAATTAAAGAGCCACTGTGTATTGTCGTCCTAATTTAAGAAAGCGTACAAAGGACGTACTCATTATTGTGTACTGATATCACTACCACGAATCAACAAGCCAATAAATTAATATAGAAAGTGGGACGTCGACTTTAGCCCAATAACCGTATCGAAGATGCATTACGATCGGGACTACTCAATGCACAGTGTTTCGTTTCGTCAGACACACTAAGTAATTAGTCAATGGAAAATTTAATTCTTAATAGGTAAATGTATGACAATAAGTTGCGTTGTATGATACAGTTGCCTTGTTGTAGTATTTCTAATTGTTGATGTGAAATATCTATAGGCGAGGGGTAAAACTGATTGTTGGCGTGCGAACGTGGCGACCGTGGCGAGCGGGCGTCGGTCGCCACGCTATATTTACTGAAGAAAACTATTCTATAAATACCACTCATAACTAAAAGAGAACAGCTAAAGAAGTAAAAAGATAAAATATAGTTATCATATTAGAAATAATTTATTATGTTTCAAGTCCGGTGAAGCTTGATCCGTCGTACTTTTTCGACTCAAGCATAGGACAATTGAAAAAAAAAATCTATGTTTCACATCTGCCGGGTATCCCGTGACGGCTCACCATTTTTTAGAATTTATTAACTAATCAGTCCAGTACAAGAAGGTACGTACACAGACAGGCATAAGATTCACCTTAAACAAGTTTTTATATCAGCTGATAGCTGTAAATTGAAGGCTATCTAGAGTCTAGATCAAATTGGAAATTAAACGATAAGCTAAAATACGTTAATCCTCAAAATTGTCTGAATCCACTGCTTATCACAATTTGCAATAAACCACAGCATTATTTTAGGTAATTTTAAATCGAATAATTTACTAAGTATTGATTTACTCTCTACCTATACTATACTATGTATTTAGCTACATAGCTATATACATGTATTTATCAAAAATACTTACCATAATAATTACATGCTGATCTACATTTACGTACTTTAGTAATGATAAATTAAATAATATGTAGGTACATACAAAAGATAAGAATAACGTATGCACGCCAATGAAATGATAATGTTTGATCCGATCGATATTGAGTATAATAATCGATAAAACGTTGATAAATAATGTGCTCCTAATCATTTAAATTGTGTTTGGAGGGCTTTTGATAACGCGTTATGAAATCAACAATAGCGCTTAAATAAATACAAATCTTCTTTTACATTATTTGTAATCATCAATAACGCCATAAATACAAATCTTCTTTTACGTTATTTGTAGCTTTTAAATGTCAATAACAGTCCACAGTGTCGGTGGCATAGTGGCTAGGGCCGTTGTCTTCCATTCAGTAGGCGCCGGGTTCAAACCTCGGCTCTTACCAATGTATGTATATTTATTCGATGTTCTGACGGTGAAGGAAAATATCGTAAGGAAACCTGCACATACTTAAGTAGAAATTCAAAGGTTGTGTGTTGTGATTTGTGAAGTTGACCAACCCACACTGGGCCAGCGCGGTTAACTAAGGCCTATTCATTCTGCTACAAAGTAGATTCAAGTTGTGTATTAGACATAGTGTTACGCCGCTATTGAACAACCAACCAAAAACAGCTGGCCCTTGGTTCTTATTACCTGTGACGTCGACAAAAAGGTTTTTCTTACAAACTCCTTTTCGAATATGTATTTTTTTCTTTTGATTTTGAATTTCACTTCGCTCGTACGAACGAGTGGATTTCCTTTCAGAAAATCTTTTGATATTCTCTGTGTTTAGACCCGTTTAGACCTTATTTATATTTTAAGTTTACTTGTGTTTGTTAGATGACGCTGTTAGTTAATAAAACCTTGATTTATTTTTCGTAGTATGAAATTATGGTATTTTTCCTCCGCGCCTTCATGTTAAGTTTAAAAAGTGACAAATATAATTTATACCTACAAAAACCAGTACATAAGGATTTCATCTTTAGTTAGTGGGATTTTTGGGGCTTCAAGAGTATGTCTAATGTACTCGTACTTTTTTTTTTTACGAAATAACCTACGGAGTTGTTGACCACTTATTGCATATCTAAAAATATCCATTTATAAGAAAAATAAAATAAAGCGGGCTACTCACACAGCTTTTGCAGGCGGCATCCTCATAGGCGACATCTCTCCACTAACGGTGTCCGCAGCTTCCTCATCAGCCACGTTGACTTCAGACCCATCAGGGTGGTCAATTCCGTTGACCATGATCACTGGAGCGTCCGGAGTGCTTTCCACGTCAACGTTCGCCATCTTGACTTGTCAAAGTCCAATCTGATACACAGGCCTAAAATAATCTGTATTTTTGGGTAGTTCACTAATAAGCTGTTACTATTAAAACTCTCGTGAATCGTTTAGTTAGGTTCATGGACCAGCTATGTATTCCGTATAAATTTATAAATATTTTTCGGATCAGATGCAGTTTAATAACGGTGATTTGTTATTATCTTTAAAATCCCAATACGGAATCGAGGGTTATTGAAATTTGAATTAAAATTAATTTCTTCTTTCTCTCTATCTTTTAAAACCCAAGGATAGTTGGGAAACGAGGATAGTTGGGATTTGAATTTTTTCTGACTGCTGCTGTGACAATAACTCGAATACAATTATTTTATACGTTTATGTCTACCTATTATAATAAGGTCAAAGTCAAGTCAAAGTCAAAAAGTTTTATTCGAAGTAAGATTTTACAAATCACTTTTCGACGTCAAAACTAATGAAAACCAAGGCCGGCTCTCGTCTCGTAAGGAATAGTAAATTGTTTGAAAGGTAGAAACTTATTAAAATTTATTAGATAATAGGTTTCAGTCGCTGATACATAAAAAACTCAAGTGTCTGATTCACATCTAACTGAACACAATACTAATAAAAAAAACAATATCCGAAAAATACAGATTATTAAAAAACACTCGCGGATTTTCAACACAGCATAAGAATATTTTTTTAAACTTAGTTCTAACTTTGGTCAAAACGGCGACTCCTTACAGGAATTCAGCACAAATGGACGAGGCTCGAACAATTATCTGATAATGAATAAAATAATCCACTTATCAGTGTTTAATTGGCCGATAGAGCAATATAATTTCTTAGACTTTACTGTGAAATGTCCGGCTGATTAGATTATATGACAATTTTTGAAAATTTTTCCGGAGTTCTCACTAGTTCTGTGTAAAAATTCTTCAATCTGTAGATACGATTTTTTCTCTGGGACGTATGTACTGGTATTTACCAACTTTCCTTTTACGGGGCATTCCACGGAAAAACCTACTTATGTCGGGCACCTGAAGCGTAATCTAATCGGTTAGATGTGACCTTTTGTGTTATGTCAATCTTGGCCTTTGCAATAAAATTGTTGTTACACAGGTGATATTCTTACCTATTCCCCGGATTATCCAAGTTGGGTTGTATTTTTACCTGTTTGGCTACAAAGTGTAACGTAACAAAATTTAAGAATTAGTGTGTATAACTGTTGGTGAACCTAATAAAAAAGAAACTGAGGCAGCAGCTACAACTTTACTTACAGTACAGATGATAGGGACCAAAACGCCTGTTCGTAATATCTTAGCAAAATAATCTATTTTGAAAATCTACAATACTTGATTAAAATTGTAGGATTCTTCTACACGATGATTTTTCATCATCATCATCATCATCATCTCAGCCGAAAGACGACCACTGCTGGACAAAGGCCTCCCCAAGGATCTCCACAATGATCGGTCCTGCTTGGCCCGCATCCAGCGGCTTCCCGTGATCCTCACCAGATATCGTCGGTCCACCTTGTGGAGGGCCTGCCCACACTACGCCTTCCATCATTCAAGAACGTTTCTGCTCCAACGGCCGTCGATGACTTTTATGAAATGAAATGAAATATTTACCTTTAGAATTTTTACATAAATCGGATGTAGGAAGATCAGACATAAAGTGCGGTCTTCGAAGAATCTCCTTGTCGGGTTGTCGCATTGTTCACAAAATATTTTGACAATCACAGTAACAACCGCTTTGTAGTGATAAAGTCGGTTTAATTTTACAAATTAACAGCTTCTTCCTAAAGTCATCTTTTCCAATTAACTTCTTTATTACTTATCATCTACTAGCGACCCGCCCCGGCTCCGCACGGGAAAATGGTTATTGTGGGTTATCCTTCAGTATATTATGCATGTATTATACATATAAACCTTCCTCTTGAATCACTCTATCTATTAAAAAAACCGCATCAAAATCCGTTGCGTAGTTTTAAAGATTTAAGCGTACAAAGGGAGGGACAGAGAAAGCGACTTTATTTTATACTATGTAGTGATAGTGATGATACTATAAAAATATTATTCTAAAAATAATTTTACCTCTAGGTACTTATTTTATCATTTATTTATCCTACAATAAAAAATATTTCAAACCAGTTTATAAAATGATAAATTCATTCGACTATATTAAGACTATATTATGTATCTGTATTGTCTGTCATAAATATTACAACCTAATGTAGATAATCTTGATGGTTGATAAAACTTTATTATTGCGTTTTGACCTGTAAGGAAATAATATGTAGTTTGTTTGTTGTGTGCATTTTATTTGATCCGAGCTATCGATCGTGTCTTACAATATACAGGATGTAAGTACTGGCTGAGCGAATACTGTAAAGGCATGCTCAATAAATGAATCTGTTAAACTATCCCACGGAAAGTTTCCTTCGAAAGACAAAGTATTCATTTTTGACTCGATATTTACTTAGTTAATTCGTTACATATTCTTTTCTGGTTAGTTCAGAAATTTGGCTGTCTTCTGTGGAGAAAATCTTTTTACAATAGGCCTGTGTCCTTAAAAAATGTAATTAGTCCGTCTTTTAGATTTTTCAAAAATAAGAGACACGTATTTTTTTATTTGTAAATCGGACCAAAAATTAGTGCTACCAAACGTAGCACGGTGTGACGTCACACGTTACTTTAATGGGCTATATCTTTGTTATTTTTTGTTTAATCGAAAAAAGAAAAAATACGTGTCCAATATTTTTTTATAATCTAAAATACGGACTAAATAGAATGTAATTATTTTGACCCTTGACACAGGCCTATTATAATTCTAGGCTTTCCGCCCCGCGTTGAATTTTCCCCATAGTATTGAGGTGTTTTCCCGCGGTATAAGATAGCTTATGTCCTTCCCCAAAGTATATTCTATCTCAATACCGATATTCATCAAAATCGGTTCAGTGGTTTTGTTTTGAAAGCGTAACAAACAGACATAGTTACGTTCGCATTTATAATATTAGTAGAGATTATTTATATTATAATTTTTGCAACAGAAGGAATTGCAGTCTCTCAGGCAGATTAATCCCATGGATTTTTATCTTGTAAGTAAGTAGTCTGTTATTTTATATTTTTGTTACGAAAAAATAATCTGGGGCAGTTAAAAGAATAAGAACTATAATTTATGTTTTATTAAGAAATACTTACTGAGAATCACTTAAACATTTTTCACTATTCGAAAACGTACAGTCGAGGAAATTAACGAAAACTTAAAAGAAAAACTAATACAAAAAAAATCTAATACAAAACACAATAAAAATAATAAAAATGAAAACAAAAAGTCAAAATTGTTTTAAAAGTAAATAGACTTATTATTACTGTTTTATATGAATAGTTCCTTTGTCAGTGAACTTTTTAAACGCAGCATTATTTCCTCAACTGTACATGAAAACTTACCTACTTAATTTATCACCAAATATTATTATACTTATAATGCTAACGCAGAAAAACTGGTTGATTTAATGAAATCTATGAGTATAGGTATGTACTGAAAACTTTATGGAGAATCCCTATTACTTTAAATGTCGTAGTAATTGCTACGCTTCTGCTACGGTCGCTACGCCGTAGTAGGTTACGGTATGATTTATTCGACATAATATTTTTGAACAGTTTATCTTTATGATATGTGGCGTAAGAGCGTTGTGGACATTCGGTGACAAAATCTTGCTTCTGCGCACTTAAATTGTTAAGTCTTTCCCTGTTTCTCAATAACTCAGTGCTATTAGGATTATTGTTCAGAGTAGTTACATCTTCTGTGCTGTTAAGAAAGACATACCTGTGATATGTCAAAACTTTATGGCGAGGTAGGCTATTTTACTTGAATTTCCATTAAGTGGAACGTCATGTTTTTTGGACGCCATTTTCTGGGTCAGTCATCTTCTATCTAAATAGGTCAACTTCGAGTGACATGCTTTTCTCGGTTATTCGTCTTCTATACACCATGTAATTTAACTGGTTGTTTTTTCGCAACAGTTTTTTCGACTTATGAATGAAAATGAACAAAATACCCTAAGTTAAAACATCAAAATTTAAATTCAACTTGTCATAAAAAGTGGCTGATCACGTGACTGAAGTGCATATGAAAAAGTTGAGTATTATGTTTCAAAGTTATTTACTTTCATGAGTACTACTATGTTGCGGATAAATAAACAGTAAAATTTATACAGTGTATAATAATAATTATAGCCCTTCGTAGAGAAAGTACGTAAATACTATCGGTTGAAATGGTCACCGTTATTCCATTACCTATAGTTCTAAAACTAACCAGTTTTCCTTTAAAACCCTAATACTATGAGGCTTTAGTGGTCTCTTCTGCTTTAGTGACCTGGTCATCCTCTCTCTGGTACAGATAGCTGGTCTGCGGGGTCGTGCTGGAGCTGGAGTAGGTTCCGGTAGCCTGGGAGGTCTGGCCGAAGGTGGAGTAGCTGGGTGGCTGGCGGTTGCCGGGGTAACGGTCACGGTAGCGATCCCTGTTCTGATCTAAATCGCGGTCGCGGTCTCGAAGGTCTAGTTGGTTCACGCCGCTGGAATGAGAGAGATATATGCATTTAAATATAGTCGAAGGAGTGACGCTTACTACAATAGATTCTATGATTAAAAAAATAATAATTATTGCAGTGTCAGATAAGAAAGATATATTTTTTTAATTGACCTATGCTTGTGTCGAAAAAGTATGACCAATCAAGCTTCACCGGACTTGCGGAGGAGCAGAGACCCTACTCCAAAAAAAAGTCATATACTAACGTTTCTAGGGGCGGCTCGAGGGAGCCTCGGACCACGGCCTAGCGCGTTGATACTGAAAAACATCGTGAAGGAGACGACGCATGAGGGGCTCCGTCTCTGGTTATCAATTTTGATTTTGGATATGGCCGCGCCCCCGCCGGCGGGTACGGGCGTTGTTACCTGAAGGGCAAGATAAGAAAGAAATGGGAAAAACTCAACAGGCACCAGACACAAAAAAGTGCTCATCACATGAAACTTTACTTTGGGCGAGATTAGAACCCCAACAAGCAAAAATCGGTTTCATAAGAATCCTGGAACCAATTTTTTGTATACTTATAACGAATTTATAAGCGCTTACTAGCCCGGAAAAGGGCCCACTTTATAAGCGTATTCTGCCTTGTAACACCCTGATAGTACTCTCGTCGAATTCGACTTACGACCAATACAGCCTTGTAATGGCATTGTGTGAAACTGTATACACCAACAAAATCAATTATAAGTGTCTTACAGAGCTAATCTGGATTATTACTCACTCCACAATTCTACTAAAAGTTATAACTCATTCGGTCATTCATTCATTTGCTTTCCAAAATAAACGGAGTTTTGTGCGTCGGTGAAATAAATAAAATACAAATATTTGAAGAACAGGAGGAGAGAACTAAGGTTACCTACGTGTATTCTATTTTTATTTCATTTTCTTAGACTGATCGTTATTTAATGTTGTTGATCTTAAACGCATGGGGACCTCATATTTCCTGTGCAACATTTCAAGTTTTAGGTCAAAATTTTAAAGCCCCCCTTAAAATGAGCATTTTTATATTTTTATTTATTTTATTTTAAATAGTCACTGTTGAGTTTAATCTCCATTTTATAGGCAAGCATTTTGAAGTACGTTACTACACCATTATCAGGGTACTCAGTTCTATAACGTCACGCGCAAAACTACAATCAAAATGGCTGATCCAGCGTCATACACGAGAACTTTTTCGGCTCATAACACCTTATTCCAAAGGTAAGTAAACTTATAATAGCTTTGACAACTATTTTATAAGTTTATTGGACTATAAAAGTGTATGGCAAGTAGCGTAATAGGAAAAAGTAGTATCTTTGAAAGCATTTATAGGATCGCATAGATCTAGAGCCACTTTATACTTACAAAATGCCTTTATGAAACTCTTTTACTAATAATGGACTCAAGTATCGTACTTTTAAGCGCTTATAAGTGCTACTTATAACAATGATCAATCTCAAGTCTAGTTGCTCCTATTTGAAGCTTTTATAAGTGAGTTTAGCTTATAGTGGCTATCAAACATGACCTTATAAGCGCTTATAAGGTTAAATATAAGAGTAATTGCGATCAAAAACTAAGTAGCATTTTCTGGAACACATAGAAGAGTAGTTGGAAACGCCAGAATCATTATAAGAGTCTTATAAGTGTCATACACTTATAAAGTGTGTATTCTGAGGCTAATTTGCTTGTTGGGGCGACCCTGTGCTTAGAAGGCAGACGTACTACCAACTAGGCTTCGGGACCCATAACTTTATGGAAGCAATAACATACAATAAATAATTTTGAATCACTTCTTATTTTGATTTCTATGCTTTTTTTTAATTGACCTATGATTGAGTCGAAAAAGTACGACACGGATCAAGCTTCACCGGACTTGCGGGGGAGCGGAAGACTCTAACCTAAAAAAATTCTATTTATCACCCTCACCTCTGATCCCTATACGGTCTAATCCTCTCTCCAACGCTGTGCCATCCACTAGCAGTTTGTCCTCCATATCCAGCTTGACTGTTGGCCGCAGCGTTCTGTCCATAAGGTCCTTGGGCATACCCTGCTTGCCCGTAGCCTCCAGCGCTTTGCCCATAGAAAGCTGATTGCCCGTAGCCTGCTGATTGCCCGTAGCCTGCTGATTGCCCATAGCCTGCTGATTGCCCGTAGCCTGCTGATTGTCCATAGCCTGCTGATTGCCCATATCCTGGGCCATAACTGGCGCTAATGTCTTGTCTGTAGCCGCCATCTTGCTGCCCGTAACCCAGAGACCCTCGGTAGTCGATAGGGTCCCGGTAATCCCGATAGCCACCGGCGTAGGCCGCTCCCGAATTCTGCCAACTGGATTCCGCTGCTACTGGTCTGAGGATAAAAGTGTTTTTACGTATGTGGGGTTTATGAGATACGGTCATCTGATCTTAAACTATGGTTTGTTTCATATTAATCCGGACAAAAGGTCATTGACACCTGCATACAATGCGCACATTTTTTTCAAACGATACGATAAAACTATAGAATATTATTGCAAAATACGTAATTTGAAATACCGTAGGTAGTAGAAGGCGGGGTGAGCGTGTGACCTTGCCAGACATTTTGGCGTTACATTATTTTTAATAACTTTCAAGAAAAGAAAGATGTCAATGAACTTTTGTCTGGATTTATGTGAAACACACCATGGGCAGAGTCAGACCGATTACAAGCATCAGATTTTTGCCGAATTTTGAGTTTCTGTTTGGGAATTAGCATAAAAAACTCCAAATTAGTATGGATTCCCGTTTATTTGCTAGATTTTAATTGGAATTGCTTTGGAAGCCATATGGAATTAATTCGGAGTTTCTGTTTGGGAATTAGCATAAAAAACTCATGGGTTCCCGTTTATTTACCAGATTTGAATTGGAATTGTTTTGGAAGCCATTTGGAATTATTTTTGTCTTTGACTAAAGCTTTTTGTATTTTGTAATGTACCTACCAAATCAGGCTACGACATGAAACTAAAGAATTACCATTTTGTTGCCAGCTTGAATTGTGATTATGTCCCTATTTGGAAGCTAGCCACGAAATCCAGCGAAACTAAAGGAACCCCATTTCGTTGCCAGATTCAAATTGGGAATAATACTCCTATTTGGAAGCTAGTATGAGAAGTGAATCTTTTTCTCACCTGGCAGCATACTCAGGGCGCCCGAAGGCTGCGGCGGCGGGCGCGGGGGCTGCTGGCGCGGGTTCGGGGCGTCCTGAAGCGAAGTAGTACCCCCTCCCGCCCGCGTCCCACCCCGCCTGACCCCGGTACGTCTCGTCCCACGGCCTGAAACTGGTTGCGGTAAAGCATCATAACAATTTTTGACGTGGCAACGTCTTATAATTCACGTCAATTTGCACGCACTAAAAACATGACGCAATGCGGCGTTACCGCGCGGCTGAGGCGTTCCTTTGAAGGCTTGAAGTGCAAGCGAGAGCGCGGAACGAGCGACAAAGAGGCACAATCGTTGTCACGTTCAACTATCGTCAGTAAACCGACTTTACAGACAACCGCTTTTTGTCTTATCTTTGATGAGCTTGTTGTCGGTTGAAACGAGGCCGAAGGTGGAGCGAGCTTGTCCAGAAAATGCCTGTTCACTCTAGCTTTTAAAAGACCTGGCAAATTGCTTATGAATATATTGTTGAGAGCGTCGGTGGCCAAGTGGCTAGGGCTGTTGACTTCCATTCGGAAGTTCGCAGGTACAAGCCTCGGCTCGTACCAATGTGTTTTCGATTTTCGAATTCATATGTACGTTTATTCGACGCTCTTACGGTGAAGGAAAACATCATGAGGAAACCTCCACACACCTGCGAAAAAAGGTTGTGTGTGAAGTTGACCAAACAGCACTGGGCCAGCGTGGTCATCTAAGACCTATTCACCCTGATTTCAGGGTAGGCTCGAGCCCCTCGGTGGGGATATAATATGAGCTGTTAACAACATATTGTTTGCAAGTTATACAAGTACACATATACCTATATGTATTTAAAAATTCTTCGGCCAGTCCTTTCCACATTAGATTTTGCAGATGTGTTAATAACTTGCTAAATATATACCTACACGGTGTGAGGTCAATGGATCTGACGTTATTTGCTTCTGAGAAAAGTTTATTTGGGAACATTGCTCAAAACTATTGAGTGACTGATGTTCAATGATCAGTGATCATGTTCTTTTCTATCAGTATTCGCTAAGCTGCCATAAACACCCTGTATAGGTTTTTTGATTTAAAATTATAACAAATAAGGAAAATAGACGCGGTTCTTCAGCAAAATGTTGTAAAACATCCAGAAGTTAAACTGTTTAGAAAGAAACTTTATTGAAACAATTCACGAACTCACAAAATCCATCACCCGATTCTAATTTAACTACTAGCGGTCGTTCGCATTCGCAAAATAACAATGAATACCGTTACGGTATAGTCGCAAATTAAAACAAAAACTAAAATAGGGTACTAGAACCAAATACCATCTACTTTAACGACTCACTAATGAAATTATAATGAAAGATATGTAACAAAAGAATAGCAAAAAAGTTTACAAAAAAACGAACTACCTACCTACATAATAATATAACCGAATTCGAAAGGTCGATAACCTTTTCAAATTGAATTTCTAACGGTCATTACCCAGATGTACTCAGCTGTGTGCAGCCAACGGCAAACAAGATGGCGGGCAAAAACAAATAAAATAGGGTTTCGCGAATTTACAACTGGCCAGTGCCTGTGTGATTAACAGGTATGGATTTAGAAGTGTATTTGATATGATTTGACAGCGAAAAAAATATCTCTATGGTTTTCGAGTACTACACACACTGTTAAGCATTCTATGACAAGATATCTTCTTTCCGTGTCAGAATTATCGAGCTGCCTAAAGCTCCTGACATAGCTTGTATAACGACTACTAGATAGTCCGACTAACGGCTTTAAGTGCCTTCTGAAGCACGGAATCATCTTTCTTTTCACACAATCAGGTGATTCAGCCTGCAAATGACAAGACAATATCACAAAATGTGTCACTTCCTCGGTTAAGTCTCCATGTAAAGACGACAATTCATCACCCATAATAATAATAAAGAGTTAAGTTTCCCGGAAAAATCAATCCAATTTATCTTTGTATTTTGATAACCTTACAATCAGAACGTGTATAGATGCTATATTGTAAATAGAACTATGACAGTTTAAAACGCAATTTCTGAATTGAAAAGGAAACTTGTGTTAAATACATCCCTGCTTCTTAGTACTAAAGCGTGTCAAGATTTTCCTTGCAAATTGTATAATAGGTGGGATTAAGTACACATGTAGGATGCGATGTTTATATTGTCAGTATATGCGGGCTATAAATACCTATAAATTTATACGAATGGTGCAAAGCCAAGCCTACGTCTCTTGCGCATGCAAACAATGGGAAAAGGGACTTCGCAAAACGATTATTGCACTCTTGTTGGGTTCAGTCAAGAGGAACATTTTTGGTGGGTCTACTACACTACAAGTAGGCAAATAAATATTGAAGCAATCTTATTGGATTTTTCCTTAGTAGTACCTATTTACAATTATTAGATTAAATTGACAGTGATTGCTATATTTTTTCTAGTGTTAGATTAATTTTAAATATCGCTGTCCGTTACTTTTCATATCCCTACCATATAGGGTAAGCAGGCCTCAGTCTCAGTCTAGCATTAAGTATATGACCTGTTTAGTAGGTAATATTAGCAAGTTAGTCCTTGCCAGTAGATCGACTTTCCAATGTAGGTCCAATAACTTTAATATTTTACAATTTTTAAGTAACTTTTATTTGCAAACATTCGTGTGATGAACACTTGTGTTTGCCTTGTGTCTGGATGTATTTCTCTGTATGCTTAGCTGTCACAGGCTCAGTCTAGTTTGGGTTTTGGTATTCTGTGGTTTGGGGTCAGATGGCCGTGTGTGAGATGTCTCACATATTATACATATATTTTTTAATTTATTTATAATAAAACATATTGTGAGCTTCTCTATAATGACTCATAAATATCAGAAGCCCAAACCGTTACAAATCCATGCCACATTTACTGAGCATTGACCACGTGCGCGATCTATTGTATTTTCTAAACCAATTTCATGTGAAAGCGAATTGTCATCAATTGACGTGTTTGACACGAGTCCTGTAACGGTATTGACAATTTACTGACAGCCGGACCGTGATGATGATGGTGCAATGGTGTCACCGATACATGCTCTCACAGACTTTCCTAATTGATCTCTTTACAACGGGAAATATCACGTCCATCGGTTACAATGCTTCTCTTTTGGACTGTTCCAGTATCCCTTTTTAATATTGAACTATCAAACTTATTATTTATACCAACTTTAGTTAAAACCCATACTTCCTTGTCCTATCTTTCTGTACTTTTATGGTATAAAATCTTTCTTACCTGTCGTGCGGTCCTCTGCCAACGCCAGGCCCGTATCCTCCATAAGCATCATCGTATCCATTCCCTCTGTTAAATCTGTCGTCATAAGCTGGTCTGACCGGTCTCTGGTATCCAGGATATCCGTACCCGTCATATCTTCCTCCAAAACTTCCTGCTGCGTAGGGATCATCGTATCTATCATACAAAGGGCGTCTTTCCCTGTACGGATCTTCATAGTATGGTCTTTCTCTGTCATATGAAGGCCTGTAAGGATCTCTTGAGAGGAATCTATCGTAATAATCGGGTCTATATCTGTCACGATCGTCGTACCTATCGCGGTCTCTGTCTCTATTCCTGTTTCTATTCCTGCTTGGTCTGTCTCGGTCATCTTTGTCATCGTAAGGTCTCTTTTTATCTCCATCATTTTCGTTTTCTGTACCGTTGTTATTACTATTGCTGCTTCTATCTGTGCTGTATCTCCTGTCATCATCATCACCGTCGTTCCTATTTCTATCATGCCTGTTTCCAGATGTGGGTCTATGTCCTTCTCGCCTATCGTCATCGTCATAGCTATTCCTATCTCTTGACCTTTCATAGTCTCTGTCGTCTCTACCGTCATACCTACTATCTTCATAGCATCTTCCACATCTTGATCTGTCGTATTCTAGTCTTCCATATTCTAGTCTATCGTAGAGTGGTCTTGGTCCATATCTGGGATCGTAGTAATAACTCCTTCCTTGTCTTGTTAATGTTTTTTCTTTAGCATCTGGCGTTAATACTGTTGATAGAATTGTTTCCCCAGATTTAAGTAATGGTTCAGCTAAGCAGGAAAAGATGAATGTGGAGAGAGCCTGTAACAATAAGTAACAAATCAAACTGGTAAAATTAAGAAAATGAGTGCTTAGCTCGGTTATGGAATCGTGTAATTGAAGTCTGCATTACACCTTTTGCTGCTTATATTGTTGTATTCTATTTCAGTGATAGTATTAGGCATTAGTTTAGCTTGCTGAGACACAAAAATAGATAAGACATAAGGTGCCGTTGACGTTATTTATTTACAAGAGAAAACTCTAAAATATTTAAACTCTAGATTATTGATAGTCTGCTTTGGTAACATTAACTATTTTTCAATTTTCATTTTTTTATATCTTAAAGCAAAATATTGCTATTAGTATAATAAGCTACAAACATTGCTTTACTCTTGCTTTAATCCTTATTCTTATCTTACTCTATTAAATAAATTCACATTTTAAGGTCAGACAGTTTGACACTTATTAAGTGTGTGCAATCAAGCAAGTTAAACAATGTGACAAATGCGATTATTCTGTTCCAATTTACGTTTATATCAAACAATAAATCTTTTAAGTTAAATTCCGTAAAAACATTAATAGAGTCATTGTTAGCACATTTAATGGAGTCATTATACCACTTGGTCTTGAAGATGTGGTGATGAAATTAACTGTTTATTCATATTATATACCTACTCATTTAATTATAGCACAAGTATTATTTGCGTTGGGTTCCGTGGCTGCTTAAGTTAATCTATTTTGACATGGATACGATGGAGGCTGTATATTTTAATTATAAATGAAGAGCACCGCTATAAGTCTTTGACAGATTATGATGACCATTAAAGCACCATCGGAAACCATGAGGTTTTCTTAAAAGCCCATAATTAAAAGCCTACCTCGATTTAGGGTGAATAGGTCCTAATCAACCACGGTTCGAACCTCGGGTCAGACTTCCGATTTTAGAATTGATAATGTAAGTTTATTCGACGTACGGTAAAGTGAAGGGAAACATTGTGAGGAAACTTGCACTTGCCAAGAACTTCAAAGGTTGTGTGTGAAATGAACCAACTGCACTGGGCCAGCGTGGTCGGTTAAGACCTATTCACCCTTTTTAGCTCAGTCCCCTCGGTGGGGTCATTAGGGGCTGTTAACAAAACAACTATTTTTTATAATACACCAAAGCTTAATATTTCTTGTTACGTAAAATGTATCTACGGAACACTATCCCTAATACGGGTTTACCTACTCGTCGCCCCAGTGCTTGTTTGAGCTATGTGCCATTGGTTACATTTTACAGTAGAAGCGTTTTATGCTCTATTTTTAGTATTATGCTTTAAATTTTAGATTTCAAGATCTGTTTTAATACATGAGTTACATTTGAACTGGTTGTTATAATTTTCATCTAGAGAATGGTAATTGTTTAACCTTATTTTACAGTTTTTATGTGCACATAGAACAAACATGCACAAATATTATTACGAATGTGGACTTAAACCATTACCTCCCTAGAGATAGGACAGAGTGACTGTTTCATTTTTACGTGTTTATTTGTTCTATGTTCCAAATGTATATACAGGGTGGTCATTTTAAACTTTTCTACTATGTGTGCCTACCCTGGCCCTAATACCTGTGCACGCCACTGTTAACCGACAATTAAACACTAAAAAAAATGGTTTGCCAGAGCCGATCCTGCACGGTCATCGAAATTTTTATCGTATTTTTTTTGTGAAACTTACCTCATAAAGTACCCGAATAAAAGTGGTCGCATCCAGTTAACCATTGATTAATGATGTATAAAAAATTAGGTCTGCCATTGCGCAGCCTGCCGGAAGTACTTGGCAGACCCTAATTTTTTATACATAATTAATCAATGGTTAACTGATGCCACCACTTTTATTCGGGTAGGTACTTTATGAGGTAAGTTCCACAATAAAAATACGTCAAAAATTTCGATGACCGGAAGGATCGGCTCTGGCAGATCTTTTTTTTTAGTTTTTAAGTGTCGGTTAACGATCTAGAGATAGCCTATTGAGGTACTCGATGAGGTAGGTACTTAGGCACCCGGCTGACGCACTATTAATACCTAAGATACTAAAAATACAAAAAAAAATACAACACTGTTATTTTTTCTTTGGCTTCATCAACACCCGTTCGCAGTGCCGCGGGCTTGGAGGTTGTTTAAAGTCATTGAAAAACTACACCCTGTTTCTAATTCAAAACGTAATCGAGTGTGAATTAAAAAGTACTTACTGCTCAAAATGCGGCTGTCTCCCATTATATATTTTTTTAGAACATGTTCTAGACATCATGAACTTCACTGTCAAACAATTTAATCATGAAAAATAATAAACTATTACGATTTTTTAATCGTTTTCGACGACCGACCAAGCGTTTTCTGTCATGTCTCCAGTCACTCTGACGACTTACACAAAATGGCGGACATGGCGTCGCGGTCTATGATTGGTCGATTGAGTGGACAAAGCCCACTCAAGCAGTTAACGTTTCTTACGATGTAGGATTTAAAACAAACACAGGACAAGGACCAAAAAAGCACATAATTTTTATTACAGTGTCGTGTCACAAATAAAATTTAAATGAAGTTTTCGTTGTTTTAAGAGAAAAAAGTTTAAAATTTTCTTTAACTAACCGGACTGAAATTTAAATCTTGACAAAACTGCATTTAAACTTAATTTTAGAAATTTTGGTCGATAGTCCAAACAAGCACTAGGGCGACGTACTCTTGCTTGTCTTGTTTTCCTACTGTTTGAATATGCAGTGGTTCATAGTATCCGTTAGTAGTTTTATTGTATTCCGAAAAAAGTGCAAGCCCAGTCAATTATAAAGTCGTTATGTGATATCTTTTCTAATTAATCTCGCAAATGTGTATAATAGGTATATTCCTATTTCTTACTTGTATTGTTTGCAAGGAACATGGGAAATATTCCAAGATTTTGTACAGTTCAGCAAAAAAATCTTGAAACGGAACTAATCTTACTTCTCAGCTCTTCTCAGAAATATCCATAAGTTAGAGCGTGATAGTGTGACATAAAATGGCAAAACCGCAAAGGAGGTGGCGCCCCTATTTATTTCAAAACTTTTTTGCCAAGCTTATCCGAGACCTGTCAATTTAGGAAACAAGCATCTTGCCTTCATCTTCTTCTTGGGTATTTGCGAAATAAAATATTTTGATAGAAAGTAAGACAATTAATTTTATTTTGATTGAATAATATTTCAAATGACGGACCCGTAGCCTTGTTGGTAGTACCTACCCTTTAAGCGTGGTAGATCATGTTTTCAGATAGTCTATTTAGAGGAACGCCTGTCTTCGAAGCACAGGGTCACAGGTTTGAATCCCTCCCAGGGCAAACATTCGTGTTCACTTTTTGCCTTGTGTTTGGATGTTGTATATTCATATTATGTTTGTATGTTCGTCAGCTATCTGGCACCAATAGTACAGGTTCTGCCTAGTTTGAGTTCAGATAACCGTGTGTGAGGTGTCCCCACATATTTGAAAAGGAAGACTTTCAAGTAAGGATTAGACCGTGACAAAGAGAATCAGTCAGATTACAATATTATCACAATGAACTGCATTGCGTCACCTTGTACAAACAGGAGTTTTCCTAACCGGTAGGTACTTGACGGATTGAAATGATGAGTTTATCTCTTGCGCAGATCTGTCAGCCGGTCAATACCAGTGTTGCTATTTCATAAAACCGTGCGAACCTGATGCTTGCTTCCCCATTTTTTTATGCCAACGAGTTCCGGGTTTTTTGTTTCTAAATTATACAGTAGCGGTTTTGCGTTTGTTAATAGATCTATTTTTAAGTGTTGTGGCTACTTCGTTTACGCGCAAACATCTATAGATTTTTTGTGATTGATTTAAAAATAAGGGTTTCATCATTATTCCAAAATTATATGATCTTATTCAACTAAGTATTTTGTACCTTTAAAAGAAAATAGAACGGTAATTTTACAGTAAAAAAAAAACTTGTACCTTTTGCCTTTACCCATTTATCAGAGCATAAAAAATTGCTTGAATTCATATCCTACGATTATTTTATCATACAACTTGTTGTTTATCCGCAAAACAGTGGTTACTCATTAAACTGAACAGCATTCCCTAAGGAACATAGGTTGAAACCTCAAAATTAAAATTCTACTTGTCATAGAAAGTAGCCGGTCACGTGACTGAAGTTTATATGAAAAGTTGAATTTTATTTTTGAGATTTATACCTTACCTATGTTCCAAGTATGTTCCCTAGGGAAAGGTGTACAGTTATGTAGCGGACAAACAAACAGTTAAATTTCACGGTGTATTACACATAGGTAACCAATAGGTATATTGTATGTAACTATTACATTACAAGCATAATCTTACTGATACATCTTTCAATTTCCTTTTAAAAACAATACACGCTTATGGTTACTCATATTGCATTTAAGATCATCAGCACATAATCAGATGATCTTCCGCGCGCCCAGTTACATTAGCCCTAAGTACAAATACTCGAAAATGGTTTCCTTCCTGCACACCACTTTAATATCACAATAGTAATTAGTCTACGGCCTCGATTTTTTTGTAAGTTATCTCACAGTTTAATGTGACATCATACCATTGTTTTTTTGGAGGTCGAACAACGAAATAAAGCTTGGAATTTTGTACGACTGCATTGTTTGGTGTGATGGATATGCGTTGGGTTTGCGTTGATCTCTTTATTTTTGTGGTACTTATTGCTGGTTTGATAGAAAGATAGCTTATTGCGTTACTTAAAACACACATAAACGAACATATACTTCTTTTCAAGTAACTTAATAGACAGAATAAAAGGACGTAATGTGAGAAAAAGTAGAGACCGACATTTTTTATTTGACTTCTAGTTTCTTTCTCTATAGCACTAAAATGTTCTGAATACTTGAAAATCTGTTTAATGTCTTTTTTGAATTGACCTATGCTTGTGTCGAAAAGGTACGACCAATCAAGCTACACCGTACTTGCGGGGGAGCGGAAAACTCTACCTCAGAGGTGCTCAGAGTAATCATGTACCAACGCGTCTAGGGGCGGGGTGAGAGGACAAACTTACATACGTACTTGTACTTGTTGTAATAGATAGATGATACTTTTGTTTTTTTAATTAATTTTTTTACTGACCTAATACCACCCTATGCTAGCCTAACTTCCGGGGAAAGCTGATTTTGAAATTACAGTTCAGTAAATAACAACACAGTTTGCTTAGCAATTTATGACATAAAATTACTATTTAAAAGGTTTACTTTTCAGGTTAGTAAATCTCATTGTTTGACTTGCTGTGCACTTGGCCGGTTCTTTCTCCCCGCGCAAAAAGAAGAGATTTCAGTTTCACGTCGAAGCTCCTGAACAAATTAACTGATTTTGATCAAGTAATTTTTATAAAAGGCAACTTTATCGAGTGTTATTAGTTAAAAGTTAAAAAAAAAACTTTAACCTGATGCTGCGAACATGTGATGAACAAAATACGTAAAGTAGGTATTTGGCTTTTCTGACTGTGGCGGCGGATTTATAAATGATTTTTTTACACTTCGCCGATTACAAAAAAGTAATAACACTCTTTTATAACCAATTTCCTTTCCTCTGACAAATAGCTACAATATAACGTTATTAGCATGTAACAAAGTATTGTTTTAGTTTTGCACTTTAAGTATGGTGCGTGCATCCGTCGAGTAATCGTTTTATAATTGGCTATGGCGACCGTGGTCTGAGGTTATGGGGTTTAGAATACGTGTGAATTAAGTCATGGGTTATATCAAACTAAAGATGATCTTCTTTTGGTGCAGAATGTTGCACTGTAAGCTACTGTACTGTAACCCTGGTATCAAAATTATTAAGCTGCGTAAGGCTTCTGATATAGCTCGTATCACAATTATTGACACAACAGCCGCCGTGGTCGGGTGGTCAAAAGCTCGTCTGACACTACACAGGTTCCAGGTTCGAATCCCGGTGGGGACTCGTCGAACAATCACTTTGTGAGACTTTACTCAATTTGGTTAGGACATTGCAGGCTGAATCACCTGATTGTCCGAAAAGAAAGATGATTCCGTGCTTCGGAAGACACGTAAAGTCGTTCGTACCGACTACTATCTACGGATGTAGTCGTTATAAGAGCCATGTCGGAAGCATAAGGCGGTTCTATAATTCTGACACCAGGGTTTGTGAGGTAGGTTCACCTCGAAACCCACACGATAAGCAAGCAAGCAACAATTATTAGGCCGCCTAAGGGTTTCTGACAAGGCTCGTAGACGACTTAATCCGTAAAAAATTAGAATTGACCTACGCTTGTGTCGCTGCATCGACATCACAGAGGCTTATGACGTGTGTTTTTTTTTAATTGACCTATGAGTGAGTCGAAAAAGGAAGACGGATCAATCTTCACCGGACTTGCGAGGGAGCAGAAGACTCTACCCCGAGGGAGCCTCGGACCTCGGCCTTGCGCGTTGGTCTCTGATTATCAGTTTTGAATTTGGTTTTGGTCGCGCTCCCGCCGGCGGGTAGGTACGGGCGTTGTTACCTGAAGGATATTCGCTACCAGAAGGGCATTCTGTTAGGTGTAATCTAAATTATTTGGCTTGTGTGAAACGCAAACAAACTCAATTTATACTTTCATCAGATGCTATCACATAATTATTATAATAATTACTCGTATACCTACCTAACTAACACTTACTCTTTCGGCGCTGCATCGAGATATCAAGCGTCACCGGACTTGCGGGGGAGAGCATTTCACACAATAATTTTAATTTCCAGCTGAATGGATAAAAATTACAATAACCGCAAGGAATATTTTTCTGCCCTATACCAAAAAATATTTTCAGCAGGTTCAAACTCAGACAAAGGCTTCACTTTGTGAAAGCTTCGGGATTTGTGATTATTTTAGCTAGTTAAGCTCTCTTATTCAGGGTTTATATTGGGTTGCCTGGTAAAAGTTGCTACCTTACCAATGAATCTGCCTTTTTGAACACTTCTATGGAATTGATGTGGATTGTATTTTTTTTCTTAAATGCAATGTAGGTTAGGTAATTTAAATATTTTTTAAAAAACGTTGTTTATTTGACAGCTCTTATCGTTTTACATTTTTTAATATAATTTAAAGCTTGTTTATTTCGTTTTGGCTAATTTGTAAAAATATTGTTGAGTAAGTATATTAATTTCTTTCTACTTTCAATATTGAAGATAATTTATTAAAATAAACAAAAAAACTCACCAAAATAATTAGCCGCTCCATCTTCACAAATACAAATGAACCGCTATCCTATAAAGTTCATCGTCTGTTATAAACTTATTAACGGCACTGACCGCAAGCGCAACCTGTTTGATCTATTTTTAAAAACAAAATAACAAAGAAAAGATCGTATTCCTTATTTAAATCATATTTTAAATCTACTTTTCTTTTATATAGAACTGGTCACTGATTTGACTTTTAATTTTTGAATTTCGAATGGTCCTTCGACGCGCACGGCGCGGGCGCGTATGGCGGACTGGCCGATCCGCGCAAGCGCCCTGAGTTATAATAATTATGGCAAATTGTAGGTTTTTTTGTTTGTTCATCCGTCAGTCATTCGGACTACAGGCACTTTGAAGGTTGCCTAGTTAGTAAGTATGGGCATTTAAATAGGTAGGTTTTTTATTATTTACTGCCTGAATACCCGTGTTACCAGTAGTAGCACAGAATTGATAAATATACCTGTATATGATATAGAATATAAGTATCTTCTTGTTTTATACATGAGCACATATTTATTAATTCTTGGACGTCTGACCTAACGTAACCTAACCCTGGCGTCAGAATTATTGAATGACCTAAATCTTCCTTCATAGCTCTTATAACTACATCCGAAGTAGCTGAGGTCAATGACTTTACGAGCACGGAAACATATTTCTTTTCAGATTATCAGGTTGAATAGACCTTCTAATTAAAAGAGTCCTACTAACCAAAATCACAAATAACTGATAATTTTTTTCTTATTGACCTAACGCTTGTGTCGAAAAGGTAACGACCAATCAAGCTTTACTGAATTTGCAGGGGAGCGGAAAGCTCTACCACACTGGTAATGTATTAGGTATTACTATATAATTCTGTGCTGATGATACAATAATTAATGTGTCTATCTGGGAATGTGTCTCGTTGGGAATGTGTACGAGTGCGCTACTGAATATCGACAAACAGTAGATCGACGCACGCTAGACCGACAAATCGGTAGACCGACTCACGGAAAATCAAGTGCCACGTGACATGACATTTGACTAGAGTCTAAATAAAACCAATGTAAGAAAATGAAGAAAATGCCTGGAAGAAATTGCTACTACAGCAATAAGACCGCTAAATGTTAGTATTTTTTCTTCAATTTATTTATTTACTATAAAAACAAATGCAAAATTATCTTATCATTATCTTGTGCATTACAAGTTCATAATTGCATCACGTGTTTTTATACTTTCAAATAACTTTTTTTCTAAAAGCTTGTTATTCTTATTTTTGTGTGTTACGAATACAGGGACTAAAGCTTATTATATTCAGAAATGACGACAATAAGTGTTCTAATGGAGACTATAATGTTTTTTTTTTTTTTTTTTTTTTTTAAACAGAGTGTTAGTCACGGTAGAACGTCGGTGGCCCAGGGGCCCCTTACTTCCATTCGAAGTTCACGGGTTCGAACCCGGGCACGTACCAATGTGTTTTCGATTTTAGAATTCGTACGTTTATTCGAAAATCTGAAACACATTGGTAAGTGCCGAGTTTTGAACCCGCACCTGCTGAACGGTAGTCAACGGTCCTAGCCACTAGGCCACGCTCTCTCTTTCTTTTTATTTAAACCGTCCGTGGTGATGCCTTTAAACAGTTAATTACATGTCTGTATAGACAGACGCGTTGGTACATGAACATGACTACTCTGGGGCAGAGCCTTCCGCTCCCCCGCAAGTCCGGTGAAGCTTGCTATTGGTCGTACTTTTTCGAAACAAGCATATTATGTCAATTAATAAAAAAAACACCAAAAATTTAATACGTTGAGTGCATGTCTAAAAAATTATCTATACCTACTATACTTTAAAAAATTATCTATATTGGGTATTATTAATAATTTCTGCTAAATGTTACACTGCACAACTACGGCCTGCTAATTTGTGGTGTCCTCTACCCTAAGGTTGTCTGGTAGAGATCGCTGCAAGCGATAAGACCGCCTTTGCACATTATCTTCTCCAGTGTTGTTTTTTATGTTAGCAATTTTTTGTGCGTAATAAAGTGTTTTTATTATTATTATTATACTATTTAGACAGCATTTATCGTGTGTATATTTTTTGTGACCCAACGACTTAGCGTATTATCTAAATCGTCCACCAGTCAAATGAGCAAGTGACGTGTGCGTGCGCAGGTCGTCGCGCACGGTCCACCGCGCATGCGTCGCGACGCGCGGGTCGCGGTTCGGTGCCCGCCCGCTTTTTAGCCAGTGGGGACCGACAGGCCGTTTTTAGGTGTGTCCGTTATACCTACATAAAATTGCGATAAATCGATTAATATAACCACTGAAACGCCCGCCCGCCGCCCGGCGCTGTGGTAGAGCGAAACGTCCCGGACTGCAAAAACGCGACGTTTCGCGAATTTTTGCAAAATGGCGCGGCGGCTCGGCGCAGAATTAACATCATAGGTAGTTTAAAAACCACAAGGCTATTCTTCTTTACAAAAATACGGTCGACAGCTATCAAAACGGGCAACATATATGCGCAGTATTAAAGATTAGAACTGGTATTAAACATTTGCAAAAATAAGGCCTATTTTTAGGAGATGCGAGACCGATAAATTATAAAAGGTTGCCCAAAAGAAATCGTTTTAAGCAAGTTGCTTGCGTCCCAGCCCGATGGTTGCAGTTGTCTGATAATTTATTTGTGTAATAAACAATTGTAACAATTGTTATTAACAATAACTATCATAAGTTAGGTCATTTGAGCTACCTGACCGCTAGCTTTTTGCCACGCGGCTCCGTCCACGCTAGTAACAGATTATTCCCTTAGAAATGAGATATTTTCTCGCGGTAAAAAAGAACCTATGTATTATTCTGATGTATTTATAAACTATATTATTGTAAAGTTTCATTAAAATCCATTCAGTAGACTTTACGTGAAAGAGTGACTAACATATATCCATCCATACATCCTTACATCCATCCATTCACAAACTTTCGCTTTTAATATTAGAAGGATAGTAGAATAGGATTTAACGTAAAAGAAACATTTATGAACATAACCGTTGACCGTTATGTTACGTTGGGATAGAATGGTTCTCTTAAAGCAGCCGCGTGCCGGAAGACGTGGCGTGGGCAGGCCTTCCACAAGGTGGGTGGACCGACTATTTGGTGAGGGTTGCGGGAAAGATCGTTGTAGAGATATTTGGAGGACGCCTTTGTCCAGAAATAGACGTCTTTTGGCCGAAATCATGATGATGATGATGGTAATGATCGTTTATGAATTTGAAGGTAAATAAAATCCGATTTCCGACATCGTAATGCAGTGGAAACGCGCACTGGTCAAAAACAATAGCGCTTCCTCTTCCTCCTACAAAGTTCGTACGCACTGAACCTTCTTCGACGAGTTTTTATAACACATCAAATTGATTTAATTTAATATCATTATGGAGTATTACCAAAGGTACTTCTTAGTGTTTACCTACTTATACAGGACATACAAGACGGCCCCATAGCCTAGTTGGTTGTACGTCTGCCTACTGAGCACAGGGTCGCGGGTTCGAATCCCGCCCAGGGCAAACATTCGTGTGATGAACACTTGTGTTTGCCCTGTGTCTGGATGTTGTATATTTATATATGTATGTATATCAGCTGTCTGGCTCCCATAGTACAGTATATTATGTTACTTGCTGCTACGGAACCCTCCATGGGCGAGTCCGACTCGCACTTGGCCGCCTTTTTTGGATGATCGTGTTGACATGAACATAATTGTCTCACTCATATCTAATAATATTATGCACTCTCAGTAATAGCGTATTATACATACTCGTTATACCTAAGTGTTTTCAGTCTTATTTTTACCGTGAATCATAAGTTTCGAATGACTTTGTTAACTTTACTTAGTTAGGTGTATTGATACTTGTTGTCTGCTGTGTATTATATGTTTACGCAGTAAATAAATGAGCTTTCTATTCTTCTATTCTAGTCTTACAGAAATGACCTACGAGTATTATTCGCCTACTTTATAGACATTGCCAGTCCTAAAATCTTATATTAATTAGTGATTTTTACTAACGACATAGACAATGGTCTACTAATACTTTCCGCCATATGCCATTATTATCCGCCATATTGTGTCATTTATTCATCATTATCCAATTGGCCATTAATTCCGTTGTAGGTAACACTCTGGATGACTATGACTGATGGTAATGCTGTATTGGCTTGTTAGTTGCGCGTTGCGGGCATGTCGAATAATCTGTAGTATTGATAAACGTCTATTTCAAGACGTCGTCTCGATTTTTATCATGGCCAATCTGGAAGTCTGACTCCGGACTCAGGTTGGCCGTAGTAAGGAAAATATGTTCAGGTGGGGACTCTCTGAGAACCCAAATTTGGAGTGTGTGTGTGTATGGGACGGTGCAGTCTAATCAGTCTATGGCCCATGTGGTGGCCCAATATTTGTGATGCCATGTCGCTTATGGCACAGAAATTTAATACTGTAAAAATAATCACCTTTAAATGAAAAAAAAATCTGATCATTTTAAGAGTTAAAAAAATTACCGTACCATCATTGAGCAAGGGAGCTTAAGAAAAAATAATACCTACATTTTATTATGAACTTTTTGTGCGCTGCTACTTAGAGCAGAAATTAGAATATATTTTTTCACTAACACAATACTGGTTATATAGGATAACGATACTTTTCCTTACACCCTTTCTTTATACGCTTGAGGTTTGCACCTGTCGCAGTTTCATGGTGTCCCTCCATCCACGGTTGTACGGTAACATTTTGCCACCTCACCGTAACGCGCAGTAATACTGATGGTACGGTAGCTATATCTATTATTTATTCTGTGCTAAAGGTACGTACCTACTTACACCTGAGCCGTGACGGTCAGTGCCCCTGCTCTGCTAAACTGTCTAGGGGCAATTGAACCTCATAATATCTGAAATACAGTAGCCAGCCAATGCGGCTGGACACTATGTCCTTTAGAGCGCCGTTATTCCGTAGCCGTAGAGGCGAAATTCGTAGTTTCGAAACGTTTGCATGTTGCATGGTCACGTTCTGATTTACTTGTTTGGGGTCCGTACCTCAAAAACAAAAAAGAACGGAACCCTTATAGGATCACTCTAGTGTCTGTCAGTCCGGCCATGTGTCAGCGTCAATTTTTTGTTTTTATAAGGTAAAAATATGATTTTGACAAGACGTGCTAAAACTAGCGTATTGGGATTGCGGTAATGAAATTAATTTATTTGTTTACAAAAATTACAAACAATAAGTAGCAATATTACAATAGGATTGACTTGACTTGGATTGAATATTACAGTTAAATAGGAGTGTGCAAAATAAATAAATAAATAAAATTTTCTTCTGGAACTACAGGTTAAATGTCTTGTTAGTACTCTATTACTAGATACAGCGAACTTAATGCTCAATCCTGTATCGATTGAATGTCAATCAAGTAGTCGCTAACAATAGATTGAAAGTTACGTTATTTGGGTCAAACTACTCGTATTTTGGTGAAGGAAGGAATTGATATATAAGTAATTTGTAAACCTACTTGTGATACTTATCTAGTCGGCAAAAAGGTCTGCTTTGCAGACATATCAAACAAGTTATTTACAAACTTTCTGAATTAACAAGTAATAACAAAACATTAATATTATTATTTATCGAAAAAAAAAGAAGAAACCAAGATGTCTGTAACATTTTCTTAATATTCTGCATGAAATTTCAATAAGAGCATTGGTGGGTACGTATATCCGACGCTCTTACGGTAAAGAAAAACATTGTAAGAAAACCTAAACACACCTGCGAAGAAATTCAAAGGTTATGTGTGAGTTTGACCAACCCACACTGAAGCATATACACCCTGATTTCAGAGCCCCTTGGTGGGGGACATAATAATCTTTTAACGATACTATACTATGAACCATAAAGGAAAAAAACTTTCCTTCATGCTATGAACCGTTTGCTTAGTGCGCCAATCATACGTCACGGTGCCTGTGAAAATGAAAAATAGTCCGTCCATTGTGTTCGCAAATTGGTTTTAGTGCAAATAACGTTGCCAGTTCTCATTACTTTATTTCGCAGCTTGACGGACAGAAACATGATTGATACCGTACGGTGTCTATGGTATGGATACTATTATTATTGTCTGAGGTACCTATGGTGGAAACCTTGACTTCATTTTTTACAATCTTAGCAATATACACTGTGTTTTGTATCAATTTACCAATAAAAACCCTTGCCACGAAACCGTTAAGTACTTGATTCTTCAACAACTAGAAAAGAGCTGATAATTTTCAACTGGCTGAAGATATTTTCGTGGATCATAGCTAAGAACACTCTCGATTGTGACACCTTGCAAACAAAAAAACTAGATTAAAATCGGCGCATCCGTTTAGGAGCTACGATGCCACAGATAGACAGACAGACTAACTTGTCAAACTTACTTACAACACCCCTCTTCTTCGTAGGGGGTTAAAAATAAGGGTTAAATCAGATCATGAAACTGAAAGTACACGCAGGTGAATTAAGTCAACGGCAGCGGCGGGCAAAACAAGGGGAAAATCTTGTTACGAAATTGAAAATTTTGATAGTGGGACTCTTCATAGAAAGCGATAACAATACCAGTTAGTTAGTTCATATTTGTTTTTTTTTTGAAATCTAACTTGTAGGGTTGTGGATCTAACTAAAGGGACTAATGCCCGTTTTCACTAACATTGAGAATTTCCTAAATTGATGCCTAACGTATTTAGGAAACTTTTAGTCCAAATTTCGTTTTCACTAACATTAAGTTATTCTTAAACCTGCTTAAGTTATCCATAACTTTATGAGGCCGATTTGACAGCGCCTAGAGCTTACGAAACGACTTAGTTGTGTTTTTTTATTCTGTGGATTATTTGTCATTGCAAGTAAATTGAGGTTATGTATATTTACGGTAATATTTATACATATTTATCGTTATATTTTAATTTTTTAAGGTCAACTTGATTAACTTCTTCGTAATTAATACATTTCACAACTTTTCTTTTAAATCCTAATTTATTATTATAAATGCGAAAGTTTGTCATGATGTATGGATGTTTGTTACTCTTTCACGCAAAAACCACTGAATTGATTTTAGCGAAACTTTACAATCATTTAGCATATACATCAGAATAACACATACACTACCATTTATTGCGGGAAAATCACCCATTCCCACGGTAAAATTTGTTGGCGCGGGCGGAGTCGTGGGACGAAAACCTAGTTAAATGAAGAAAGAAGCAGCGTGCTCATCAGCCAAGTACGCAGAAGAAAGAAGTGTCAGCACAACTGTTTGAGAAATTTATTTCTTTAGCAATAAGCAGACCTTGCAAACAGTTTTTCCCGTGGGAATAAGGAATTTTCCCGCGGTAAAAGGTAGCCTATGTCCTTTGCCGAGGTCTATTCTATCTTTGCATTCAATGCAAACATACAAACAAACAATTAAATATTTCCTCTTTACCTATTCGTTAAATAGGTTAAAATACCTACCTATTTATAATATTCGTTATAATATTATAAACTGCTATACAAATAAATGTAATATAATAATATGAGATGAAATATTGAATGGGAAAGTTTATATCCTGGTTAAACTTTTATGTAATAATGTTTTAGAAGAAAACAACAAACTTAATTATATATTATTTCTTTTATTTTTAAAATCTAAAACAAATACAATACAATGGTGTTACCAAATGGCACTATGTACATAGTACAAACAAAGTATATAATAATATCTACTTCTTTGACTGCACAAAATTTGGGTTTGCTGTACAATAAACTGAAATATTATTTCACTTCCATGGTATATGCTTTAGTAAGTAAGTAAGTCCATCGTCTCAAGCTACAGCTCCAAAAATTGTATATAATAATCTAGTATAATCAGCATGTTTATGACCAGTTCTGCCTCTTCATTTTTAACCTGAAATGCATAAACAATACTTAATTACTACAAAAGCTTGAATCATCAACTTTTCGTCTTGATAAGTCAATATAACATCAATAAAACAAAGACGTCGTGATCATACCTTTTCTTATGGCTTATGGAAGTATCCATTATTAGATTCGTCCCTCTTTTAATAGCACTGGATGTAAGTTTTGAATTGATATCCCATTATTGAGATGTGATCTTTTGTTTTTCAATGTGAAGCTGCATACCTGCCAAAATATAAAAAAATCTTACATATTTTCACAGGTAAATAATGTGCTATTTATAATATAATAATGGGAAAGTGTACATTATGTTTTAAGAATATAAAATTAGTTTGTGTGACATATATATATTTTTATTGCTTTCTAGCCATTTTAGACTTTATTTTTTTGCATAATTATTTGAAACTAGCTCTGTGTGGACGCAGCTTTGCCCACATGATACAATCCTTGCTCTTACAATAACTGAGAACAACTGTTAGTTAGTGGAATACCTATCACAAATTTCTTCGGTTTTTCTACACGATTAGGAACTTCGATTGCAAATAGATTTTCTTCCAGTAACATAAGAAATTAATGGAAACGTGGCTCTTTGGATCATATATACATTATACTCAAAACTTTTATAGAAAAGTAGCATGCTTACATCCATCCAACAACAAAACTAGTTTGTAAACAATAAATTTGCAAAACGAAAATAAGCGTAGTTGTTTACCTTTCGAACAGCACAATTCTTGCAGTAATCCAGTTTGTTTTTTACGGGTGTAGCATATCACAATATTGTTGTATACTTTAAATATTTTAGAAAAATCAAAATTTTATTTTCATCTCGTACGGTACTACAAGCTGGAACAATAGCGCGCTGTCACTGTCAGTTTGTATGAAAATAGTGCTGAACGCTGATTGGTGTTTGAAAATACGTTCCGTTGTACGGTACTTTTTATTCGAAAAATAAATAAAACAAAATCTATACTATATATAATAAACTATAATTGCAGTCTACTATTGTACTACTCTACATTAAGGTACAGTTACACATGCTAATAAAACGTCATGCTTATTAGCAAGCTTAAAGCGAGCATGCTCTTTGAACTGACACATTTGCTTATGTCTAGCATGCTTCTTTTAAGCAAACTTTTAAATAAGCATGCTCAAAGCAAATGATTAAACACACATGCTAATTGAGCACAGGCTAGGCTTCGGTATTGACATAGTAGCAAGTTCTCTGTCCGTGTCAGTGCGTGAAAAATGGAAATCTAAGTGGCCCTCTCCAGAAAATTTAATAGAATAACCATTTTGATTGCAATACAGTGTGTTCAAAAACTTGATGCAAACGATTGATCGATACTAGCATGCTCAATAAGCAAACCTGTTCACACGTGCTAAAAGCACCCCCCCTTCTACCCGCGCTGCAGGTAGCATGCCCAAAAATCGCACGACTGTCGATTTTTGAGCAAACTCGAAATTAGCATGCTTATAATTAGCAATGCTTCGATACACATGCTACTAGGTAGCAACTGCTCAATAGTGGCATGCTTTCGTGCTACTAATGAGCATGTGTAACTGTACCTTTACTTTGCGTGTTTTGGAAAACAATGAAACCATAGAGTTTGTTCGTTTACTTAGCTAGGTACCGCCAAATTTACGAAACGTTTAAGTGAAAACTGTTAGTGCAAACCAATTTTTTTTAAAAGCTCTGTTTAGCTTAGTTTTTTGTTAACTAGGGAAAACCTACGACAAGGTTAGTGAAAACGGGTGTAAGTGCCGAAACATCTAAGGTCAAAATTTGTAAGAAAATATAATCTATTTTCCAGTCCTGAAGTGTTTTATCTGCAAATAACAACACTGGCGCAGATTTACAACCCTTCAGTTAGATTTACAACCCTTTAATTGGACAGTTTGAACGGAAAGTGATTTTATTACTAGGGAAAAATTGTTTTTTTTTTTAAACTGTTCCTAAGCAAGCATGTCCTTTCAGCTTTTGCAAATCCGCCACTTAACTTGAGATGATATGATGCGATTGGTGATGATGATATATGAGTTAATGAAATCGTAGGTAATTACTGCATAGAGTATGTAGGACAGGCGTTTGTAACAATTTTTAATAACCATCAGAGTTATTTCAATAAAAACGTAAATATCGACTGCGTGATTATTTTATATTTATTTCGCATTTCAATTTACTTTAAACATAATATATATTTTTGTTAGATTTAAACATATTTCACATTATTATTTTTTCCCTTTATTTTGATACTCCACTCGACAGGTTTAGATCCAACCCCCTTTAAAGGGGGTAATCTGTGGTTTAGAATAATAAAAATCAGGCGGAAAATAGTTTTGGCGCTTATAATTCGGACTTTTAATATTTTGATATCCTATTTTTAACGATAAATCTAACGATACCTCTCACGTATCACACTATAGAGCGTGCCAAAGAATTATACCTACATACTCGTACATACATAGACAACGAAGAACATAACCCTCCTTAGGCAGTCGGGTAAAAAAGGTAAAAATCACCCTGAGTGAGTATAGTATGCATAGCAACAATTACAAACCCTTGTACCTGAACCATGGCATTGTTTTCGCTATTAATAATTCAGTAAAGGTGATATACCCCTGACAGGGGTGTGGGTTAACGACCTCCTACTGGCATGTAGTGATTTGTTTGGACACTGTATGTTTTATAATGATATGACGTACGGTTTCTCTACATACATACTTACATAAAGGTCACTCCAAAAGCAAAGTTTTAATCGAATAAAAATGTTTGTACACACAGTTAAAAAAATAAAAATACCTTTGTGTTTTAATCTAACACTATAAATAAATCTTAAAATGACTAGAGGTTCTGATAAATCTAAAAAAATAAAGAGTTTATTAAAATAAAATACGGATCGGTAGCATCATCGGTGGTGTTTTCCGCCCTGCCGCCATTTTTCTAAGCACCACTCTTATATTATAACAAAAGCATCTCGGGAAAACGGAGAACTAAAGTTTAAAAAGAGGTGTTTTAAATATATAGCCCAGCCCAGTTTTACTTTGATGATTATATTACGCCTTAAGTATTACTACTTTTGCTCCCCGCGGCTCCGCCCGCGTTAACCCTTTTTCCTGCGGTAAAAAGTATATTATCTGTAAATCTCCTTTGGGAACATGATGTTTTTCCAAGGCCAAAAGTAGCCTATGTTACTTTCCATCCTTTCAAATAACTCTATCCCCGAATATCAAGTCGATTGGTTGCTTAGTTAGGAAGTGCGTGAAGAAAGGACAAACATACATACAAACACACTTTAGCATTTATAATATTAGTATGGAGGTATGGATTAATGATAAGGTATGTATACGTCGTTTGTCCATAATGGAGAAGTGTGGAGACAATCGTTATTAATAATATATAAGGCGTAATTTTGAGTGCTTCGTACGTAAGTTGGCAGGAGCTTTTTGTTAACTTGTACACTTTCAATATATTAAGTTGCAATGTTTGTTAAAAAGAAGTTTGTAGCGACTAGTTTGTACTTTTGAGGCGCAACCACAACTTCGAGGCTTTTATAAAAATTGTGTCATTTTATATGTCTTGAATTAGCAAAGCGAACGTAGCTATTGTAAAAAAAAAACAGTTACAAAAATAGAATAAATAAATAAAAATATCCTTAACTTGCCCAAAAGAGTAGGTATTAATGATATTTAAAACTTTGCCTTATCGATATCGAAAAATTCTAACATAGCATAGGTTGGCTTTGTGTTAAATGAGTAAAAGAATTCAGCTCTGCTGCTGAAAATTTTTCATACTTCATTACGGCACACTCTGATTTAAAGCATAGTCATTATTACCACCCCACACATTACTGGCAATACAATAAACTTGAAAACCCTATGTCGCTTAACAAACCTGGCTGAATGGCTTCAGTCTGTGCCTCGCGCGCGCTGTTGACAGACGGCCGCCATCTTGTGAAAATTCCCGCCTTTTTCAGTGCGCGCCAATAGAGTTAATCACCTTAATTTATTGAACATTTTCAGACATTTTTTAGAATAAAATATTTGTTCTATAATTAGAAAATAACCAATTAAGTAAAATAGATAATAAGTGACAAAATAAGTGACATATTAAAGTTTCATAACATATGAATTAAATCGATTTATTGTTACATTGAGTTACCATCATTCTATTTGGATTTTGTTCAATAATTTTATAGGTTAGTTTTTTACAGTTATATATGAAAGTTTTGCTACTTTCTAATAACAAGTTATTATTTATCATCGTTTAAAGCCCGCATTCCGAACAATACCACACAATACTTAAATGGATTTTTATCTAACAGACACTAGTTTACAATAACTCGTTTAGGACAATCTACGTCTAAAAACAAAACAATAATTAAATAATTTTGCTGAGCTTTTTACTCTCCGTCGTGGAGCAAAATAATGTGACTGTCAGAGCTCCAAAAAAAGGTTAAGTGGTGTTAGCGAAAATGCCCTGTGACCCAAGTGATGGCCCTGAAGAATCTGCAGTTGCTCCAGCCGCTGAACGCTACCATGGTGTATCACCACCGTCAGCCCGCGCCTATGAAGGCTCCCCCCACTGCTCTGTCTAGGAGCATCTCCAAGTCTGCTGAGAGTTTGGCTGCAAATGCTAGACAGGGTATGTTACAAATGATTGTATATTTTTGAAATAAGCTAAACAATTACCCCTTTGCTTTAATACCCCACCACCGGCCGGCACAAATAAAAAATATAAGCATGTTCATACTAAAGAAGAAAGGTTTGTATTTTTGTGTGTATGTTTGTAATGAATAAACTCAAAAAATTACTGTGGCGATTTAAAAAATTCTTTCACCATTAGAAAGCTACATTCACCTTTACCGCAGGAAAATGCCTCATTCTCACGGGAAAAACTGTTAACGTGGGCGGAGCCTCGGCGGAAAATTAGTAATATTATAAAGAGAAGGTTTGATTGTTTCCACCGAATGGGCTCCGAAACTACTGAACCGATTAAAAAAAAATTTCATTTTTGAGAAGCTACATGATCCCTGAGTAGGTATTTTACCGCGGGAAATTCCTCATTCCCACGGAAAAAAAACTATTAACTACCAATCAAAATCATAACCCTACTTTTTTGCAATTCTCAAAAGAAGTTTGCACATCACGCTAATCGCGGTACAATAATAAAACCAATAGTTGTATTTTAAATCGAAGCGAAAATAAAAAAGCATTAGGTATTAGGCAGGGACTCTTCAACCCGCATTTTCTTGATTCTTGAACCAAAAACGCGCTGTTGAAAAAGAAGCTACTACCAATGAGGACGGGCAAATTTTTATTCAATCCTTTTAAATCTTAGTCTACAATATATACGTAGGTATTTGCATGTTTTTCATTTCACTACTAGTTTGAATATTGTGGGCTGCTGCATGCATCGCGGTGTGCAATCATCGAAGTTACGCCCTCTTGTCACGCACCTCTGATTTTCAGGGCCTATTTTACATTATATTTTTTTGTAGTTTTGGATTTTCAATTCTTTTTGTTTCCGTACACCCTCCGTGGTCGACTTGATAAAAAGCTTGCCTCGCATTACGGAGGTTCCGGGTTTGAAATCCCAGTCTTCCAAGACTTGTCAAACAAGCAATACTTTGTGAGGCTTTTCTCAGTTTGCGGTTAGGCGAGCTGAGAATCACCTAATCTGAAAATAAAGAGATGATTATGTGAGGAAGGCACATAAAGACGTTGGTGCCGGCTACTATTTAAGGGAAGTAGTCGTTTTAATTTATGAATGGACTTAATTTAATTCATGTATCCTATTGTAAGGCTCAGTGGCAGCTTCATCTCTACGTAGGTATGTGTGTATATATCCTCACGATGTATTGACTGTCAAAATGAAGGGACTAAGTCTTGGATTTCCATCTTTCGTATGTTCAAGTTGAATACTATGAGTCTAATCTTCTACAGAGTTATCTAAAAAAATCAAGATGGAGGGTCCAAATTGAGAGGCAGCTAAAAGAAATTGTTGTTGCTTAGGTATTATAGTATAGTAATTAGAATTACTAAATAAGTAGATTCAACGTATTCAACTTTAACATTATGAAAGATGAAAATCCAAGCCTTGGTCCCTTCATTTTGATGGTGATCGATATTTTCCTTCATCACAACGATTTTTAAATATAAAAAATACTTATGTATGGGGGGTGCTAAAACCAGCGCTTTGCAGGTTAAAAGTCACAAGCTATTGCGCCACCAGCTTTTCCTCATACGCGATACTTTCCCTTGACACTATACCAATACCACACTACAATTACGAGAAGGATCGATTCCAAAATAAAAGTCATGTTTGTTTGTATACAATAATATAGATCGTCGATAAGTGCAGCATAAGGTTGTAAATTGCAATGCATTTATGCAACGGTGGCATCAGTTCCAATACATTATCGTCACGATATGAATCTCCGTAATTATACCCTCGTTGTTGTTTTTTAGGTATTTACGTTTAACTTATGGTATTTTTTTTACAGTCTATTTTTATGATCTAGTAACATTAACCTCTTTTAGCTGACTGAAATGATGATTATGATAATTAATAACGTAAACACGGGATCTCCTGGATGAATTGTGATATTGTTTATGAGCTTCGTCTTGAAAGTGGCCTATCCTAAAGAACTCTCCCTGTGCCGAAAGTAAACAATATGTAGGTAAATATTAGAATTTGTAATAAAATTTATCTATCGAAGTTGTAAAGAAACAGTAAAATGGAATTTCATAAATATACACCGTGAAATTTGGAAGATGCTTTTGTCCAGTATTGGACGTTTTTTGGCTGAAACGATGATATTATTTGTATTGTGCAAGGCTCACACCACACCTGACCTATACTTAGTTTATTTGGCGAGCTCTTATCCACAAAAGACCGCACATTTTACTTTGCTAAACTCGCCACTTACTCGTAATGTAATTTAGAATGTCCAAAACTTCCAAAAGTTAAAATAAACGATTTCATTTCATTTCACTTCTTCTTGTTACAGAATTAAGAAGTAGAAAGTCGCGCAGCACGGAGCAGCCGGCAGGCATGGTGAAGGTGGCTAGTTCCATCGGGCTTCCAGCGCTGGGGAAGGGCTGGGGAAGAGATGATGACAGCGTTAAAAGCCGCTCCAGAACTGGCAGGTATGACCAAAAATCCCCACTAGTTAATATTCTGAATGCGTCATGCGTCAAACCCGTGAACGGATGCTGCTTGGGGGGACTGGTCTGATCTAGTTGACTGCCAGTGGTGATAGATTGCTTGGTCATTTTGTTTATTTTTTCTATTGACTGGTTGTTTCCTCTTATTGTATATTTGAATGCTTTTTTCTATTAACCTATGCTTGTGTCGAAGAGGTATGCGCATTTTTCTGACGCTACTGGAATATGTAAGAATTTGGCAACATTGAAAACACACAAGAAGAGTTGAATGGTCCTATATTCTTGGCGGAAACAACACGGCACATAAATTTACAAAATTCGAAAGATACGTATCAAATGTAGCAACATTGTGATAATTCGTGACACAAAAAATGTATAAATCTGTTTTTATATAAAAAGGCCCTAAAACAATTTATCAGACTATAATAAATGCCTTTGAAACACGCTTTCTACCTAGTAATAATTGATTACACGTCACGCTACGTGATTTAATAAAAAAATAAAAGGTAACAAAGTATCTATATGGTAGTTAAATATTATTAACAGTATTACCTCCTTTAAAAGTATTGGCGTAGTGAAGACCAGTAATTAATTTTGTTCCAATAAAATTCTCGCAAAAAATTGAGTCCCATTATTTATTTACCGATTTCTGAGATACTCACTCATAGGAATCTATTACCACGGCCACGGCTATCTGACTTTAAATGTGGCAAAATCTAAATCTATACTATGACCTTACAGCTTATTTAGATGACTATCCAGACACAAGATTATAAAATACTGTACGATATGCACTGTGCTGTGTTTACGAACAGAATAAAATAAACTTTCAAACTATTAATGAAGTGACAGAGAGAATATTATATTTATACCCAAAGAATGGGTAGCAGTGTTCACTTGTTTGATCTAAAACAACTTCAATCCCCAACCGTCCTCCAGGCTTAGGGATTATAGTAATATCGCCATTCTCAAGTAGAGTCGTTAGTACTTACATTAGTAATATAGGACAAAAAGCATTTTCTTAAATCTAACCTACCTATGATGGTTTAGAACAAGATTCAGAACTACCAATTTACTCTATCATAGGTACGGAAACATTAAAAAAAGCACCAAATACTTAAGTATTCAATTTTGGTTGAACGAATTCCCAGAAGCTCGCGTGAGGCGGAACTGGGGTCAAGTAGTTGCTCCTCCGTGTAACCAGCCGATTGCTCGTACAATATTAATGGCGACGAAACGGTAATCGCCAATCAGAGGGTAGATGCTTAGTACTACGTGGTACTACGAGTACTTACAGGGAGAGAATAACAAAGTTTTGATAGTCATTATGTTCATTCAAAGTTGTTTATTTTTAACTTTTGAACATTCTCAAGTTCAGCAAAGCAACTTATGCGGTGTTCTGTTATTTTTGTAATTAAAAAAAAAGTACAAGAGAAAAGAAAAAAAAGAAAGTCAATTATTATAATTATAGACGCTACAACAACGTAATAAGCAAAAAAAATAAAAACAATATGAGCCGATCTTATCGCCAAAGTAACATTTCCTACCAGGCAACTTTTTTGGTACAGGATTTTAAATATTTATCCATCCAAACAAATTTAAAGAGTTATACATTAGTATGAATAAGACGAGAGCCAACCTTAGTTTGAGCAAAACTTAGTAACTTCAATAAAATTTGACGTCGAAAACTGATTTGTGTAATCTTATTTCGAATAAAACATTTAGAATTTTGAACTTTGCGCTAAACAATTGGAATGAATCTAGGTGTTCCAACACCAATGAACCTTGACCTTTCAAAAGCCATTATTTAGGAACTATCAGAGCTTTGTTTTGATAACACCGCAGCTTGTTTTTCATGCACATTTCAATGTCAATATGATAAATGCACGATAAGCGAGCGACAAACAAACTGTCCGTCGATGCATTGAGTCGGCGCCATGATTTATTGACTCAATGCATTTAGTTTAAAAGCCTTATAATTATAACATTTTTAAAGATTATCATTACGTCACCCTGCTGAGAAAACCTCGTAAAGGACAAATTTTGACTAATTCCATTTTTTACAATTTGGGCAAAAATATTCTCAGTATTTGCACTATAAAATTTATGCATTTGTTTTAAAGCTCTAAAGATAATCACATTATAACTAAAAACAACAGAATTAATATTTACGTATCATACTTTTTTTCAGTAGATAGTTTTTTGTGTCTCCTGTAAACTTTTGTTGAAAGCATTTTCTCAGCAGGGTGATTACGTTTTTACTGCTACGTAAGCGGTGACTTTGGTTCTGAAATCACTCGCAAAGGCAATTAAAAGCACGCAATTTCTTAGAAAGAGTAGCAGTTCGGATTAAGGCGTAGTTTCCAGAACTTTCCGCCACTCATCCCCGCGGTGTGTGGTAATTGACGACGTGAATCACGGCCGAGCACTTGACTGGCACGCGATAGGCCATCCTAAGAACCTTTCTAACTTCGTGACTTGCTAATTTAACTCGCACTTGTTGTTGGTAATCGGATTTTATTACGGATTGATAGACATTTTATTATCAACTAGCTGTCCGCCCGCGGTTACGCCCGCGTTGTGTTTTACTTTTCCGTGCAGTTTCCCGTAGGAATAAGATATTTTCCCGCGGTAAAAACGATTTAAGATATTGACCGGGGATTAGCCGTACCACCATGCAAAATTTCATTCAAATTAGTCCAACAGTTTTGGAGATTAGTCCGTACAAACAGACAAACAGAGAAACAAAATTTTTTTTAAAGTCTGGATAATGTTCCCTGACTCGGTTTTTAGCTTTTTTTCTAGGTACAGATTTTCGACATCTACAGTTTTATTATAGATATTTTAAATATCAATCTTTCACGATTTAGGATGTATTTTTGTGACACTTTCAAGCCAAAAGTGTGAATAAGCATAGAAAGTATTAAGTTGTTAGGTTATTTTTTACCAAGGGAAAATACCTCATTCCCACGGGAAAAACTGCTAACGCGGGCGGAGCCGCGGGACGAAAAGCTAGTAGGATATATACCTCGAAACTGTCTAATACAACAATTAAACAGCCTTTGTTGGCAATCACTGCCCAAAAAGTACACAAAATAGGTAAAGGGCAACCAGTAATTGGACTCGTTCAATTCCTAATGGTCTGCCACTAATAGCCTTGATCTGATTTTAATGATCCAGGGGAAATGGTGGTTTTGTGTGAAAAAAATGGACGTGCGACCGGTTTCAGACACTTGCTATCATTATAAGTTATTGGTAGTCTATGTTACTAAGTTCATGGTTATAGTATGTTTGTTTTTATACAGCGGGTCTGCCTGTGAGGACTTGTCTGCTCTAATCGATTGCCAGTTGCGCTATTTAGATTGATGGTTAGGTTTTTTTTTTCTATTTTTGACTGGTTGCCTTCCTCAAATTGTATATTTCGTTTGCACACTTTGTCATATTAATTAATAAATAATAATAAACAATATTGTATAGTAGTGAATTATTATTATTTTTAAAGAGGAAAGAATAAAAGATGCGCTCCTGTGGAGTTTCTTCGGCGGGTTCTTCTCCACAGCAGCGCACACATTGCGCGAACCTGCCAGTTGTGTTCAAACTAATATCGCATCGCCTCTTTAAAAAGAGTTTATTCTTCATTAGTGCGAGACGAGGGCCAGCCTTGGTTTGAACAAAACTTAGTAACTTCATTAAAATTTGACGTCGAAAAGTGATTTGTGTAATTTTTTTCGAATAAAACATTTCAAATTTTTTGTAAATCGCCAGTGACCTAATGTCTTCCAGGAAGGCGCAGGTTCAAGCCTAGGCGCGTACCAATGTATATTCGAATTACTAGCTTTCCGCCCTGCGACGTAAAAAGTAGCTTATGTTCTTCCCCAAAGACTATTCTATCTCTGTACCAAGTTTTGTCAAAATCAGTCAGTGGTTTTAGCTTGAAAGCGTATCAAACAGAAGAGTAACTTGCTCATTTATAATATTGGTAGGGATTTTATTTATTTCAAATATTCCATCGCGGTCAATAAGGGCAAAGCCCTTGACATTTGTCAGCCACCATGTGGGAACAGGCACACGCTAGCTGCCACTCTGAAACAGCCGTCGTGAATATTCTAATACACTAAAACCGAAGTTTCTTTTTAAAATGGCGTTTCCGGCTTTGTGGTTCTATAAATAAATTGAATAGAGTAATTTCAAAGGTAATTTCCTTTCAAAATTATGGGTGTTTCTTAAAAATGAGATTGTTTTTGATTGATCAATTTTATTATATATAAGGTATATTAACTTTGAAACTCATTTATTTTTAAACGCGCCAAAGTTTACTGTTTATTATTTTTTCCGTGGGAATGAGATATTTTCCCGCAGTTAAAAACCGATGTTACTTCCTTATAATTGCGATTATCTCCCTTATTCAATGGACATAAGAACCGTGCAAAGTCCAAAGTGTTTAGCTTAGGTTTATATTGACACTTGAAAGAGTCATTCACCGTACACAGTTTCCTAGTCAAAGCAATCCATGTTTACTTTTTGCAAGGTTGTCTTAAAAAACTCCATTATCTGCTAGCTAGAAGACTTTTTGTTATTATGTATTACGATAAAATTATTTTTATACTAGCTTCCGCCCCGCGGCTCTGTCCGCGTTAAAAGTTTTCCGCGGAGATGATGAATTTTCCCACTGTAAAAGGTAGCCTATGTCCTTCCCCAAGGTCTATTCTATCTTCGTGCCAAGTTTCATTAAATGGGTTCTGTAGTTTCGGAGTCTATTCAATGCAAAAATAAACTATCAATATTTTTTCTTCATCATATTGGCATAGATAAATACCGCAAACATATTTTATAAACTTTCGCATTAAGAACTTAACTTTACATCAATACCTACCTACTATTATTCAATCAATAGACATTATTTTCATATCATAAAAAAGTTTTATAGGTCACCAATTTAATTACAATAATTAAGTCAAATAAAGAGCTAATTACCTTATAATAAGATACAATTTTGTAGTCTCATCGTGACAGCTGTTTGATATTCTGTGTGAAATAGAAACCTTGTACATAAGTAGCACATAATATTATGGGGATCGTGAAATATGCAAATTGCATCGATTGACTACCCTTGACCGCCATCAGGGTAAATAACATTATTTTCTAAGCTGGTTGGAAACGGATTAGTTAAAAATACCTTTTTTATTACCTTTTTTTTTGAGCGTCGGTGGCCAAGTGGCTAGGCCCGTTGACTTCCATTCCGAAGTTCGCGGGTTTAAGCCTCGGCACGTACCAATGTGTTTTCGATTTTCGAATTCATATGTACGTTTATTCGACGCTCTTACGGTGAAGGAAAACATCGTGAGGAAACCTGCACACACCTGCGTAGTAATTCAAAGGTTGTGTGTGAAGTTGACCAACTCGCACTGGGCCAGCGTGGTCGACTAAGGCCTAATCACCCTGGTATCAGGGTAGGCTCGAGCCCCTCGGTGGGGACATGTATGAGCTGTTAACGAACCTTTTTTATATGGTTTGGATACTAGGTTCCTTCAATACATATATCCAAATTATGAATGTAATATGGTTAAATTCTGTGTCGAGATTTAATACAGAATTTAACCAGAGTGTTTGATGTAGATTTTTGTCTCATATGTTTCCAGATGTTGATTTCTATTTATTGTCTAAGTCAAGTCGTTCCAATTCAAATTTTCATTTTTTTTATTCATTATAGGCTCCCTGAAAACACTTCTTTGTTAGGCTTTTCGTAGTTAAGAAAGACCTAAGCTAATAAAGCTTAAAAAAAGAATTGGTTTTCACTTACAGTGTAATTGGGCTCATAAAGGTAAGCAGAAACTAAGCAGTTTAAGAGAAGTCTGATGGTTACTAGCAAAGAAAATGTTCACCAAATCTCACCACACACACCACACCAACCAACCACCACTACCATTATAATAACAAAGAGAGCAAAAGAAGAAGCATTTTAAAATTGTTGTTTTTTCTATTTGCAGCGGCAGTAGCAGGGCTGGAAGTTTGGACAGAAGTACGAGAGGCTCCAGCACCACGCTTAACTCGGACGAAGACAACATCAACGTTGTTGTCAGGTATCGTTAATACAGCATAATGCCCCCACCGAGGGGCTCGACCCTATCCAAAGTATTCCTGACTTCCTGAGGGCTCCCACACATAACTGCGAATCGCATCGCATCGCTACTCTCTGCAAGCTCGCACGAATGCATACCATCCAATGATGGCACCCCATGACCGGGACCATTGTTAAGGCCCGCGTAGAGAGCCCCAGTCAGCGCCGAAATGCTGAAGCTCATCATCATCATCTCAGCTGAAAGACGTCCACTGCTGGACAAAGGCCTCCCCCAAGGATCTCCACAATGATCGGTCCTGCGCTGCCCGCATCCAGCGGCTTCCCGCGACCCTCACCAGATCGTCGGTCCACCTCGAGGGGGGCCTGCCCACACTACGTCTTCCGGCGCGCGGTCGCCATTCAAGAACCTTTCTGCCCCAACGGCCGTCGGTTCTACGTGCAATGTGCCCAGCCCATTGCCACTTAAGTTTAACGATTCTTCGGGCTATGTCGGTGACTCTGGTTCGCCTGCGGATCTCATCATTCCTGATTCGATCACGCAAGGAAACTCCAAGCATAGCCCTCTCCATCGCTCTTTGGGTAACTTTGAGCTTTCTAATGAGGCCCATGAATGCTGAAGCTGGTTCCCCTCAATCCCACCAGCGAGAGAAAGAGAAGGCCGCATGATGATACATCGCAAGAACTTCCGATCTGATTCGCATCGCATCGCAGTTTTGTGTGTGAGCCCTGAATCAAGGTGAACAGGCCTTAGCCGACCACGCTGGTCGGTTAACTTTACAGACAACCTTTCAATTACTTCGCAGCCTAGGTGTATGCCGGTTTTCTCACTATGTTTTTCTTTACCATAAGAGCTCCTATGTACGACTCCTATGCATATTTATTCGACAAACGTACATTAGGAATTAAAAATTCGAAAATACATTGGTACAACAAGACAGATGGAAATTCACAATCTATCTACGGGTCAGACCGGAGCGGCGAGCCGAAAACCAAAGTTTTTGAAGTTTTTTTTAATTTTATAGAATATAATATTAATTTTCCAAGAGCATAGTTTTACAATAGGCAACGAGCATAAGCATAGAGCATGGAGCATAGTGTTACAATAATAACGTTAAATCCAACACACTCTGCTTATGTTTTTTAAACATGGAAATATTAACAATTTTAAATAACACAAGTCTTAGAGTAAGTATGTTTAACCTCTTTAACATTATTAAATGCAAGTCATTATTATGTTTTAGCAGCTTAAAATTGCTTTTATTATTGGTAAATCATGTCAACAAAAGTTGACCAGTTATTCCACCTGCATTTCATCAGAAACCACAGTCTACTATATTTTGTATAACACATTGTGTGACACGACTGTCCTTGCCAGGTCGAGCTTTAACGGTCAGTCCTCAGTCCTCGCTATTGAAGACTCGAGGACACTTATTCTGTCAAGGTGTTTGACAGGCCGGCGTGACCTTGGCAGCGACGAATACCTATAATAATGGTGTCGCTAACATTTCATTACAACTTGGTTGATATTTAAGTTTGTTGTAGTCTGCTTCAAATGTACAGTCACTTCAAAATGAAAAGTTTGGATCAAACTAGACATAAAAAGATAATTTGAAAAATATATAAAACCTTATTTATAGATCTAGCTAATAATTCATTAATTGGAACCGACTCCAAGATGAAGTGTATAACAATGTCTACCTCCTCCTTTTTTGAAGTCGGTTAAAAATAGGCTAACTACGTAACGCGCACTAACTTCGGAAAGCTATGCTGTCATTATGTCTCGTTTGACAGCTTCTCGCGATTTATGTAGTCAGCCTAAAGAATGTTGATTATGCGACTAGTCAAATGAACTTTATTTTTACTTCAAGGACTATTTTGTTTTTTACTGAAGATTAAAGAATATTTTATACAAAAATAGCTAATTCATTTTAATGAGAAATATTTCGAAGTAACAACTTGCAAAATATTTTACGATTTATCAAAAATAAACAAATAATAGAGGTGACGACAAGTAGAAGTGACTGTACCTAACTTTAGTAAGTACTTATTGTAAGTTAGAATTACTTACTAACTAAAACAACTGAAAGTACAGTATTCTGCTACAAGTTGATTGATAGATAGTCTTATAGTATACTGGCTAGTCAAATAGGTACGTTTTTTTTATGAAATGCCTAAATCTTTTATTATATAAATTAAGCCGAATACAAACTTATTTTATTTCTGTTTTTGATATTATTGCTAATAAATTATAAAGTTGCTAATCATCTCTCCAGAACAGCCAGTTATACAAGAGTGATTTAGGTCGTTTTATTTTCAAAGAGTCCTTGAATATTTTGGTCATATAGCCAGGAAAGATGGTCATAGTTTGGAGCAGCTGATGGTTACGAGGAAAGTAGCCGGTAAACGGCCTAGAGGTCGCAGCCCGTTAAGATGGTCTGATGAAATCAGGTCAATTAGTAGGACTAGCTTTCCGCTGCGTAGTAATGAGGATTTTTCCCGCGGTGAAAGGTAGCCTACATAACTCCTCAAGGTCTATTTTATCTATATACCAAGTTTCATTAAAATCGGTTCTGTAGTTTCAGAGCCTATTCAAACAATCAAACAATAAAATCTGTCCTCTTTATAATATTAGTATAATAAATAATATTATATAGATTAGTAATCTCAATTTGTTTTAAGTACCTATGCTCTCTACGAACTCTGTACACATGTTTAAGGTATGAGCGTGATACTATATAAGTAATTGCTCCAGAAACCTACATAGCTCATTCGTTAGCGTAATAAAGGAAGTTCATTCAAATATTCAAGAATCGATTTAGATTCGACTACGCAAACATGACGAATGGTGATTGATCTACTTACTGTCTGACAATTTTATTTATAGTATTTACCTACGTCACAGAATAAATACCTATGTTAACAGCTATATATGTCGCTACTGAGGGGCTCAAGCCACCCGTTATCATCAGTGTCTCAGTCAAAGATGCTGGCCTAGGTCAGGTCAACTTTAAACACTTTTTTTTTATTAATATTCAAATATGTTATTCCTTTTAAGCTCCTTTACAACACTTAATGACGTCATTTCAGAAGTTATAAAGCTTTGCTCAAACCAAGACCGACTCTCGTCTCAAACAATGTACAAGTCTAAGCAATGAAAAAGAGATCAAACAATCTGAAAGAGGCGATGCGATATCAGTTTGAACATAACTGGCGGGCTCGCGCAATGTGTGCGCTGCTGTGGAGAAGAACTCGCCGAAGAAACTCCACATGATTCAAAGTTCAAAGTTCAAAATGTGTTTATTCGAAATAAGATTTTACAAATCACTTTTTGACGTCGAGGAGTGTTCACGATCTGTCTTCTGTGGAGAAGAACTCTCCGGAAGAAACTCCACAGACGTTGCATCTTTTCAAAATATTTTTACATAATTATTATTTTATACAATTAATCGATCTGATCTGATCGAATATGATCGCATCTTTTGTATTTGATAACCATTGAATTACTTCGCAGTTCTCGCGATGTTTATTACTCACCTTAAGAGCGTCGTAAAACATTCATATGAATTAGAAAATCGTAAATATATTGGTACGTGTCGAGGCTTGAACTTTTGAATAGAAGACATGAAGTCGACGGCCCTAGCCACTTGGCCTCCGACACTTTTCGCCAGACAATTTAATTTTAATATGACTCGGTAAAATTACATTTGGGTAATTGACCGACCAATTAACCTTATGAGAAGCAAAGTATACTTTGTCAATTCAAAACTATACTTACTATAAAACCTTTTACAAAAACTTCTAACATTCGTTTTGACGAATTACAAATTATATGAATGGCAAGTTTGTGTCATAATTTACTGGTAAAATGACGAAACAAATTGCAAATTCTATGTAAATTTCAAACAAATATGTTTCTCTACCACCTACGTGAAGTTTTTGTAAAATTGAAATGAGTCATAATAATTTCGTAACGCTATCGTAGCATTCATATTGCTACGCCGTAGCCAAAGTCTACGTAGGTACTACGATATTCTTTTTCTATTTATTATATTTTTTCTCTTTGTATTCCGTCATAGTCCATCTAATGGACTTAGTAACATAATAGTTACAATAGTGTAACTATGGTAATTCATCCAAGATCCCCCCGACTAGTATTGACACAACTGCTGTTAAGTGTATGTGCATCAAAGTATTCTTTTAAATTTGCCGCAATACCTAAAAGAAAAGCCCAAAAATTTTCCCTCCGCGCGCATACCTCACACCCGCTCGCTAGTTCACACACAATTTAGGAACTTTTTTATTTACGTGTAACTTGAGTGAACTCTGCCAATGAGCAACTAAAAATATCAATTAACTGCATTTATTATTCGGAGAGCCATGGGAACTGGGGCATACTTAAGGATATTCTTCCTACAATCCGGTATCGCAAAAGACCTATCTCGAGGCCTCGAGGTCCACGTCTAAGCCGCGTGTTTGGGATGTACAATGCAAGCAATAGTAAAATCTGTGGATTAATTAATTAACCTTAGGTAGCCGTTCGAACCGAGCGTCCGCGACACTGACGCTGCGACACAAAAAAGGATAATGGACTCTAAGGTGATGTATTTAAGGTGGACTTGGAGGCATGCGACAGTGACGCGAGTGACGCGGCGTTACCGGTGTCTGTGTCTTCGCGCCAACTTACTTTTGAGTAAATTCATTCTTAAATACATCACTTTAGAGTCCATTATCCTTTTTCGTGTCGCAACGTCAGTGTCGCGGACGCTCGAGCTCTATCAAGGTGGCCGTTCGAACCGAGCGCTCGGTTCGAACGGCTACCTTGATATCAATGCTACGAAACGAAAGGGTTACAAAATTGTAATCCGTATATTTGTTTTTTACAGAGTTCGCCCCCTGAACGAGGCGGAGAGGGGGAGGGGGGAGCGGGAGATGCTGGAGTTCCCCGGAAAGGGGCAGGTCGTGGTGCACGGCACTCCGGGGCAGAAGGCCAAGGTGTTCTCTTATAATGTGGTCTTTGAACCGGCGGCCACACAGGTAAAGTAAAGCCCGACCACAAAAATAATAAACCTCGCGATATTGCGGAAATAGTCGTTACATGAGCCATGTCAGAAGCCTTGGGCGGCTCAATAATTCTGACACAAGGGTTTGTGAGGAAACCCACACGAAAAGCAAGCAAGCAATGCGGAAATTCAATGGATCTAATTTTATAGTAACGAATGAACGATAGATGCATTTTTTATTTTTTCATACAAACTGTCTGGTTAAAATTACTATTTTGTGAGGGGTTTAGGTTTTTTGTCATTTTTCAGTTTTCGTCTTTTTTCAAGGTTTTTTGTCGCTCCAAATAATTTTCAAATCAAGTCTTTCCAGTATTTATAATAATACTAGATGAAAACCCGGCTTCGCTCGGGTGAAATGTAACTCATAATACACATCTAGGTACAAAATGTAGGTAGATATTTCTGTAGTCATTGGTTCTCAAGGAATATTAAAGGTAAGCAAGGCATAGATTCGTATAGCTTCGTTCAACTGCAATAGTTTTTACACAAATATTTTATTTTTTAAATTAACAAAACATATAACTTTTAAGGTTTATACTCTGTAAACCTCTTCGTTTTAGGCACTAAGTCTCTGTCTCTACTTTGGCGGGTAGATAATGGTGTAAAACCACGCACTCGGTATTCGAAAAATATGTTTCATTTATTTATTTATTAAAAGTACAGCCACATCCATAACATTAAGCTTATGTTTCCTTTCAATGTCATCTAAAAGGTTTAAAAATTCAGGCAATTAAATTAAGGGTTCGTCCCCGAGCTTTCCGTCCCGGAGCTTAACGATTTTGATAAAATTGATTACATTTTATTTTGGTTTTTTTTCTACTATTTCCAACTTGTACAAATTGGGTCTATGTTCTTTTTTAGTGCCTTGTAAATTTCATCTATCATTTCCTGCTAATTCGGATTGCACGTAAATGTTATGAATAAGTCTGGTTTACCATACTTGCCTATGTCTATGTCTATAATTTTGCATTATGTGCCGGGGACTTCCCACATAAGTTAATGGCAATATTATCATTTTACCAATGCCTTGACATGTTTCTCTATCATTATTGTACAGGCTATCCATTAAACTCTTATAATTGTCAGCTCTGAGCTGTTTTTGATTCATTCGAAGAAACAATAATATTTGATATTCAATCGTAACATAGGCCAAGACACAATATTCATGAAAAAGTTTTTCTCCGTAAAATAATGGGCTAAAATTTTTACGAACAGCAAGTCTATAGGTACTGATAAAATTGTAACACTGTGTGGAGGCAAAGCGAAGATCTTCCGCCGGGTATGGTGGTGAGCCCGGGGACCGCGGTCCAACTGTACTTCTTTGGAACTTGTATTTGTTCAATTTCTTGCGATAACTCTGATAGCGCGTTTCAGGCCTCGGCTTCTAAGTGGTCGCTCTTCTAATGACGTAGCATGTGGCGCGCCGCCACAATTGTAAGACGGCTTCGAGCAGTTCGACTCTCTTCTCTGTGTTGAAGATTTTCATGCCATCCGAGTTCTCCATTAGGAAAAAGCAAAGGAAAGGTTAAAGGGTCAGTATTGGGACTGGTTGATTATGTTGAGAATTATTCTTGTACAGAAATGTAAAAGGTAAATATATAATGGAGGTTCGCCGTTTTCTTCTACAAAGATGGCCGATACCTCATTATTTGATGAAGTGTTATACCGACGCAAATCAAGAGATTTATGTTTATAAAACTGCATTGATACCGAATATTTGGGTCGATTTTCTGAGGCTGCTTTTAATTTCTCTTTAGCTAATTATCGTAGCCACCTTTTAGTAAATTTTGACAAAAGGATTGGATTCATTGAGCATTGCTTGTAAGGACCTCATTATATTGCTTCTAACATAATATTATTTTTTCTAGAATCAGATAAACACATTCATAAATCATAGAACCAACTGAATGTACTGATATTTGAATGGTGTTATTTGAAATTGCTAAATATTTCTCTTCTTCTTAGAAATACAATCACTGCTGTAAAAACACATAACAAAGAGTAGGTAAATCATAAAAAAGTGTCAAAAACAATATTTTCGCGAAACGTCAACGACTGAAGAAAAGTATTTAGTTTTGTTATGATTCACTGAATGTTTCCATGGCGACTGCAGTTTGTTTATCATGGCGACTGCGATTTGTTTGGTTTGTCCATTAGAATTTAACGAAATTCTCCATAATCCGAATTTTGCGGATATACGTTGTCGACTCGAAATCAATTTTTTTTTATGTTTTGTTATTCATATAAGGTTTCGATCGAGTCTACCGTACCCCTTGACGAAATTATTAATATAGAATAATAATAAATGTATTTATTTAAAACAAAGGTCATATACAAGAAATATAATATAAAACATCAATACGAGTAATAACTAATTATAAAATATGCCTTAACTAGGAAAGATTCTGTGTTTCAGGCAGAAAATTTGTGATATTTAATAAATCGTAAAAATAAAAAAGCAAAAACCATGAAATAAAATAAATATTTGGTTGTTTTTTTTTATTCTTTTTTGATCATAATAATAATTACAATGACGTAAAATTTTAAATTTACAACTTCAACTTATGACCTAATCTAAGCTAACAAAGACTACTTTTCTGGCTACATACGCCTACAAAAGATTTCTACTATTTGGTAAACCAGTGGTATAACTTTACAGGAGGACATTCTAGAATATTCTGGAATAAAGCGGCTGCTGGAGATGGCAGTGGAAGGGTTCTCGTGTACTGCCTTCTGCTACGGGCAGACTGGCAGCGGGAAGACGCACACACTCACTGGCCCGCCTGGACTCGTGAGTATATGCACACAATACCAAATAGTGACTCCGTAACTCTATGCCGAATAATTAGTCCCTAGTATATGCTACAACCCGTAGCCTAGTTGGTAGTACGAGTGCCTAGAAAGCACGTCGCGGGTTCGAATCCCGCCAAGGGCAAGCATTTGTGTTTGCCTTGTGTCTGGATGTTGTATATTTATATTATACTAGCTGTCTGCCCGCGGCTACGCCCGCGTTGTTTTTCGACTTTTCCGTAGTAATTTTGAACTATCCCACGGGAAATCTTTAATATTCGCGATTTAAAGTATCCAAGATGTTGACCAGGGATGTAAAAAACCACAATGCAAAATTTCATTTTTGAATCGGTCCAATTTGCCCGTACAAACAGATAAACAGACAGAAACAAAAAAAAGTGGATATGTTGTATTTCACTTCTTGTTGTTTTATTGGTCCGGTTGTTTTATTGGTTATATAGTTTAGTTTTTCTACTTTAACTGGTTGCCTTCTTCAAATAGCATATTTTCATTTGCACTCTTTGTTATATATTAATCAAATTGTATAAAATAATAATTTTGTAAAATATTTTGAAAAGATGCAACGCCTGTGGAGTTTCTTCCGGAGAGTTCTTCTCCACAGAAGACAGCCAAAATTGTGAACTCGCCTCGACGACGTCGAAAAGTGATTTGTAAAATCTTACTTCGAATAAAACATATTTCATTTCATTTCATTGTATCTTCCTGACTCGGATTTCATCAGCCGTCTGACACCCATAGTATAGGCTCTGCTTAGTTTGAAGTCAGATGGCCGTGTGCGAGGTGTTCCCATATATATTATATATTCTTATTCTACATACTTAAGTAGGTATCTAAACACACTATACCGAAATTACGCAACCGAAATTCGGCGGCTGAATTTACGTTCCGACGTATTCGGTAGATATCACACACCCTGGAAATTTTCTATTTATACCTACTCTAAAAGGACACACTATAAGCGCGGAATAGTAAATTTAAATAAAGATACCTCTTATAAGTACTACCGAAAGTATACTACCCGGTAGTACTTATAATATCTTTATAAAATTTTGTTCCATGTTTACATGTAAAAATGGTGGGAACGTCGTCGGTGGACTAGTGGTGGTGAGGGCCGTTGTTTTGGATTCGGGTGGCGTGGACTCAATCCTCGCCATGTACCAACATGTTTTCAGTTGTTATATTCCTAAGTTCATTGATTTGACGCTCTTATGGTGAAGGAAAATATCGTGAGGAAAAAAAAAGAAGGCTTATATCTACGGTTAGTAGCCGTGGCCAACGGCTTTACTTGCCTTCTGAAGCACGGAATCACTTTCTTTTCAGACCATATAGTGATTCAGTCTGTTTTGTCCTAACTAAACTTGGAAAGTCTCACGAAGTGAGATTCGCTCGACAAGTGTCCCACCGGGATTCGAACCCGGAACCTCCGTAATGTGAAGCGAATTTTATTCCACCCGACCACGGAGGCTGTTTATAATAAGTAACATAAACATTATAATATTAAAGTTTTTGTCATTATCTCATAGGTTGTACGTCGCCAAAAATATGACACGTACATAACATACCAACGTTCCATTTTTTACAAATAAGGCGAATGTCAGACCGCTTCCGGCCTACCGACCCCGTGGTCAATCCAACCGCTCCGAATAATCGATACCCCATCCCACCCCTATATTGTATTCATAGCCCTATATGTTGACAAAAGCAAGCCGTCAGTAGATTGTGTACACCACGTGTACACACTGCCTTACCTATTCATTGTAATGATATTTTTTTATTTCTCTAACGAGTGATAAAGATAACGGAAATAATTAGATTTACCTTTTTGTTCACATTAAACAAATTATTAGATTATGCATGTGAATAAGTAGAAATGTTTTTTTCATGTTTGTTGGTTTTTCGTAGCAACTTGCTACGAGCGTCTACGAGTGTAGTTGAGAAAATTGAAAATTAATTAGATGAGAAAGGAGATTGTATCTATAACAGTAGTATTGGTAATGTGGGTAAAAAATGTGTTTTGGGCTCCAATTTTCTATCAGCTTTTATATTAATAACCTCTCCGAGAGGCTCGACCACACCACCCCGTACACACGCTAGTAGGTATTTTTTTTATAGGTATAATAATGGCGTATGTACATTATGCTGTTAACGGGTTTTCAAAAAAATTCCACGTGCAAAGGGACCTTATGGCAGGTTTTAGTACGAAAATAATCATTTGGATTTAAATAGCTTAGAGTTATAATAATAGAGTTGCGGATTACAGGGATATGCATAAGTCAATACCGACCATGTGGTACCTTTGCATGTGGAACGTTACATATAATCAAAGCGCGGCTTTTTATGTGTGAGTTTGCGATGTTATAACTGTCTGCGTCAAATAAACGATCATTTTATGACAAAAAAACAACAGAATCGAACATATACGTAATATGTATTAAGTAGGTATTGCTTCTCATCTGGGCCTCGAATCTGCTCCTTTCGGATGAGAAGCGACAGCTCTGGCCACCACTGACGATCTATTAAAAAAAAAAGAAAAAAAATATGTGGGACAATTCACACACGGCCATCTGACCCCAAACTAGGCAGAGCCTGTACTATGGGTGTCAGACAGCTGATATACATACATACATATATAAATATACAACGTCCAGACACAAGGCAAACACAAGTGCTCATCACACGAATGTTTTCCCTGGGCGGGATTCGAACCCGCGACCTTGTGCTTTGTAGGCAGACGTACTACCCACTAGGCTACGAGGCCGACATATTATATTACTAGCAATACACTAGTATGAACATCATGTATTTGTTTAATTCATTAGCTTGGTATCTGGCAGTTTGAGAAATGAGAGGCTATTTAGAGAGTATAGAAATAAAGTAGTGATCGCGTGACGCGAGGCGGTCCGTGGTCGTTTGTCTGTGGCCAGTTGGCCACTGCTGTTTCATGTCTGTCCAACAACTTTGCCGCATTCTATTACGTTAATAACACTCTTTGTTTTACGTTACAAATATTCATAATTAGTTATTATAAAGCGGCATAAGTATTTTAAGCAATTCTTGAAGTCAGTAGAAAGAAAGGCTTAAAGTATTTAGCAACTTTCCTAAAAGTTTCTGTCGGTGTTGACTTCTCCAAAATTAACTGTCCGATTTAAATAACAATTTTGGAAGGGAGTGTAATTTTTTTTAACTCTATATATTATGTCGCAGATTTTTGATCATACTAGGTTTTGATCAAGATCCGTACGATACGATGATAAAAACACAACTCCGTTGTGTCATACACATTAGCATACACCTAGAAAAATCCAACATTTTCGTCGGGGGTTTAAAAGGAGTTTAATTGTCCCTGCAGCTGACCATAGGTATAATATAAGTACCTAAGTAAGATATTTATGATATGGGCCTCTGTTTACATATTTAACATCTTTATGTAATTATTGCCTGAAATAAATGAATTTATTTGTATTATTATTAAAGCGTCACGTGCCCGACACCTTCGTGAATTGCACCATTTGTACTGTATTGGTTTATCCAGGTGGAAAACGGGACGAGTCCCTACGCAGCGGACCACGGGCTGGTGGTTCGGTCCTTCGTGTATCTCTTCAGGCTGATCAATGAGCGGCCTGACTGCCACTTCATACTGAAAGCATCCTTCTTAGAGATTTATAATGAAAAGGTCAGTCCCAATACTTTTAAATTGCAATACAAAACAATACTGTCGTGTGATGCTTGCTTATCGTGTGGTTTTTGAGGTTAACCTACCTCACAAACCCTGGTACCAGATTATTGAGCCGCCTAGCTATGGCTTATGATATTTAATTTTAATTTTAATTATTTTTAGCTAATAATTTTACAATTTAATAATATATTACAATGTTATTTTTATACCTACGTGAAATAGAATGCTAATGTGTTAATCTAATAACTTAAGGAATGAATTTTATATTTTACAATTTAATTTAGTTAATTTTAGATTTAATAATTGGAATGTTTTATATTTTGTATTGTTACGTACTTAAATAATTTTGCAACACCCTTACAGGGTTCATGTATGCTACATAATATAATATTTAAAACCTGTTATTAATGTACCTACATGATTGCAAAAATAAATGAATATGAATATGAATATATGACATGGACAAGAAAGTTGTCAGAAAATCCCTCATTAGAATTTGAACTCCTTCAGCCTTAGAATAGAACCGAAGATTCGGCACTAGTTTCGTACAGGACTTTTAACCCTTTATAAGGCAAAACAACTTTATATAAGGTTAAAATTAAGATGGCAATATGGCCATACGTTGCGTTGTGCGTTGTAAAGGTTTAAATAACTTGATCGGACCTGATTACGTGGTTCTGTTATCCAGGTGATAGACCTGCTAAACCCTGGTAGCGCGCGCAAGCCGCTCCAGGTGCGCTGGTCGAAGGAGAGCCGCAGCTTCTACGTGGAGAACCTCTTTATGGTGGACTGCGAGCAGCTGGACGACTTATTTGCGGTCTTGGAGGAAGGTGGGTCCTCACAAACCCTGGTATCACATTATTTAGATGGCCTCGTAGCCTAGTTGGTAGTACATCTGTCTGTTGGTAGTAGTAGGCAGACGCCTACTAAGCACAAGGTCGCGGGTTCGAATACCGCCCAGGGCAAACATTCGTGTGATTAGTACTTGTGTTTGCCTTGTGTCTTGATGTTGTATAATATATGTATGTATATCAGCTGTCTAACACCCATAGTACTGGCTCTGCCTAGTTTGGGATTAGATGGTCATATGTGAGATGTCCCACATATATTTATTTATTTATTGAGCTTATGGCTTATGATTATGGCACGGACAAGCAAGTTGCCAGAAAATCCCTCATTAGAATTTGAACTCCTTCGGCTTTAAAATAGAACCGAAGATTCGGCACTAGTTTCGTTAACGGTGGACTACGATGAGCTGGACGACTTGTTCGTGGTCTTGGAGGAAGGTGGGTCAGCCGGTATACCAGCCTAGCACAGGTCGGACAGTCCATACAGCAAACGCGTTTTAACAACCTACTTCTTTTTGAATAACAACTGAATATCAACTACAAGTCAAACACTGACGCGCTATGTAAAACACCACCGAACACCCCTGTTAGAGTCCCGCGGCGCCTGCGGGGTGCATCGGGCAGGGATCTCATTTTAGCGCGGGGCGGTGAGTGTTCTTTCTGTACGGATTAGTACTATTATTTTCTTCTGTGCCCCTAGCTAGCATGACCGTTCACGCGTGGCAGATATAGTTTTGTCGTGCGTATATTCTATCCTATTGGAGGATATTTCAATTCGACGGCCCCGTGGCCTAGTTGGTAGCACGTCTGCCTACTGAGCACAGGGTCGCGGGTTCGAATCCCGCCTAGGGCAAACATTCGTGTGATGAGCACTTGTGTTTGCCTTATGGCTGGATGTTGCATATTTATATATTATGTATGTATATCTGCCGTCTGGCACCCATAGTGGTCTCGTCTAGTTTTGTGGAGAGTGTAGTGCGCCTTTAAAGCTTGTATTTTCAACCCTCTAGGCATGAAAAACCGCGCGGTAGGAGCGCACGCGATGAACGCTCACTCGTCCCGCTCGCACACCGTGCTCTGCGTGCGCGTGCGCCGCGACCTGCGCACGGCTGGTGACGTCACATGCTCCACGCATGGGAAAATCAACTTTGTGGACCTAGCCGGCAGCGAGATGACCAAACGGACCAACAGCACTGGGAAGACTTTGGAGGAGGCCAATAATATTAACAGGAGTCTGATGGTGCTAGGTACGTCATTCATACATAAAGACACGCTCTTTTCCCTAACGGGGTGAACAGAGTTTTACAAAACTCGATCACGGAAAGCCCAAACTAAAACCTCAATACAATATAGTACTTACCTACATACTTTATTGACACCGACACACACATGATTCATTTATTATTATACAGAAAGACAACACCTAGTAAAGAGAACAGAACAAAGTTGAAGAGTTAAAAGGCTGCCTTATTGCTAAGGTAGCAATTTCTTTCTACCTTTACCAAAGTGTTTGGGTTAAAAGTCGGCACCCATCTAAAATAAGATACATGTCCATCTATGTGTTTTGTAATGTATCTAGCTAGATAGTGACAGCAGGTTACCAGCCTGATGCTTATGCGGCAACTACACCCGAAGAATTGCATGGCAGTGGGGAGGGCACATGGCGCTCAGAACCGACGGCCGTTGTGGCAAAAAGGTTCTTAAACGGCGACTGCGCGACGGAAGACGTAGTGTGGGCAGGCCCCCCACGAGGTGGACCGACGATCTGGTGAGGGTCGCGGTTTGCCGCTGGATGCGGGCAGCGCAGGACCGATCATTGTGGAGATCTTTGGGGAGGCAGCAGTCCAGCAGTGGACGTCTACAGGCTGAAATGATGATATGATGACACCTGAATGCCTTCGTCCCTATTTATAATGTAAACAGCTTACTTCTTTTAACTAAAACAACTTACTAAAACCCTAAAACTCTGCTCATTCTCTTAAAGAAAACAGTTTGTCTATCTATAGTGCGCGTTAAGTGAATGGACTGTAATATTGCTTTTCCCCATCAGGTTACTGCATAGCTCAACTGAGCGACGGCAAGAAGAAAGGTCACATACCGTACCGGGACAGCAAACTAACCAAACTTCTGGCAGACAGCCTCGCCGGCAACGGCGTCACACTCATGGTACCAAACACATTACAGCTTATAGCCCCACCGAGCGGCTCGAGCCTACCCTGAATTGGGATGAACAGAGGGGCTACTCTTGACGGCGATTCCGATCCGTCTTCATTGAGATCGGGCGTTTCGCACTCTCAATTGCCACACTATGGTTTGTTTCATATTGATCCGGACAAAAGGACATTGACGCCTGCATACAATGCGCACTTTTTTTTCAAACATTACGATAGAACTATCATATGGGTAATTATAGCAAAATACGTAATTTGGCATACCGTAGGTAGTAGAAGGCGGGGTGAGCGTGTGACTTTGCCAGACATTTTGGCGTTACATTTTTTTAAATATCTTCAGGATTTATAGGAAACAGGCCATAGGGCCACCTTGGTTTAATATTGGGCGTTTATTGAGTGAACTAAATGTAATCGGACATTTGTAAACATGAGTAGCGGTCTATAATTGACTTTGGTATTGCATTGGGTTGAAATCGGGATCAATATTGATTTCAAGAGTAGAGCCCCATGACATAGTCAACCACGCTTGTGTGCAGGGTTTCTTCACGACGTTATATTTCACCGCAAGAGCGTCGAATAAACGTACATGTATATGAATTCGAAAATCGAAAATACATTGGTACGTGCCTAGGTTTGAACCCGCGAACTTCTGAATGGAAGTCAACAGCCACCCTAGCCACTTGGCCACCGATGCTCTCACAAGACAGACTACAATATATTAAACGAAAGATTTAAAAAAGCCTTGAGTCCCTCGATGAGTCCACATGATGGGCTGTTCAAGATTGTGATGTAACGTTGGTGACTGTGATTGGTCAGATCGCGTGCATCGCGGCGACGCGCGCCAACCTCAGCGAGACCACCAACACGCTGCGCTACGCCGCGCGCGCCAAGAAGATCAAGACCAAACCCATCGTCAAAATGGTATCATACTCTCTTTTGGTTCCCACTATCTATTTACACTTTTGGAACATTTTTATTATTCAGCCTGAAAATTTCCTGTCCCAAATTATTCCGTTTTCTTTCCGATCCTTTCCTTTCCATATTCATATCTTGTATTAAACTTAAGTGGCAATGGGCTGGGCACATTGCGCGTAGAACCGACGGCCGTTGGGGCAGAAAGGTTCTTGAGGTGGACCGACGATCTGGTGAGAGTCGCGGGAAGCCGCTGGATGCAGGCCAAGCAGGACCGATCATTGTGGAGATCCTTGGGGCAGACCTTTGTTGTCCAGCAGTGGACGTCTTTCGGCTGAGATGATGATGATGATTTTAAGATTTCTAGTTGTTGAAACGATCAAGTAACGGTTTTGTGGCGGGGGTTATTTAAATTCTTAATTTAATGTTATTATCTGCATTAATGAATGTTTGCAGGATGCGCGCGACGCCCTTATATTAAGTTTGAAACGCGAAGTGGAGGCGCTACAAGCAGAGAACCAACACCTGCGGAGCGCGCTACACATGCAGACCGACCTTAACATTGAATCATACAGTGAGTAAATAAATTATGTGGATCTGCAGCAACAATATTTGTTAGTGCCTTTCGCGGTGGCGACCGGTGGACCGTGGTGTGAGGAGGCAAAGACTTTCATTAAAGAACTAGGGCGACGCCTGCGGGAACGTGGCTGCGACCCCCGCTCCGGATCATACCTGGTTCAGCACATCTCGCTGGCCATCCAACGCGGGAACGCGGCCGGCGTGATGGGGACATTTGAGCCGGGTATATGCTCCGAGGTGGACTTTTTTTGACTAACACAGAATAAATAATAGTACTAGGTACTAACAGGAATTTAATTCTTTGTACATTGTATTAAGCAATTAATCAGCATTACATTAAATCATTCATAATTAATATACCTACCTACTACATAAAAAGAAGACTAAACAATAATTTTAAAACCAACGTTTTTCAACACATCTCAATCATAAATCAAATAAACTCTATTTTTAATGTAGTTTTATCACATAGCAATTTTGACATACTGCAACTTCATTGATCAGACCAAACGTAAAGACCAAAATTAAATGCACTAAAATATCGACATGACAAAAAGCAATTTGCAACGCCATTACAGGGTGTCACATTGAACCAACTATATACGAGTATAGCATTTAAGTTACCACCTTTGTATAACTATGTGACGTGCAATGAATTAATAAATAAATACATTCAATCTTCCAGATCCACGAAAACACACGCCAACCGAAATCCCCGCCAACAAACTATTCCAGCTACCGCAGTCAGAGCTGGTGGAATTGGTGCAGCTTCACAGCGACGAGAACTCAGCTCTGAGGAGGGAGAACGCCGAGCTGTTCGGAGTGAGGGACCAGCTGCTGAGGGACCAGGAGCTACTGAGCAGGGAGAACGAGAGGCTGCTCAAGAAACTAGAGGATGTCAACTCGTGAGTACCGAACCATCTATGTTGGAAACGAACATCATTGGTGCAGCTTCACAGTGAGGGGAACTCGGCTATGAGGAGGGAGAACGCCGAGCTGTTTGGAGTGTGGGACCAGGAGTTACTGAGCAGGGAGAACGAGAGACTGCTCAAGAAACTAGAGGACGTCAACTCGTGAGTACCGAACCATCTATGTTGGAAACGAACATCATTGGTGCAGCTTCACAGTGAGGGGAACTCGGCTATGAGGAGGGAGAACGCCGAGCTGTTTGGAGTGTGGGACCAGGAGTTACTGAGCAGGGAGAACGAGAGACTGCTCAAGAAACTAGAGGATGTCAACTCGTGAGTACCGAACCATCTATGTTGGAAACGAACATCATTGGTGCAGCTTCACAGTGAGGGGAACTCGGCTATGAGGAGGGAGAACGCCGAGCTGTTTGGAGTGTGGGACCAGGAGTTACTGAGCAGGGAGAACGAGAGACTGCTCAAGAAACTAGAGGACGTCAACTCGTGAGTACCGAACCATCATTCTTGGAAAGGGACATCATTTTGTGCAGCTTCACAGTGAAGGGAACTCAGCTCTGAGGAGGGAGAACGCCGAGCTGTTCGGAGTGAGGGACCAGCTGCTGAGGGACCAGGAGTTACTGAGCAGGGAGAACGAGAGGCTACTCAAGAAACTAGAGGATGTCAACTCGTGGGTACCGAACCATCTATGTTAGAAAGGGACATCATTTGGTGCAGCTGCCAGATTCACAGTGACGAGAACTCAGCTCTGAGGAGGGAGAGTGCCGAGCTGTTTGGGGTTAGGGACCAGGAGTTACTGAGCAGGGAGAACGAGAGACTGCTCAAGAAACTAGAGGACGTCAACTCGTGAGTACCGAACCATCAGTCTTGGAAAGGGACAGCATACTTGTTTTTGTTTAGTTCCAAGCTACGTTTAAAACAAAGGGGTAAGTATTAGACCCTAGTAGAACATTGAGACCATGATGTTTAGCTGTTCGGAGTGAGGGACCAGCTGCTGCGGGACCAGGAGTTACTGAGCAGGGAGAACGAGAGGCTGCTCAAGAAACTAGAGGACGTCAGCTCGTGAGTACCGAACCACCAGTCTTGGAAAGTGACATTATAGGTACTGTTTAGTTCTAAGCTACGTTTATAACAAGGGGGTAAGTTTTAGACCCTAGAAGAACATTAAGAACATGATGTTTGATACACAACTAGAGGATTCAACTGTTAAGTAGGTATAGAAACTTCTTATCAAACCACCTTATAAAACATCAAAATTCAATGCTTTTTATTCATCACAGGTTTCTTAAAAATCTCTTAATAACGTCATTTATGAAGCTATAAAGCTTTGCTCAAACCAAGATCGGCTGTTCTCAAAAAATAAGTTAAAGCTGACCAAATTGTACTTAGAGGATGTCAACTTGGAGGTAGCGAAAAGGGAATTAGACATCCAAGAGGAATAGGAGAGGTAAATTAGGATCCATTTCCTAGAACACTAAGCTGTTCTCCTGTGTCGTGTCGTGAGTATAGATTCTTAGCTAAAAAGCTCTAGAATGTTCTTGGTCATCTACCTTCAGGTCAGGGTAGAATCTATCTTCTAGAATGCACTGAGCTGGATGTTTTCGTAGTTGACTTATTTTAAGAGAAAGAGAGCATTTTCTGTCTTTCTGTTTCGAATGAAGAATTAAATAATGTAATTGACTATTTTACTCCTTTCCTCTCAACTTCAACAATAGAGGACATTTTAAGAAGACTCCAAACCACATTTTTCATGAGTTAGAAAGTGGCATGTCGTACTTTTTTTACGAAATATAAACATTTTCGGATGTTCTTAGGAAAATATTCGGCCACAGCTGACATCAGGCCCAACCCAAGGTCGAGGTACCCGTGGCGAAAGTGGCGAATGTGCCGAAAGTGGCGAAAGTGCCGAATGTGCCGAAAGTGGCGAATGTGCCGAAAGTGGCGAAAGTGCCGAATGTGCCGAAAGCGGCGAAAGTGCTAAATGTGGCGAAACCAAAAGAACGGTATAATTTAAACAAACGAAGTCTTCATGCATGATGTCACCAACACAATCCTCCGTAATTTTGTATTCATAAAGTACAAATGATAAGGTGAATTGTTGGGAATTAGAAAACTTATCTTAGTTGAAATCTCACAGCACAATCGAAAATTGACTTTTTCATCTTGTATGACCTAAATTAGTAGAGTCAAGTGCAATATAAGCTGGACATTGTGTACCGCGATTTTGTTTCTTATTCAATGGGCAAAAGAACGGTACAAAGTACAAACGTGGTCAGCTTAGTTTGTTCTTGACTATCCATATTCATTCATATCAGCCCGTAGCAGTCCACTGCTGGACATAGGCCTCCCCAAGTGAGCGCCACAATACGATCCTCCGCTGCTCTCATCCAACCACCTTTTCTCTGGACTATTTATAATGTTAAACGGTAACTCATCAGATTTACATACATACATACAGTCACGCCTCTTTCCCGGAGGGGTAGGCAGAGACCATTTCCTTCCACTTGCTACGATCCAGACACACTTCTTTCGCTTCATTCACATTCATTAATCCATGCATGCTCGTCGGTTTAGAGTACTCTTGACCCGACCTTTTGTCAGAACGTCCCCGATTTGATTTTGATCAGATTTCAACTTGTAAAATTTATTTAGTTCCAAATTCACCTACTCATGTTATTTGTGATTACAAAACTACGGATTATTATATAAAATTATAACGTAAATAAACTGGGAATGTGCATGGAATAAATTAAAATACTAAACGATTCAGCACAAATGCTTAACGTGTGTGAAAATCCTTCTATATTTTTATTGACTGCGTTTTATTACTGGCCAGGAATTTAATTCTTCTGCAAATTATGATAGGAGCAATAATCAGCATGTCTGTAGAACCTTTATGCCTCCACTTAATTCTCAATTAATATTGATTTACTGTTATGATACAAGTGTGGACGCTCCCTTAGGCCGTTCTTACACCAAACTACTAAAACAGAACTAGTTTCGCCATAGGTACAGTAGCCAGCACATGCGGCTCGGCTTGTTGATCTTGAGAGCGCCCGTATTCCGTAGCGGTAGGGGTGAATTTCGTAGTGCGATATCCAACCACATGTGCTGGATTCTGTACGTTCTCATAGAAGTTCGCTCACCAGCGCTTCTTTGAGAATGAAAAAGAATTTAAAACCCATTTTCAGGAACACCGTGTGAGAACGGCCTTGTACCCTTTTACAAAATTTTACGGCGCATGAAAGTCAGTACGCCGCCGCCGTCTGCCTCGCTAGCATAAGTTTTCTAACATTTAACTGTCAAAATGCTGTGAGAAAATAAGATCCTTGTGAAAAAGCCGACATGTAGAATTTACTTCAACAGCCCCCGTAGCATGAAGTGCTTTACAAGAGTTTATCTCACATTTAACCGTCAATAACCTGCGAGAAACCTACCATATTAAAATATCCTCCAATAGGATACGAGAATACGAATGACAAAACTATGTCTGTCACGCACGCGTGAACGGTCATGCTAGGGGAGCTGGATGAGATTATAGACGTGACAAAACTTAGCCCTGCCACGTATGAAAAGTCATGCTAGTCTGGCAGACACAACAAAATTATATTTAGTCACATGTTCAGTTCGTCATGTCATAACACAAAAGGGCGCATCTAACAATGTTTTCTTCAAAAGAATATCAGATAACTGCGACAGCCACTACTGCGACATAAGTAACATAACATACCTAACCTAAGCGACTGTCGCAGTTCAGTCTGTCACAGTACAGTCTGATGATCTTTCGAAATTAGTTATAACCACAGTTTTACCAGTAGAATGGTGTTTTCACCAAATCTTGTGAAAATGATGGACCCTTTTTTGTTATGACGAGGTGACTCATGCGAGCCCGTCTGAAGGTGGTAAACATTTCAGCGTGTGTATTAGATCGCCGATCATCCCCGCGCGGCCCGCCTACTCGGACGGCGGCGAAGCCAACGTGTGGACCAATCCCGCCGCGCTCTCCGCAACCAGCAGCAGAAACAGCGGCGCCAGTTAAACATTAATTATAACCTTATACCCTGAACATATAATCGAAAACGAATGCATTTTGTAAAGTTGTTTTGCCTTATAAAGGTTATCATCAGTCCCAATTACAAACAATCTCACACTTATAATTACTACCAGGGTTCTCCAAAGTCCTGGGACTGGCAGGTTCCGTGGTCGAATCCCTGCGGCTTTTGTAACAAAATATGTATATCGCCTTGTGTGACGTTCCATTCCGATGACCGTTAGAGCGCGGTTACGCACTACCCTCCGATTTCGTAAAAGTCCATACACATTTCTTTTTCGGCCGAAACAGTTTGTTTGTAAACACTTTATTGCACATAAAACATAATAGAACATACCATACCATATACAGAACAGTTGAGCAAAGGTGGACTTATCCCATAAGGGATTTCTTCCAGTCATCCTTTGAGTATCCAGAAGGAACCCATGAATAGCAGGCAAACTGTTAGTGCCCAAAGTGTTCGTACAGTCACAAATAAGATTTGTATGATAGTTGTCGGATTCGGACGTAGTGCGTAGTCGATCTTAGGGCAGAAATGTTCTCGAATGATGGCAGAGTGCCGGAAAGCGTAGCGTGAGCAGGCCCCCATAAGATGGACTGACGATCAGGTGAGGGTTTTTTGTAGAGTGTACGTAGTATGCTTAAGCTACTCGCACATTATGCCGCAGCGCAAAAAATGCTTGCCTAATGAGAATATAACATACGAAGAACGAAGGGAAATGCGACCCGATGCGACCCGACACAGTGTGCGATAGTTCATACAAATAAAATACAAATATGCTTTATTGACACCCAAGGAAAAACACAAAAGAAATAAATACATTAAATTCAAGATACAATACAATACAATATAATAGATACAATTGTATTATTGTAAAGCCTGACCAAAGAAATAAGAAGCCACGTGTATATTATTTTTACTACTATGGCAACAATTTTCCCTTATAAAATTAGTTTCATTGAAATTCCGCAATATGGCGAGGTTTCTTATTTCTTTGGTCAGGCTTTATGCAAACAGCTATTTTCGCGCTGCGGCCCGGCATAATGTGCGCCTAGCTTTACCGTCATTAATTTTGTGGTCACGTTAAAAAGATTAATTTCAATATGATACGTAATAGTAGTGTGTATATAGAATTTAAAGTATTTTCAAGTGTGTGAAGCTTTAATTTGGTATTTCCGATTTTTGACAATAAATCAAGTGTTTGAAAGATTTGCACTATAATTGAAGCTTTTTAAATAAAATTAGAGTTAGTTTGTGTAAATATAGAAGTAGTTCCTGTATAGGTTTGAAAGAGTATTCCATAGTTTTAGGGTTAGATTTAAGAAATGAGTGCAATAAAATTGTTTTAAATAATACAAGTTTTTTTAATTAATGAATACTTAAAACATGTTTCTTTGATTGGAATTATTGGGAACACTATTTATAGTTTACCAATTTTTACAAAGGAGTGTGAAGCTGATTATTTAATGTTATAACAAAAAATATACCCTTTTATAATTTAGTTTACAGTAATTATGTAATGGAGTGCGATTCAGATATCAGGGTGTGCATCTGGATTGAGGGCCCATTTTTTTAAAGTTTACAAAACGATTTGAGATTTACAGGGGATTTAATAAAGAATAGTAAAAACATGAAGCACAGGGTCACGAATTTCTAAAACATAAATTGGAACTGTGGTGATTAAATAGCTTGGGCTCTCAATCCAGATGCTCGGCTAAAATGGCATATTTCAAATCTCAAAAAGTACAACCTCTGGGTTTATAATTTTCATTTCAGCATTTAGTTAAGAATTTCTAAAATATGTATATAAATTCTTAAATTTGTATAATATGATTTACATATTAATATTACGATTTATTTTGGGCCCTCAATCCAGACATATCTGGATTGAGGGCCCAATATTTGACTTGCAAAACATTAATTTATATAAAGAAATACATAAATATGACTTCAATATGTTATATTTAGACACCTATGTGAATTCCTAAAAGATAAATAATGACACAAAAGTTAATTGTTTAAAAGTAAATGACGATCGAAAATAATCGAAATTTACCAAAACGTCTGAACTGAGAGCCCAATATTTTCGGCTTTATCGACTAGGCTCACCCTCATAGATCACCAGTAATTAGAATACGTTCTTTTAGAAAATTTAAACTAAAAGATTATAAATAATCCGTTCTTCTAAATTGCATACTTTAAGAGAAAATCGGTTTTCAATTTTTTATATGAGAAAAAATTGTAGGGTGGATATGATTTCGTGCTTTTTGGAGACTAATCCGTATGTACAATATAATACAAAAATATACTTTATTGACACCAAACAGAAACACAACACATATACAGAAAAACAGAACAAAACAGAAGAGTCAAAAGGCGGCCTTATTGCTGAGGTAGCAATTTCTACCAGGAAACTTTTGGGTATGAAAATAGCGTAGGTAAACGTTATGCGGGTTGGTTTGGTGTTTTATACAGAGTAGGTTTTGAAATAAACTAAAATTCAACTTAACCAACATTAAATAAAATACTTAAAAAATAATAATACTTTACACAAATAGCTATGAATAGTGCGCTATAACGCGCATTTTAAAGAACTCGGGTGAAGGGGCTCGCCTGGCCGACTCAGGAAGATCATTCCATAAACATGAGTTGCATGGAGTAAAATTTTGTAGAATGAAGGGGCATGTTAAGTAACAGTCTTTTACACGAACGAAGATTACGGCACTGAGCGAAAAACGAAAATATCTTTGAGATAAGAAGGAGAATTGGGGTTGAAGAGAACAGAATATAGAAGAAAAAGTATGTGACAGTTCCTTCGGTGGCGGATGGGCAGCCACTGAAGTATGTACTCTCATACAAGGTATTTTTTAAACGACTAAGTAAATATTTGTTGCTCGATCTGTCATAAGCAATTGTGATTTATGTGCAGCGATTTGTTGTCAACGTAAGTAAGTAGGTACCTAGATCACATTAATATTGCCTATTTTCATTTAACGAATATCATTTCAAGTCATCTGTTTTTCCTACGCACCCGATGTAAAGAAAAAAGGCCATTACAGTCAATCTTGATAAAATTGTAGGTGATCTGTAGGTACATATAAAACAAAGTCGTGTTATTTACAATATTTTGTAACTCGGGAACGGCTGCACGGATTTTAATGATCTTTGATTTAATTAAGTACTTATCTGTGAATCGGATTCTAATTGGTCAGTTTCGTGGATTTGTCATCGTCCCTAACCCTAACTCGTCAGACAAGTAAAATGTAAATAAAGTAATTATCACTACATAGTATAAAACAAAGTCGCTTTCTCCGTCCCTATGTCCCTATGTATGCTTAAATCTTTAAAACTACGCATCGGATTTTGATGCGGTTTTTTTAATAGATAGAGTGATTCAAGAGGAAGGTTTATATGTATAATACATGCATAATATACTTAAGAATAACCCACAATAACCATTTTCCCGTGCGGAGCCGGGGCGGGTCGCTAGTCTAAAATAAAAGTAAGTTATATTTAAAAAAGTTATAAGCATAAAAAAACCCAAGCCATTAAATATCTGGGGTGTAGTCAAAACTGAAAATAACAATATCTTTTACTTGCTTCTCTGAACGAAACTGTTTCTTAAGCTTGTATTATATGTGTATTTTTACTGTCCCTTTCAGTGGAGTATATAGTTTTTTTATGTTACCAACCGTGTTTAATTTATGAAAATAAATAATGCTATTATCTGCAAGGGTAAGACTTTCTGTCCGAAAAAGTAACAAAATCATATCCACCCTACAATTTTTTCTCATATAAAAAATTGAAAACCGATTTTCTCTTAAAGTATGCAATTTAGAAGAACGGATTATTTATAATCTTTTAGTTTAAATTTTCTAAAAGAACGTATTCTAATTACTGGTGATCTATGAGGGTGAGCCTAGTCGATAAAGCCGAAAATATTGGGCTCTCAGTTCAGACGTTTTGGTAAATTTCGATTATTTTCGATCGTCATTTACTTTTAAACAATTAACTTTTGTGTCATTATTTATCTTTTAGGAATTCACATAGGTGTCTAAATATAACATATTGAAGTCATATTTATGTATTTCTTTATATAAATTAATGTTTTGCAAGTCAAATATTGGGCCCTCAATCCAGATATGTCTGGATTGAGGGCCCAAGATAAATCGTAATATTAATATGTAAATCATATTATACAAATTTAAGAATTTATATACATATTTTAGAAATTCTTAACTAAATGCTGAAATGAAAATTATAAACCCAGAGGTTGTACTTTTTGAGATTTGAAATATGCCATTTTAGCCGAGCATCTGGATTGAGAGCCCAAGCTATTTAATCACCACAGTTCCAATTTATGTTTTAGAAATTCGTGACCCTGTGCTTCATGTTTTTACTATTCTTTATTAAATCCCCTATAAATCTCAAATCGTTTTGTAAACTTTAAAAAAATGGGCCCTCAATCCAGATGCACACGATATCAGGCTGTAAAATTCTTTACAAAAAAAATTATGAATAGGAATGTTTCACTGATAGTTTTTGTTATAAAAAGAAAGAAATTGCTACAAACTAATATGTACGTCACAGTAATTTGAGATTGATTTCCAGCATAGTGTAAAAAAATTTATATTGAATCCAGTCAATATTCATACTGTACTATTAGGTACAAGTTAATTAAATTTAGGTATTTCATTTTTAACCTTGGAATTGGAACCCACACAACAAACTAACAGTAAGTTTATACTGGAACAGACAGAAATGACAAGTATGAATTAATAGTGAAGATCCCTAACCTATGAGAAATTATACCTAAATTACTTAAAAATTACAGCTAATGTCTTCTAAAGCCATATTTCTTCCGTTCGTAGAACAAGTCAGTCTTAGAACTGCCCAAGTTGACAATCTTTGGACACCCATCTCTCTGAAACAAAAATTAAACATTATAGAATGAAGTGGGAATAACCATATTATTATTATGTCAGGTATTACTATTCTAATTATTTCTAACGTCACATTTGACACAATGACTTTCAATTAGGATTTATAAGTACTCAAGAATTAGAAACCTTATATGTAAATACTATATTTGAGAGATTTTTCTAATAATACAAAATTTAAAATGCATCTACAAGTAAAAAATGTCTTCCCTGATGCATGGTTCCCACAAGGCTGGCAGCATTCCCTATTTGGATGGCAATACTTATTCTATGGGAAGTAACTACCAGCTCTTGGGTCACAGGAAACCTCACAAAAAGACTCTAAAATTTCAAAAATTAATTTCTTAGCGCAGTCCTCTACATACATAATTAGAGCTTATTTTATTTTATTATTTAGTGCATATTTACTTATAAAATTCAAATTCTGTCAAAATGATAATAATTTCTAAACTGAACATCATACATCGAAACAGCTAAATAAATCCCATTAAACAACAAAATTTATAAAAAGAACACTTACATCTTTTTCCTGAATCGTGCACTCTTTGCAGTAGTAAGCATCAGAGACGCCGGGCCCTCCACAGATGACGCAGCGGCCCTGGTATGATCCGTAGTTGCATTCGTCACATATCCGCACAAGAGTGCAGGGACGCACGTACGAGTCGCAAATAACGCATTTTCCGTCGCATTTCTCGCATAGGCGACCGATAGCTGTGAATAAAATAACGCAACAAGATGAAAACGTTTAGAATTGAACAAGGGTATAATTGATACAGAAAAACATGTATGCTTACCGACACCTGGTTGTTTACGACAGAAAATTAAGTCAGGATGATGCTTAGCCATGATGTAATTAATTTATTGGTGTAATTTCAGCTAGAATTGTGATTAAATAAACAAACTATAACCTCAAACAAAAGCACACAAAATTTTTTTTTTTTTTTTTTTATATTTGTTTTTTTTTTTTTTAGTTTCTTTCTCCCTTATGGGAAAGGCAAAGGGATCTAAGCCCATACAGCCTAGTCTTTAGTAGTTTCTTGCATTTATCCAAGTTTAATGTCTTCATCTTCAGTCATTATTTCTTCAGTTTCATTTCGTCGTCTTTAGTCATTTCTTGCATCTATGTTAAACTCCTTCAGTAGTTTCATTTCTTGTTACGGGATCATTGGAATGCAAGGGTGGTTCTTACATTCCAATGATACAGAAGTTTAACGCGGGGTATCAAACCAGAAACAGCTAACCACTCATTATTTCTCACTTTCATTGAATAGTTCTTCTAATTTTTTTTTTTTTTTTTTTTTTTTTTTTTTTTTTTTTTTTTTTTTTTTTTTTATATTTGTTCTTTCGAACAGGCTAAGGTCAATGACCATGCTGCCTAGTCTTCAGTTGCAAATCTTATGTAAATCCAAGGTAAATAAGTCTTCAGTATTGCATATTCTTGAGTAAAAATCCAAGATATTCGTCTTCAGTTTTGTATTACTTGAGTAGTCATCCAAGATATACGTCTTCAGTATAGTAAAAGCACACAAAAGTCAATCAAAGAGATGTATTTTTTTTTACTTTTTTATGAGAAAGGCAAATGGTTCAAAGCCCATACAGCCTAATCATTTGTAAATTGTAGCGCGTACCCAAACTTCACCACGTGAATTGTATTGTATCTCATTATAATAACGCATCATCCATCATAAGCGTCAAGCGTCGTCATTTCCTGAAGTCTTTTTCGTCAAAAAAAGAAACATATTATTTAACCCTATTGAAAGTGTAAAATCTTTTCTTTTGCCTTTTCGTAAGTTTTTTTTTATTCATATCTGTCTGCCTGGAGGTTTTACGCGGGAATCGAGAGGAAATGGCGGGTTCATTGTTTCGTCCTTTTTAAAATTAGTTTTTCATGGTAATTGTGGTGTTAATATGGTGGAATTAGTGCGATAATGTGCCGTTAAAGAAGAACTATTCAATGAAAGTGAGAAATAATGAGTGGTTAGCTGTTTCTGGTTTGATACCCCGCGTTAAACTTCAGTATCATTGGAATGTAAGAACCACCCTTGCATTTCAATGATCCCGTAACAAGAAATGAAACTACCAAGAAATTACTAAAGACGACGAAATGAAACTGAAGAAATAATGATTGAAGACATTAAACTTGGATAATGCAAGAAACTACTAAAGACTAGGCTGTATGGGCTTAGATCCCTTTGCCTTTCCCACAAGGGAGAAAGAAACTAAAAAAAAAAAAAAAAAAACTGTCTGCCTGTCAGTTTGACATTTTGCGGTTTTGAGGCACGCACGTGTTTATCGTGCATTTTTCTGTGTTTTCGTATTGTTTTGAAGTAGAAATGACCGAGGAAAATCAAAGCAGCGATGAAAAAAGTAATAATTCAGAGGAAGAACTGAAAGAAGAGCCCAACAACGAAGAAAAAGAAGAGGAAACGGTGACTTTCAAAGACTTGGTTGGTATTGCATTAATTCGCGGTTTTTCATAATTATTATGTAAAGACCTTACAGTTGTTTAAAACCAATTATTTTGTTATGAAATTTTATGATTTCTAGTTATAACATAATGTAATTCGAGTGCTAGTGGGATAATTTTAATGCTTATAAAAAGTTCATAATTTAGAGGTTATGTTTAGGTGCTTAATCGACACTGCAATAAAAATCACCATTTAACATTTTCAGGGCGTTGTGGACGTTTTATGCGAGGCTTGCGAAGAACTAAAATGGAAGCATCCATCAAAAATACAAAAGGAGGCTATACCTGTTGCACTACAGGGCAAAGATGTCATAGGTTTAGCGGAGACCGGCTCGGGCAAGACAGGAGCCTTCGCTCTTCCCATTCTTCAGGCGTTACTGGAGAACCCACAGAGATACTTTGCATTAATATTGACGCCAACCAGGGAATTGGCTTTCCAGATTTCAGAGCAGTTTGAAGCCCTTGGTAAGGAAACCGAATGAACGGCCTAACTACAGGTCCTCTCAAACATGTAACAAATGGCTAACAAAAATACTGAGATACTGGCCTAGGAAAGACCTTACAAAGTATAAGTACTAATTCAGAACTGTATTCTGTTTGCATCTTCTAGATTTTTACAACACCATCTAGTGCACTTCTTTAGTAACCAATACTTAACCTGAACAGAAAGTAACCTTATAATTTATATTTGTTTTTATACACCAAGATATTATTACCAAAAAACTAATGTCTAGATCTAGTCTATACCTTAGTTTATGGGCATTTGACTTTTGGGGTTATTCTACAAATCTTGACCGATGCTTAAAGTGGGGTAGAGCCATATGCTCCTGCACAAGTCCAGTGAAGCATAATTAGTTGTACTTTTACAAAACAAGCATAGGACAATTTAAAAAAAACTTTACAGTGTATAGAGGAGAGTTTTGGACAAAAATTCCAGAAATCCTTTCACAGAGGGTTTAAGGAATAAGCCCCCGAGGCACTGACCATAAACTTTAAAGTTTCCATCAAAAATTACCAGAAAAACTGGTAGAATTTCAACAATATGTTTCTTAGTAGTACTGCTTTTCAACAGTATTGATAACTGATTGTCATAAAATGTCCACTTCTATTATCCAGTTTCCTTATTCCTGAAACAACACAGTCGGAATCGGAATCGTAATCATAGAAACAGGATGTTTCCTCTGGGTCTGCATGGTAGGCAGGATCGTCGAAAGTTGCAAGGTTGTTGTATTTGTCTTATAATATGTCGGTTAAGAACCATTAAAGTTTCTCCAAACCATCGTCCAAAACTAAGAGGCTGGCATAGTCGCCAAGAGCGTAACAAGCCTCAATAAAAATTAGAATAAAAAAAAACTCAGTGCGAGTACCAAATAACAAGCTCTTTTCCATCACCAGGAGCAAGTATAGGTGTGAAGTGTGCGGTGATAGTGGGGGGTATGGACATGGTTGCACAGGCTCTGATGCTGTCCAAGAAGCCACACATCATCATCGCCACTCCTGGGCGCCTGGTCGACCACCTAGAGAATACCAAGGGTTTCAACCTGAAGGCTCTGAAATATCTTGTAAGTGTGGAATAATGTGCTGTTTGTTGCCATGTACGACATCTTCCTAATACTATAAACACGAAAGGTGAGTATGGATGTATGTTTGTTGCTCTTTCACGCAAAACTATTGAATGGATTTTAATGAAACTTCACAATAATATAGCTTACTAGCGACCCGCCCCGGCTCCGCACGGGAAAATGGTTATTGAGGGTCCATAAGTATATTATGCATGTATTATACATATAAACCTTCCTCTTGAATCACTCTATCTTTTTAAAAAAATTGCTTCAAAATCCGTTGCGTAGTTTTAAAGAAAAAAATTGCATCAAAATGTGTTGCGTAGTTTTAAAGATTAAGGACATAGGGACAGAGAAAGCGACTTTGTTTTAGAATAAGTAGTGATACATCATAATAACACATAGGCTACTTTTTACCGCGGGAAAATACTTCTTTCCCACGGGAACGCAGGCGGAGCTGCGGGGCAGATAGCTAGTACTAATATTACGTAATTAGTATGCCGAAATGTCTGGACCAATATGAAGAAGGAAGATAGAGTTATGGCAGGAAAAATGATTCTCAGAAACGAAAGAATATTTTGACACTCCCATAGAAGAAATCAAAAATTTTGTTGTTTGTTAAAAAAGTCCTTTGGGGAAGTTTTCATTGTAACAGCTCATATTATAAGTAGCCACCGAGGGGCTTCAGCCTACCCTGAAGTCAGGGTGAATAGACAGTAAAAAGCTGTTATTCATTGATTTATCACTACATAGTATAAAACAAAGTCGCTTTCTCTGTCCCTATGTCCCTATGTATGCCTTAATCTTTAGAACTACACAACGGATTTTGATGCGGTTTTTTTATAGAAAAAGTGATTTAAGAAGAAGGTTTATATGTATAATACATGCTTAATATACTTAAGGATTACCCACAATAACCATTTTCCCGTGCGGAGCCGGGGCGGGTCGCTAGTTTTATAATATAATGTGATAATACACTTTTTAAGGCAAAAAAAATAAAACAAAGTAAAATAAACCTTATTTCCTACAGGTCATGGACGAAGCTGATCGCATTCTCAACATGGACTTCGAAGTTGAAGTAGACAAAATCCTGCGAGTGATTCCGCGCGAACGCCGCACCTTCCTATTCTCAGCCACGATGACCAAGAAGGTGGCCAAGTTACAGAGGGCGTCGCTACAAGATCCCGTGAAGGTTGAGGTGTCAACCAAGTATCAAACTGTTGATAAGCTGCAGCAGTACTACCTTTTCATTCCTGTTAAATACAAGGTAATTAATAGCTTTTTATTGTTCACAGCTTAGAATTGGAATTTTATTTTTATTTATTTAAGCCTATATTAACAGATGCTTAGTTTTTTTACAATAGGCTATTTGACTGGTTTTTAAAATATATTTTTTATTATTCAGTAGAGTTTGTGGATCCCAGTAATAGTTGTATTTTTTAATTCTGGTACATATTTCCTGAAAAATATCAAAATAAAAATTCAATATTTAAGTAGCGCGCCAAAACGCTACTTTGACAATATGGCGTCGCAATGGCATCGGTGACGTCACTAGCCAGTACTACTACTACAAGTTGCTTAAGTAGAAAACGATGTTTACTGGCTAGTGACATATGTCCTATACCCGACCAAACAGGAGCGTTTTGAGTCACGTGACAAACGCCAAAAAAAAATACATTTTTATTTACGGATTTTTACATAAATTAATTATTATTTTCAACTTCCCATAGTAAATATCCATTTTTAAACTTACATTACATACTGATTACAGTAATTAACACTCTATTTTTCGCATTGTCAAATAGCCTATTTAAGATTAATTAATAAATGCCTGTTGGTAAATGCCTGCCCCAATCGCCTCCATTCTCTTGCATTCCCTGTCACTCTGTTCCATGTTCGACCAGCCATCTCAACTATTTCATCTTCTCAAAGTCTAAATGGTCTTCCTTTACTCCTTTTCCCCTCTCTCGGGTACCATGTTGTCGTGGTTTTGCTCCATTTGTTTGGACCCCTTATGATCTGGCCAGTCCATTTTAGACGTTTTATTTTTGTAGCGACGTTGGTTACACCTGTTTGGTTTCTTAGGTCTGTATTTCTTATTATGTCTATTGGAATAACCCACTCTTTCTGTAGGTGTTTTATTAGACGGCTAAAGAAACATACCTACCTAGGGAAAGAGAAGCAGTGTTTACTTGGGTAATTTAGATTGCTGGTTAAAAATATTAATATATAGTAGCCAGCATATGCGGCTGGACACTCCCACTACGAAATTAGCCCCTACTACGGAATAACGGCGCTCTCAAGGTCAAAATGTCAAGCCACATGTGTTGGCTACTGCACAACATAATAATCAATGCTACATATTGCAGTAAACATAAACAACACTATTCTAGTAAGCTCTAATAAATAACTTAAGTAATCAATCATAAAAATGCTGAATCGTGATTTGAACTCTATGTCTTAATAAAATTGTATAAAATTTTGTAAAAATATTTTGAAAAGATGCAATGCCTGTTGAGTTGCTTCCGCCGAGTTCTTCTTCACAGAAGACAGCCTTTCTGAACTCGCCACAAAAGAATGTGTAACTTACTTAAATAAGTGATGTAGAGATCCTAAATTTAAAAATAAAAACTTTGACTTTGATCCCATAGGACGTATACCTAGTGCACATCCTGAACGAGATGTGCGGCAACTCGTTCATAGTGTTCGTGTCGACGTGCGCGGGCGCGTTGCGGTGCGCGCTGCTCCTGCGCAGCCTGGGGCTGGCGGCAGTACCGCTGCACGGGCAGATGTCGCAGAACAAGAGATTGGCCGCACTCAACAAGTTCAAGAACAAGAGCCGCAGTATACTCATATGTACTGACGTCGCTTCCAGGTGAGTTAACACCACGGAATATACAGGGCGTCCTACGGCTATGCCACATGGAGGGAAAGTACCTTAAATATTGTAGGTAGAACATTTTACTGAAAGAAGACATTATTTTATTTCTAAAAACTATTAAAACTGCATTCATACATTTTTTAATAATTACATGGTTGAATGGGAATCGAACCCGCTACATGAGGAAAAAAAAACACTCTGTAGTTTTATCATACCAATCGAAAGGCTCCTTCATAAGGATTATTTTTTGCTAAATAACATAGTGTCAGAAATAAAAGAAAGATCATGAATTTTAACATTTGATGTGGTCGCCGAGATTTTTTTTATGCATGGGGTTACTAGCGACCCGCCCCGGCTCCGCACGGGAAAATGGTTATTGTGGGTTATCCTTTAGTATATTATGCATGTATTATACATATAAACCTTCCTCTTGAATCACTCTATCTATAAAAACCAAAATCCGTCGCGTAGTTTTAAAGACAGGGAGTGAAATAATCAAAAGAGTGCGACTTTGTATTTAACAGCGTGGGGGTCATAGCAATTAATAAAATTGATAAATTTTGTATTAAAAATGTTAAAATACATAGTCTTCCTTTTATTTCTGACACTATGTTATTTAGCAAAAAATAACCCTTATGATGAAGCCTTTCGATCGGTATGATAAAACTACAGGATATCTTTTTTTCTCGTATAACGGGTTCGATTCCCGGTTCAACCATGTAATTATTAAAAAATGTATGAATGCAGTTTTAATAGTTTTTAGAAATAAAATAAAGTCTTCTTTCAGTAAAATGTTCTACTTACAATATTTAAAGTACTTTCCCTCCATGTGGCATAGCTGTGGGACGCCCTGTATAACACTAGAGCACAAAATAAAAAGTTTCCAGAAAGTCCACTCCCGCAGTCCTTGAAATTAACTACCTAAACTTGGTTGACTCCTTGAAAAACGTGTATCGTCATTTTTGTGTTGTGTTTAAACAGCCAAATACACTACAACAGTAATAAGAACACTTATCCATTTTTTCAGCACATCAAATATCAATACTTTGTTAATAATCGCGAGAGCGACGACTGCACGTGGTCCGAGCTTGTATAGAGCGTGGTCCGAGCGGCCTGTAAACGCAATGATCAATGTGTGCGTAAAAATATGGCGCTTTGTTCCGAGTGGGCCATCTGTCTAGGCGCGCCGCGCGCCGCCGCTATACGTAATTTGTGACTAGAGGAAATAAACATGTGAGCGCGGCCGGTCGGGTTAAGGTGTGGTTTGCGGAGCTGCATATAAATTCAGCGTCATTCTGCGCAACGCGCGTAGATATCGGTCGTGTCACCAGCTGAACTCAAGCTAGGTGTCTTTATTATGAGTGTCAGACAACTGATAATATATATACGCACGTAGTGGATAATGTTCCAATCGCAAAAAGCCCTGTACCTAAAATGTTTCTTAATCGGAACGACATCGAAAGAAAATACCCGATTTGCGCAAAAACACGTGGAGAGGGTTCTGTTGTTCATGTCATTCATATTATTTCTTCACTCATCAGCCGAAACAACTGGATTTTAAAGTTCCCAAATCGTCCCAAATGGGCCGTAATCACTTTTGACAAATTGGGAATGCCTGCCCTGCAGTAGGATACATACGGTTGAAAAATAAAACTGTTTAAGATTGTTCGTTAGAGCGTCGGTGGCTAAGTGGCTAGAGCCGTTGAATTCCATTTAGAAGTTCGCGGGTTCGAGCCTCGGCACGTCGAATTCATATGTACGTTTATTCGACGCTCTTACGGTGAAGGAAAACATCTTGAGGAAACCTGCACACACTTGCGAAGTAATTCAAAGGTTGTGTGTGAAGTTGACCAACCCGCACTGGGCCAGCGTGGTCGACTAAGGGCTATTCACCCTAGTTTCAGGGTAAGCTCGAGCCCCTCGGTGGGGCAGTCAATGATGATGGTGATTGTTCGTTTGTTTCCAGAGGTCTGGACATCCCACACGTGGACGTGGTGATAAACCTGGACATTCCTCTGCACAGCAAGGACTACATCCACCGCGTGGGCCGCACGGCGCGCGCCGGCCGCGCTGGTAAAGCCATCACCTTCGTTTCGCAGGTAACGTCGCTTCAAGCACAGAGATATTAGAAGGTTACAGAAAGATCACTTCCGCCATTCTTGAAGGTTATGTTGTAAACTTGTCGGCTCCTCTAGGTATAGGGCGTTGTCACTGACTTAGTATAGCTTCATATTGCTCGAGCTAGCTTGTAAATGACACGTCTCACTCGTCTCATCATGATTGCCTCCCCCCCCCAGGCACAGAATAAATAACGTTTCATGTTGTATTTCCAAGGGTTACGCGATAATTTTGGTTAGTTATAATGGGGATAATCACATACTCTTTCGTTAAATCTTATTTGGAATTGCTTTTTGATTACTTTGAAAACACATTCTATGTCATAATGTTTTTATTTATATTACATCGAAAATGTTTTAACAGGAATATAGTGCTCATATATTAATTACGGTGGTTTTACTAAGAGTTAGGCCAGTGTCTTTACAAAGTAGAATAAGTTATGTTTTACTAGCGTCGGTGGCCAAGTATCTAGGCCCGTTGACTTCCATCTCGGCACGTACCAACATGTTTTTTGATTTTAGAATTCATATGTACGTTTATTCGACACTCGTGAGGAAAACTACACACCTGCGAAGTAATTCAAAGGTTGTGTGTGAAGTTGACCATCCCGTACTAGGCTAGCGTGGTCGACTAAGTCCTGTTCACCCTAATTACAGGGTAGGCTCGAGCCCCTCGGTGGGGACGTATATGAGCTGTTAGTGATGTGTGGTGAATTTTACGAATACCTTAGTTTTGCCGGGGTTGCACCTGTCGTGACCGCGAGCTGATAGCTTACAATAATGTGTACGTAAAGCCCGACCAAAGAAATAAGAAACCTCGCCATATTGCGGAATTTCAATGGAACTAATTTTATAAGAGAAATTGTTGCCATAGCTGAAAAATATACACGTGGCGCCCCCAGAGCAGGCTTTTTATATCCTTGGTCAGGCTTTACAAAGCATGAAAGCCCCAAACAAACACTTGACCATGGTCTAAGAAAACAAGGTCTAACAAGAAGACCACGTGACTGACACAAGCCTACGTCATTTTGCGCTGTTCATACTTGTCTATTACACGCATTCGAAAAGGATGAACAGCGCAAGATGACGTAGGTTTGTGTCAGTCACGTGGTCTAATGGTTAGACCTTGTCTTCTTAGACCATGGGTAAAATAAACATTTTTCCTTTCATCTTCTTCTTCTTCTTTTCGAGTTGACAGCAATCTCAGACAGTCTCGGCCCAAAAACCAGCCACTCGAATAGCGTCGTTAGTAGCCTTCGTTTCATTCTTTTTTGACCTAATTAGTTTTTTGTCTCAGGGATCGAAACCGGTTTTGAAATCCCTGTTAATATCGTTCTAAAAACAGATATAATTCCGTTCCCCAATTAACCGGCAATAGATGGAACTTAATGAAACAAACCAAAAGTATTCTGGTTACCCGGTTTTTGATAAAGAACGGAATGAAACCGGTTTCAATCGGTTTTGTAATTATTAAAGTAATTGTTTTTGCGGCAGGCGAAGGCCAGGGCTGCCGGTTGCTTTGCATATTATGTTCCCCCAGGACTAAACCTACCCTTAGTGATCTTAGAGCTATAGTCGGATAGGGTTTGAACTAGCGTGATTTAACAAGTGTATGAAAATCCGGTTCCGATCCCTGGACTTTGTCTGCAGTACGACGTGGAACTTTACCAGCGCATCGAGCAGCTGATCGGCAAGAAGCTGCCGCTGTACGCGGCCGAGGAGAGCGACGTGATGGTGCTGCAGGAGCGCGTGGCGGAAGCCCAGAGGCTCACCAAGATCGTGAGTGTCCTGTAGCGGGGATCTTTCTGTCTCCACCATTGACTTTTCACAATTATTTCCTAACTAGCGACCCGCCCCGGCTCCGCACGGGAAAATGGTTATTGTGGGTTATCCTTAAGTATATTATGCATGTATTATACATATAAACCTTCCTCTTGAATCACTCTATCTATTAAAAAAAACCGCATCAAAATCTGTTGCGTAGTTTTAAAGATTTAAGCATACATAGGGACATAAGGACATAGGGACAGAGAAAGCGACTTTGTGTTATACTATGTAGTGAAATGTGAGTTTAATGTATGGAACTCGACGTCTACGTTACGCTTTTTTTTAATTGACCTATGCTTGATTCGAAAAAGTACGACGAATCAAGCTTCACCGGACTTGCGGGGGAGCGGATGGCTCTACCCCAAAGTAGTCATGTACCAACGCGTCTAGGGGCGGGGAGAGGGGAGCCTCGGACCTCGGCCTAGCGCGTTGATACGGAAAACCATCGTGAAAGAGGCGACGACGCCTGAGGGGCTCCGTCTCTGATTATTAATTTTGATTTTGGCCGCGCCCCCGCCGGCGGGTACGGGCATTGTTACCTGAAGGGTATACGTTGCGCAAGCGGTGTGTCCTGTCTCATACAATTTCATACATTACAACTCAGTGATATGTACTATGTGTGCTCCAGCCTTTCATCATCTCAGCCGAAAGACGTCCACTGCTGAACAAAGGCCTCCCCAAGGAGGGGGAGGGGGGCCCCGCTCCAGCCTTTATTCTATCTATACTAATTTCATGGTCTAAGAAAACAACGTCTTCCATTCGGACCACGTGACTGACACAAGCCTACGTCATCTTGCGCTGATCATCCTTGTCGAATGCGTGTTAATAGACAAAAATGAACAGCGTAAAATGACGTAGGCTTGTGTCAGTCACGTGGTCCGAAGGAAGACCTTGTTTTCTTAGACCATGACTAATGTACTGTTCACTTCGTATCCAGGAAATGAAAGAGTTAGAGGATAAGAAGAGCAGCAAGGGGCGCAAGCGCGGCGCAGGCGCAGACTCCGACGACGACACCGAGGAGGCGGCCGGCGTGCGGCGCCGCATCAAGGGGAAACCCAAACACAACAACAAGAAGAAGAAACGATAACACACCTTGTTCCATAATAAATAAGGTTCAAAGCAGATGCGAGTTTTATTTGTAATTTTATTTTCGAAGCCCCAACATAACAAGAAACGATGACACTATTTAGCTAAATAAGGTTCATTCAATGAGACGCGACATGATGTAGTTTCCTCTAGCCGTTCTTCGGCCAACCCTTTGGTTCCCACCAGTCCACCAGTCTTTAGTATTTAATAGCTTTGACGGCGAAAGATGATTTTGTAAAATCTTACTTTGAATAAATAAATAGGGTAAACAAGGTATTACTGGCCACTTTGTAGTTTTCCGAAATAAAATTATAACGTACATATTTTTTTAATACGCGTACAAAAACGTACAATAAACGGACAATTGTTGTCTTTTTCAGTAAAAATTAAGGTAGGGCGCTGTCAGAAACCATCACACTATTTATAACATTATAGGTGATATTCTTATTTCGGAGCATTAAACTACAAAGTGGCCAGTAATGTTGGTTTACCCTACCTTTTGATTTGTTTTGTTTTTACGTAGGTATGTTTACTGCTTGCATGCTTGCTTATCGTCTGAATTTTTATGTTTACTGTTGATGGTCACAAGATTTTGTGAGAAAGTTCCGCCATTTACATTTTGGTCTGAATGAATGAAGTGAAAGATAAGTTTAATATCGAAATAATCTAACATTCTTATTAGTGTAGTTCATATCTTTTGAGCTTTGAAACTTCATTTGGAAGCCTATAACTATGCAATTTAGAACTAACTGCAACTTAGACAATTCGCAAATTAGACTAGTAGTAATTTGTACGATTTTTCGATAATTAGATCAAACTAGTAAAATGTTCCTAAACGAGATCCACCATAGGAAGGGTTATTATTACGATTAGTAGGTTAAATTTACGAATAGTGAACTTTTTGTAGTTACTTTGACAAGACCTAAGAATAGCATTTTTAATTTTGGCAAACTATCTTAGTGTAAAATCAATGTGGTTGGTTAAGTATTTGAGTCGAGCTTAGCAAAGTAAAATAAGAATAAGGCAATTTATCAAACAAACAAAATGTGTAAATGGTTTCTTAGCGTTTATTCTACATTAAAACAGTCATTTCTTTGAATAAAAAAATAAATAAGAAAAAAGAAATGCGTAAACGCGCCTCGCCCTAAACAGCTGCGGCAGTCTAGTTCGACTTAAAACTAAGCGTAAGAAGAAATCACAACATGTTTTAAATTTTTTAATCGTTATTTATTTCTATACAAATAGAACTGTACAGATAATTTTTTAAATTATTATTTACCACATTTCATCTGTTCTCACGATAGACTTTTTACAAAAGTGAAAACTATCAACATCTCACGCACGGAATAGACGAGATCGCGGGCGGCGGGCGGCGAGCGGCACCGTACGTCAGTGCGCGTCAATGCGCGTCAATGCGCGTCACTACGCGTCAATGCGCGGCAGTGCGCGTCGCCGGCCGCCGCGCGCCAGCACTCCAAGGGGAGCATGGTTTGGTGTCACGCGGATCATTGTATTTGTTAACGGCTCTGGCAGTACGACTGTTACAACTCTGCAGCGGAACACATTACTTCACCTCTATATACCAAAAGTTTAAATTAAACTATCCAAAACGGGCTTCTCACATCTTAAACATGTCTCTTATTAATTTTATTAGGCAATCTTTACAAAAATCGACAGTCCAAACTATAATTGGCCCTTTTTGGAAACACTAAGTACATTCAATTTAAATCTATAAGTCTTGGCAGTGTCTTATATGCATGCTTGCTAATTATATTTGTTCAAATTAAATGCAAAAAATAGTATGCTAAATTTTGTTGGAGGTGAAATAGTGTATTGCATAGCAATCGAAACCCACTCTAGAGATCCCTCTGTCTGTAACTACTGTGATAGCTTACACATACTACAAAATTGCTCTTCCACAAGATATTTAACACATTTCACATGATTCTACATGGTCAAAGTAGATTCAAATTAAGATATACTATTTATTAAACTGTAACTGAAGTGTGTAATGAAAATACATGCAATCATATCTAATTAATTAAAAACAAGTTATCTAATGAGATTAGCCTTTCTCAAATGCGCTAAAAGGCATTTTTTTATGTTGGCGTGATTTCCGATCTTAAATCAGCTGCATAAGGTATTATATTTAATAATTTTGAATACATCTCAAATAGCAATAATCAACTTATTCCTAATCTGATTTGACCATGTAAAGTTATTCACATTTTTTATTAGTTTTTGCTTACACACCTGGTTAGAATTGTAGACCTTAAATATAAGTTGTACTTTGTAGTCGAACTTAATGTAGTACATGAGAGCTAGCTTAAATTAACCTGAACTATGCCGATGCACTATACAAAAGTTAAAAAAACAAATGACCTGGGAAGCCTTTAGCGCTGAATTCTCATGTAATTGTGACTTTTACTTACTTTAGTAGGCACGCGGATTGCGTTGAGATACTAAGACTAGCATAATTTTTTTTTAGAAACTGCCCTAGCACTAGACCGCAAACCTATTCTGAACACATTTTGATTCCCAACTCGGGCATAGGATACTGTGATGTATCTACTGTGAATGTCCAACTAGGGACAAAATTTGACAAAAACGAGATCAAATTTCGTAACAGTGTAGTGTCTAAGCAGTTTCTGGTGTTTTCCGATGCAGGTACGTCACATGACAAGTACGCGTCCAATGCAGCTTTTATTTACACGTCATTCCAAATGAATGAACACTAGCGTTAATCATCTACTTATTGCTGTGTATTACAAAAAGAAATGAAAATGTCCGTCGGTGTGAGAGTACCTCGCGCGGACGAGTCACGTGGCGCCTCTGCAGGGACCAATGCAAACCCACCACAGCTCTAATCAAAAGAACAGAGTAAATATTTTATATGGTGGGTTTATAGAAGTCCCGGACTAAAGACATCCCAGGGTTCCTATATCGATATATCACATTGGCTTTTTATAGTAACAACTGTTTTGCAGTTGGATACGGTTGACAAATTAACAGGGAATGCAAAAATCTTCTTATTCTTAGTGGAGTAGGGTTAGCAGCAGTCTTTGCACAGGGTGAAGGTATTTTTTTTAATATTTCGAGTTTTTTTTTATTAAGTTTGATTTTTGTAAGGCACGGCCCGTATTAGTTTATCAACCGAGGTACAATAGTAATGCATCACATAATCTATCGCGTTTCGTTAGGTTCCACAAAATTCGATTCACACACAAACTGCCAGTACAAACTTTATTACAATGATAGACTCAACTGATTAACTTTTTAAAATCACAGAAGATGAACCGATTGTTCAAATAATTAAAATACTGTCAAGTAATGGAATCGATGCGAAGTAACACAATCACGCGCGCTCCACTGCGGGCCGCCGCGCCGGGCCTCCGCCCGCAGGGGCTGCGCCCTTGCTCTCGCCGCAGAACTCGCCATTAACCGCCACATTCACCAGGAACTTGATCGAGCTCGCTGAGCCGACTTATGTACTAATCCATGCACTACACTGCACTACACTGCACTGCACCGCACTGCACTGTCACTGCACTGATCGCCGTGAGTCCAACCGCGCGAACCGAACGAGCTCAGTTCAAGTCCCGGTCCTCTAAGTACTTATACTCGAACGTGAAGCCTTCCTTTTTTCGCTGGCCCCACTTTTCATAGTCAAAGTAGATGTACGTGCCCTGAAAAAGACAAAAAAAAATCAGTTATTTGTTTTGCACACTCGAAACTCGAAAACTTTAATAATGTAATGAATTTTACTGTATTCGACTTTTTGACTGCTAAAATATGGTCGCAGGAAAGGTCAACATTTATAGTAGATTTATAAATTTAAATGTTGAATTTTCAGGAATCGAAACATTTATTGAAATAAAACCAACTGGCCGCACCGGTTTGAATGTGAGCGCGCCGTGTAGGCACGCGCCGCACACGCTTGCATTGAGCCCATTCTGCCGCCCCCTTATTGTATGCTAGTGTGTGCGTGACAGCGCGTGCCTACACGGCGGACGCACACATTCGTTTTAGGCTGAGGCCAGACGAGCGTAGTTTGTGAGTCATGAGTCGCAGATTTTCGGTCACGCAATTTCTGCTGCATTCGGTTTCATACAATACGCCTGTTTCATTCACACGGCGGCGACTCAAAATGAGTTACGTATTTTGTATGAAACCGAAATTTAGCGACCGAAAATGAGCGACTCACAACTCAAAAATTACGCTCGTCTGGCTCCACCGTTACTGTGTAACAGTAGGCAGGAACAGAACAGGCCCGGCGCACTCCGCGCCAGAGCTCTACAATGTACCTACGCCGGGCGCGCGCGCTTGTGAAGACGCTAATACGTAATACGTCTGTGGTAATACGGACCCTCGGGCGCCGTCTTAAGGTGCATTTTGTTTTAATACGAGCTTAACGACAAATGGTAGGCTAACAGCCAGGGTCACGTTCGACGCGTTCAATGTAATTTGAACGTTAGTGGCGTGGTAGCTAGAATTAAATTCGCACGTTTGCTATCAGAGTGCGCCTTCTGTACCTAGTACAATAAGGTGACCCCCCCGAGGCGCCGTTTATCGCCATCTATCGCTACAAAGGGGCAGAAAATAACGAACTAATGGCTAATAATACTTTATCAGTGTAGTTAAAAATGTGTTGCCTTATTTCAACGGTTTCTCTAAGTTACAGCGTGGCGAAAGTAGATTCTTCTTCTTCTTATCGTGTCGATGACAAATTGCTCAGATAGTTTTGGCCCAGAACCTAGCTACTTCAACTGCGTTGTCTGTGGCATCCATCAGGTCCTGCTGCGAGCAGGTGGCGGTACAAGCAGGGCAGGACAGTAGATGGGCCATAGACTGCACCGTTCCACACACACACTCCAAATTTGTGTTCTTCGAAAATCCCCACCTGAACATATTTTCTTTACTGCGGCCAACCTGAGTCCGAAGTCTATTTAATGACTTCCAGATTGGCCATGGCAGTCCATGTCCAGCCGGGAGGCTCTCAGAGATCGGGACATATGGATCTGGGAGTGGTGTTCGAGCACGCCACAAGTTGCGTCTCGCTTGAGAGGGCACGTCCGTGGGGGGTTTTACGCATTTTAGGAAGCTATTTCGACTTTTTAGTCTTTGCGGCGGTAGCTCATGCCCATGTAGGGGGTGCCGTATGTCGTCTTCCAACTTAGCCCTCTCCAGCGAGCTTGCCACGATTCTGCGAACTTCTGGAGGCGCTATGCCAGCCAATGGATACAGCGTATATAAGTAGATTGACTTGTCGGGAGGGGGGTCACCTCATTCGTCAGCTTACTGTACTATTATTTATTCTGTGGTAGCAAGTAGTAGAGTGTTCATACCTGTTCGTACTCCTCATTAATGACCTTGGGTTCCTCGTGGCGCTGGAACCACATCATGTACTTGGTGTGGAACCGCCAGCTCTGCTTCTTGAGCGCCTTGGCCGCCAGGTACTGCGCCTTGGTGCCCTCCATGTAGTAGAACACGAAGAACAGCGTCTCCGTCGACAGCCGCTGGAAGAACTCCACCGAGTCCGAGTGCGGCAGCAACACCTGCAAATTCAAACAGTGGATATCATCAGCCTGTACACAATTTAAAACACAGTTTTGCCATGTTTCTAAGGCACCTATTTCACTGACGACAAAGACAAAGTCGTGCAAAAACGAAAAGGGACGCAGTTATGCGCAAGAGTGAGCGCGGTATATTTGTATCTCATTTTAACGCATAACTGCGTCCCTTTCGTTTTTGCACGACTTTATCTTTGTCGCCAGTGAATAGGTCGCTAAGGTTGATCTGTGGTGTGGTGAATTATAAAGTGTCATTCTCAGGTATTAAACAATAAGCGTACATAGAAATTACATCTGTGAACCTCATTTATACTAAACTGACATTATTTTTCGACCGACCCTCACCAGATAGGCGGTCCACCTTGTAGGGGGCCTGCCCACGCTACGTCTTTTTCAAGAACCTATTTTTCCCAACGGCCATTGTTTCTACGTGCAATGTGCCTTACCCACTGCCACTTAAATTTCAACAACTATTAGCTAACTACTAGTTTATTATATACTTTGGGATATTGATTTGTTCCCTTGTATTCCGTATTGGTGAGTGTTTGTTTGGTACGGAGTGGTAGTGGTAGTGGTGGTACCTGGTTGTAGTAGAGCGGCGCCTGGCACACGTTCCGGGGCAGGTAGGCGCGCGTGCGCTCGGAGTCCGAGGGGTGCGGCATGTGGTAGAACGACGCCTCCATCATCTGGAACTGCAACTGGTGCTCCTGGAAACGCAAACATACAACCTATAACATACTATTATCATACTAATATTATAAAGAGGAAAGATTTGTAATTTGTGAGTGTGTATGTTTGTAATGAATAAACTCAAAAACATACTGAACCGATTACAAAAACTCTTTCAACATTAGAAAGCTACATTCACCCTGAGTAACATAGGCTACTTTTTACCGCGGAAAAATGCCTCATTCTCACGGGAAAAACTGTTAACGCGAGGGGCCTATTTAATAAACGTGACAATCCGACAATTTTGTCACTTTTTGACAAATAAGTCGAATTGTCGCACCAAGTGCCGTTTAATAAACATGACAATTATGTCCAAATGCGACAGGTAAATATTGACATAATTGTCAGGATAAAGATCCGTTTAATAAAGGCAAAAATTGTCAATTTTTACCTGTCGAGTCTAAGGAAACATTCTATGACTTAATTGTCATAGTCTTTGACAAATTTGTCACTTTTTCTGACATATTTGTCACAACATAATATCGGAGAATGCTTAGGGGAGAATATATGAGGGTAATATTTAAAAAATATTATAATTTCACTTTGGTAATCAATTTCTTTACTTTTGTTTATGTTTTCTATTTGTAATGGATGTCAAATTAACAATTTTAGGTCTTATTTATGAAAATAGAGACGTTTGAAAATAGAGAATATTTATCTTCACTGCTACTATCACTGCTATCCGTTGACGACATTAAAACCATTTTTACACGTGATTACTCGTATTAATTAACTGCCGAATTGCTTTGACATTGGGTGCGGTTGCCTGTCGAAAATCTCAGACAATTTGACAAATATGTCCACCTGTCATGACAATTTAGTGTTTAATAAAACAAATTTGACAAGTTTTTCCGGACAAATTGTCACCTGTCGCCTGTCAAGAGAAATTGTTTATTAAACAGAAATATGTCAAAATGTCGCGACAAGTCGACATATTTGTAGTTTTTCCACCGTGACAAATTTGTCAGGGATAATCTTTATTAAACAAGAAATTGTCAAAATGTCGGATTGTCACTTGTCGCCTGTCACCTGTCGCCTGTCACGTTTATTAAACAGGCCCCAGGGCCGCGGCGGAAAGATAGTAATTTATAATAGGCTATTTGACTGGTTTTTAAAATATTTTTTTATTATTCAGTAGAGTTTGTGGATCTTAGTAATAGTTGTATTTTTTAATTCTGGTACATATTTCCTGAAAAATATCAAAATAAAAATTCAATATTTAAGTAGCGCGCCAAAACGCTACTTTGACAATATGGCGTCGCAATGGCATCGGTGACGTCACTAGCCAGTACTACTGTATAAAGAATATGACAAGTTGCTTAAGTAGAAAACGATGTTTACTGGCTAGTGACATATGTCCTATACCCGACCGATCAGGAGCGTTTTGAGTCACGTGACAAACGCCAAAAAAATACATTTTTATTTACGGATTTTTACATAAATTAATTATTATTTTCAACTTCCCATAGTAAATATCCATTTTTAAACTTACATTACATACTGATTACAGTAATTAACACTTTATTTTTCGCATTGTCAAATAGCCTATTGCGATTGTTGACGCTTGGTCTGGTCTCTCTCAATTCTCAACTCAATTATACTCATAGTTACAAAAAACACATTGTCATGTACTTGTTTTACTTAATATTTATTGGGAAAAACATTGGTGGTTTTGCGTTATTCAATGAACACGTTATATCATCACTACATAGTATAAAACAAAGTCGCGTTCTGTCCCTATGTCCCTCCCTTTGTACGCTTAAATCTTTAAAACTACGCAACGGATTTTGATGCGGTTTTTTTTAATAGATAGAGGGATTCAAGAGGAAGGTTTATATGTATAATACATGCATAGCATAATATACTTAAGAATAATCCACAATAACCATTTTCCCGTGCGGAGCCGGGGCGGGTCGCTAGTATAATATATTTGGCAGTGTTAACTCACAGAGCTGAGCGGCAGTGGTCCGAGCGGCGCGACGCCCAGTAGCGGAGGGATGTGCGCCTGCGCAGTCGACACGCCGCGCCGCGCGCTCTGCAACACAACATTACACATTCAAAGAAAATCCGCTAGGACCATGGTAAGTAAGTAAAAACACTTTATTGCACACAAAAGAAAACAATAATAATATCAACGCAAGTAAATAGAGTGCGCAAAGGCGGCTTTATCATGGTCTAAGAAAACAAGGTCTAACAATTAGACCACGTGACTGACACAAGCCTACGTCATTTTGCGCGCTGTTCATCCTTGTATACACGCATTCGACAAGGATGAACAGCGCAAGATGACGTAGGCTTGTGTCAGTCACGTGGTCTAATTGTAAGACCTTGTTTTCTTGGACCATGGATAGGACGTTTTGGAGATAGAGTTTGGCTATTGAAAGTAGACAATCGATGAAATTGGAAACATTGTACTGGCAACAAAGTTATATAGAAAAAAAAGTATCAAATTAGGTAAATCCACAAAATCGGGGTTACGAGGCCATCAAATGCAAATCTATTTTATGCACGATGTTGTTATTGTGTGTAACAGTTACCTGGCTGTTCTTAATGTGTGTAATAGTTACCTGGCTTTTGTCAATGTGTGTAACAGTTATGAGTTCGTTGTTGTTGTTACCTGATGGTATTTTAATGTGTGTAACGTTTATCAGGTTGTCGTAGTTACCTGGTTGTTGTCAATATGTATAACAGTTATCAGTTTGTTGTTGTTGTTACCTGGCTGTTGTCAATATGTATAACAGTTATCAGTTTGTTGTTGTTGTTACCTGGCTGTTGTCAATATGTATAACAGTTATCAGTTTGTTGTTGTTGTTACCTGGCTGTTGTCAATATGTATAACAGTTATCAGTTTGTTGTTGTTGTTACCTGGCTATTGTCAATATGTATAACAGTTATCAGTTTGTTGTTGTTGTTACCTGGCTGTTGTCGAGCCCCGCTCGCTGCACGGCCTCCTGTGCCATGCTCTTGAGGCTAGCGGTGCCTCCACATGCCATGTTGTTGTTGTTTGTTGGTGTGACCGCTGTTGTTAATGCGGCCGTGCTACTCGTTTCGCTCACTCGCCCACTGTAAAGGATAATGAAAATGTGATAAGAAAGAGTATTTTTAAATAATAATTTCTTAAGACTTAATTTGGTGTTTTATAGCATACTACTTTTCGACGTGTTGTTACTTATTATAACTTTTATTTAATTTGAAATGTTTCTATGTATGTAAGTACAAATCTTTCGAACTGAATTTGACACACTCGCCGGCGTCATTCGGCATACGAGCAATGAAAGTCTGATGGCATTGCAAAAGTTGTAAGTCTGATCCCTACCAATATGTTGATCTGATGATGGAGCCAGAAGATAAACCACTAGGACTCTATGATGGAAAGTGTTAAGAAGTTTATTTTGGATTTTGTGTGTGTGTCATGCTGCGGCGTGTGTGTGTGTATGTACTGACTTGTTGACATGCTGCGGCGTGTGTGTGTATGTACTGACTTGTTGACATGTTACTGTGTGTGTGTATATGTGTGTACTGACTTGTTGACATGCTGCGGCGTGTGTATCGCGGGCTGCGTGGGCCCGTTCACGGTGAGGGGGGACGCTGCCTCGCTCACACTCGCGCTCACCACCAAACTCTTCGACGTCTGAAACCATACGCACACAACTCACTTTAACCATCTAAGCAGCCCCCGTAACATCAAGTGCTATGGCAAAAGTTTGTCGCACATTATAACTGTCAAAAAGTTCCGAGAAACCCGCCATATTGAAATATCCTCCAATAGGAAGTATGATTAGTTAACTCTTCTGTACGAGTATTACTATTTATACTTCTATTGTAATACCCTCCCCTTGCTCCACTTTCCTCTCTTACATATTGAATGTATTACTTTTCCGATTGCCATTTAGGAAATGTGTCTAATATCATTTATTTCATACATTTCCGAGCGACTTTAGGCATTGTATACATTTCCTAGGAATTATATACAATGACGGATTTCGTACATTTCTGTTAACATATACAATGAACCTAAAGTCTGATCAATAACTAACTAAATGATATTATTCATTCTTTTAAAGTAGCGTGTTCCTAATAGTATGTATGTGTGCGAGTGTGTGTGTGTGACTCACGGGCGTGGTGATGGCGGGCGCGGGGTGGGGCGCGTGCGGCGTGTGCGCGGGGTGCGGGGGGTGAGGGTGCTGCCCCGCGGGCGCAGGCGCGCCGCCACCCACTGGACCATTCTCCACTACTTCTGCAACAAACATACAACACTCTACACATTGACCAATTACTTACAATATAGATAATCTATAATATAAAAATTAATCGCGAAATGTGTTGGTAAGCGCATAACTCAATAACGCCTGGACCAATTTTACCAATTCTTTTTTAGAAATGTTTGGTGAAGTCCAAGGATGGTTCTTATGGAGAGAAATAAAAAAAAAACTTCATTCTCACTCTATTTTTTTAACGCGGGCGGGGCCGCGGGGCGGAACGCTAGTAATTTAATTTAATAAAAATAAATAAAAATGTATTTATTTGCAACAACACAATCTGTTTTATAAATGCATATTTTTTTATTCTTTAAATAGATAGATAACATTAAATTAAAAATTGTATAAAAAACCCCCGCCCCAAAATCGTTACTTAGATCCTTTCAACAACTAGAAAAGAGCTGATAATCTTCAAATGTCTGAAGACACTTTCTTGTATCATAGCTAAGAACACACAAGTGTTTGTTAGAACACTGTAATATTTTTTCAATTCAATATCTTCTGCGCTTCTAATTTACAAAAGGCCTTTTCTTCCAATGTCAAGACAAGACACTATACCCTGTTAACATATTTATCGCGTCATGACGTTACCGTAATACTCCACCATGACATTAGTATAGTATAGTCTAACCACGAGTCTATACTCTATAGTATTACGTATGATTCACTGAAATGCACAAAACTGTGACTCATTTAACCTGTCGATAATATCATTAATTCTGCCGAGGGTAGGTCGATGAACCCACCTTTATAATAGTGTTATATCACAATGCAATGTTGTTTAAGTCATCTGACGTAATATTTTTTCTGTTGCGGTTAAGTTAAGTGCATGATATAACTCTTTTGTTATTCGTAATTTAATTTGTAAGTTGGTGTCACAGTTGTATGAAAAAGGATAATTTGTTTTATGTCTACAAAAGGCATATTATGAAGAAATAGTAAACGCAACTCCCGTACTTTTATCTGGGATGGGGGAGCGAAAAACAGTCCTCTCAACAAAAATATTTCCTTTTTTGCACTCTGCTTTTCATGCCCTACCTTTGTTTGTACCTATCAGACATATATTTTATTTTATCTACACTCATGTCGTAAATCCTTCATTTACTTATCAGAAACGCTAAGCAAATGATATACCTTTCGATGGAGCCGTGACTATTTGGTATTCTGTGCCGTGACTAAGGATCCATACAAATTTCATTTCGTTATCGCAAAGTTGTAACAAAATGAAGTTTTTTTTTTTTTAATTTACGCAGATGCTTGCTATTTGAGCACACTAGCGTGTTTCGGAACGCAACCTTGGCGGCGCGCATGCGCGGTGCGATATTACTGCAAATTTATTTTCGCGCCATTAACGTTTGTTTAATAATTGTACCATACAAAATGTCAATAATTATTACAATAAACAATGATTACTTTATTTTGTCTTTAATTTAAATTTGTTGTATGAGTGTAGATAAACTATTGTATGCAACTGTACATAATTAGTATTTAACACTCGTGTATACTTTTATGAAACTCGCTGCGCTCGTTTCATAAACCACACTCGTGTTAAATACCCCTCATTATGCAACAGTTGCATAAATAGCTATTCTGTCTCTGCTAAAATGAATTGGCCAACTATGGTATTAATTTTGTCAACATTATTTGAAATTTTTTCTCACAAAAAAAAGTGTAATACCCATCCTTATTTTTTTTCTAGATTCCTTTAGTGCCCGCATACAAAATCCGATACAAAAGAAAAAACAACAATAACTTGCTAGACAGCGCCATCTGTTGTCGAATAGCTGAACTAAGTATGTCATATTTAGTTTACCTGCGTAAACACATAATATTAACGTTAACAATAGTAATTAACTCATCCGTAATAAATAACATTCTGGTCAAGGTCGTTGACCTTAGCACGGTATGTAAAATCAATGTTCACAATAATATCATTCCTTGAGTATTTTTACAATTTCCTGTGTAGGTACGTAAAATACTATTTTATTGTAAGAAAACGCGGCCCATTCATGTGTTTAATGAATATTCTGAATAGATATGCGTGCGTATTGTAAAATATGTTGTGAAACATGCAATCGTGAAGTAGTTTTAGTCAATGTTTATTACCACACGCAAACCTAATACCTAAACTATTTGAACTCTCACACACACGCAAGATTCACTCCATTGAGTATTATTAATGGTTTTTATTGTCAAGGGTTCAATGAAAACATGCTAAATAGCGTACATTAATAAAAACTAACCGCCGAAATGTATGTACAGAAGGCAGCAAATGCGGTTGGACATTCGCAGTACGAAATTCACCCCTACTGCTACGGAATACGGGCGCTCTCAAGGTCAACATGTTCAGCCGCATGTGCTGGCTACTGTACATTTTACGCGTATCCCTTCAGAATAGCTGCCTTGAATTGGATAATACTTTTTACTGTATCTGTAACTGACTACGCGCGCCATGTTTTTTGACATTTCCCGTGGGAATAAAATATTTTCCTGCGGTATAAAGATGCCTATGTCACTCTTTACCTCACTATCTCCTATCTATGCAAGGAAATTAGGTCAATCCAATGCATATTACAGTGTGCAAGTGGAAGGAAATTGACAAACAAACACACTTTCGCATTTATAATCTTAGTCAGGCCTTTTTGCAGCGAGAACACAGCTCATTCCTACGGGAAAAATTACGCTGGCGGATAGAGTTTATCATAGAATTTTTAATTTATTGAATATAAAAAAATAAGTAAAAATAAAAAATGTTTCATATGATATAACATATTCAGAGTTCATTTTTGTATGATATTCAACAAGATTCGCGTCTCTTGAATGCCCAATCAATGTTTATAAACACAACCGATTTACTAAAGTAAATGTAACGTTTAATGCGTTTATTAAATCAAGTGTTGCTATACAATTAGCTGCTGTAATTATGTGCTGGGTGTAACAATGGATGCCGGTCAAGTTTCCCGCGCGCGCCCACGTGACCGTGACAATGAAACCGCGCAACTTCGACCACTCACAATTAGCCAATATACAAATTGTTTGTTTTCCATACAAAACAGAACAATGCCTCCAGAATCAACAACTAATTACATAACTAACATTGAATGATATGTAAAGAAAGTTACTACGCAGCTGACATACCGAAAGTAGCACGACGAAATCACACACATGCACATTATTTTTGATTGTTTTTTTTGGTTTCGTTTTTTACCATCGTCCATTATTATCCGGTGTTTTGGTGAAACATGGTTGTTATTGGTTTCGAAAGTGGAATATGGGGCTGTACGTCGGTTCGTCAAAGTGAGTTTTGTGGACTGAAATCGTGTCATCGGATGGCAAGCCGCCAGATCTAACGCGTTACTCCACGCTGGCGCGAAGCCAACTCGTGAGCGCGCCCCATTCAATTGATAAGCATGTTTATTTTGTAAACAATGTTGTGTGATACCGTATTAAGCAGGTAATGGAGATAAAACGTTGTTGTGGCTATATTAATAAACGCGCGTTTACGGTCTTTCTGTGACTCACCTAGTGACTAAGTTACATAACCCAAGTAATGAACAGAAGCGATCACCAACAACGATTGCTATCCCCAACCTGCCTAAACAGCGAGGGGATTTTAGGGACACATTTCAAGGCCTCAGTTCAGTAGTAATCTGGTTATGAAATTTAGTAGTAATTATTATTTTGCGTAACCGACAACAACTGCGATCCCTAATTCGCAACACCTTTCGACCGAGGTGACGACTTATCCTACAGCAGACTGTCATTAGTCAGTTATGATAATAGGGATTAGGACTGACTAGTCAAATTCACTTGTTTTAATGAAATGTAATGAACATGTATGGGAAATCTATGGAGTTACAGAACGCGCGCCAGTTGAGTGCAGTCGGTGTTTCGCTTAATTTTGAGTCTCCGTTACAAGAGTATATAAAGAAATGATATGCCACAAAGTTACATTTTAAAATACCTTAATCGTACTAATGTTATAAAGAGGAAAAATTTGATTTTTTGTGTGTGAACATACACACACATAATGTAATGAATAAACTCAAAAACTTCTGAACCGATTTCAAAAATTCTTTCACCATTAGAAAGCTACTTTCACCCTGAGTAACATAGGCATTCACAACGAGGCATTTTCCTGCGGTAAAAGGTAGCCTATGTTACTCAGGGTGAATGTAGCTTTCTAATGGTGAAAGAATGTTTGAAAACACACACACAAAAATACAAATCTTTGCTCTTTATAATATTAGTATGATGAAATATTACAATAAATAGTGTAGAGTAGTGTAGAGAACCCAAAAGGGGTCATCGACCTTTACATTCTACGAGGCGGTTGATAAACATTTATCATCAAAGGTTCCTAATACATTTCAACACAGATCTAATTGGCTCGACACGCACTCGCTTTGTTTTGACTAAAAATCAGTCAAAGTTCAAAGTATCTATTTATAATTTTAGTATATTTACATCATTTAAGATAGTAAGGTCAGTCGTATTGTTTTAGTGGTTTTAACAAGCTTGTGTATTTCAAAACCTCCTCTGGTGCATGGTCTAAACTCTAAAAAGATAAGGTTTTTTCACATCTTTACGTCATTAAATATATTTTTTAATTGACCTATGCTTTGCTTTTAGGTTGTTACAGATAATATAGGTAATACTAGTATACTAGTCTTTTATAAAGGAGATGACGCCAGAATGGGCCACTGACGACGCTGCCTAGAGATGCCACAGCTCGAGGCTTTTAAACCCTATTTTTAAAACTCGTCTCAACTCTGGAGACTTTGAACCTCGGACCCGAGCCTTTTAAAGAACTCGAGTCGTTTAACTTTTACTTACGACTCAAACCTTTTTAGATTAGTACAAAGCCTCGAGTCGTTTATTTGGAGTCGAGTCTCCTACGTTGAGACGAGTTTTAAAAATAGGGTTTAAAAGCCTCGAGCTGTGGCATCTCTAGTGGGGGAGCGTCGTCAGCCTGAGTCTTTTAAGAAACGATAAAAAAAACGTATTTGATTTATTAACTATGATACTTTCTTGTTTTTTTTTTATTATTTAAGTATTAATGCTTTAATTTATTTTTATTTTATATTACTTAATATGACTTTTTTTATTTTGAATTAAATTAAAATTAAAAAGTTTTTTTTTCCTAAATTAAATTGTTCCCAGTAATTAAATTACAAAAGTATTTAATTGCGCCCAACACCGGATACACCTCGTGACTCGCGACTCGCGAGCCGAGTCGTTTAAGGTTCCGAGGTTTTTGTCGCACCTGAGTCGTTTATTAATCTGAGTCTTTTTAAAGTGACTCGAGTCAAAATTAAACCTCGAGTTGTAGTCGTTTACAAAAAAGGTTCAAGGTTCAGGGTTTGCACGACTCATTTGAATTGTAAACCTTTGAGTTGGGTCGAGTCTTCGTTAAAGGACTTAAAAGTCTCGAGCTGTAAAATCTCTACCCCACTCACTTACTCCTTGTATAATTAAAACTAGTCAACATGTATAACTCACCCTGGTTGGTCTTGTGTGCGTTGTGTTGGTGCGTGTGTGCGTGCGTGTGCGTGTGTGCGTGGTGCGGGGCGGGGTGCGGCGCGGGGTGCGCGGGGTGCGGCGCGGGGTGCGGCGGGGACGCGGCGCCCTTGCTCGGCGTCGACGCGCCTGACATGCCGCTGTTGTTTATACTGCAAAACAAACAAACCACTTTTAATAAATCTGATTGGAGGTAAAGACACACGAGCGTAAAGCCCGACCAAAGAAATAAGAAACCTCGCCATATTATTATTGCTGAATTTCAATGCAATTACATTTACAAAGGTGTAAAAGGTTCTCGAATGGCGACCGCGCGCCGGAAGACGTAATGTGGGCAGGCCCCCCACGAGGTGGACCGACGATCTGGTGAGGGTCGCGGGAAGTCGCTGGATGCGGGCCATGCAGGACCGATCATTGTGGAGATCCTTGGGGGAGGCAGCAGTCCAGCAGTGGACGTGTTTCGGCTGAGATGATGATGATGATGAAATTTACAATGGAAATTGTTGCCATAAACATAAAAATATACACGTGGCGCCCCCCGAGTAGGTTTCTTATTTCTTTGGTCAGGCTTTAAATTTTGAGTTGATACATTATTGTCGAATTTTATCATTTTTGTAATGTGAAATTGCCGTTTCCTTCAGCAATTTGTAGCGCTTTACATATAACTAAAAGCTTTAAAGGTCCTTTTAAGTTGTTTAGAATCATCAAATTTCAACCCTCAGAGCAAACGCTCACGACGAAACAGCGACATGTTCATATTGCAAACAAGTTGGTCATAGAAATCGGATACGAAGACTTCTTTTCAATTTTAATTGAATAGCATAGCTATGTTATTGATAACCTCTCCAAAATTCCATTCTATAAAACCGCATAACTAAGACGCTGGAAAGAGCGGACTCTGAGTTTATAAACAGCCCGTCCTATAGAAAGCGAACGCAATCTATGTTACAGGCTGCACATAAACTCGTCTTGTTTACTGCGTCTGTAGGCTCGCTCCTTATATGACTCACCTATTGGTGGGTGGTTGTGAGTTGTTGAGTATCGCGGTGGGCGGGGCGGGCGGCTGGCCAATGGGAGCCACGCTCGCCGGCGCGCCCGACGCTCGCACCGCCATTGGCTTCACCGGCTACACACATTCATTTATTACATTCTCATTGGACCAATAGCGGACAAGTCGCGTATACACAATAGGCCTAAAGAGATCATACAATATTACTATTCCTAGCTTGAAAGTCAACGGATCAGTTTAATTGAGACATTTATTAAGCCTCCATTTCAAATATGTAAAATGTAATTAATTGTGGATGTATTTAGGCTTATTCTGAATAAATGAATTTATTATTATTATTATTATTCTGACTTGACGTCTGAATTTAAAATACAGTACGCCGTTTTTTTAATCTATACCTATATCATAAAGAGGTAATTATTTGATTTTTTGTTTGTTAGGTTTAAAGATCTCGGTTGTGTAGATACTTAACTAACTTACATCTAATTAAAATTAGAAGGTAAATTACTGGTAAATTACACTGGTGTGTGTGGTGTTTGTTAGCATAATGAAACTTGGTACAAAGATAGAATAGTCCTTGGGGAATTACATAGGCTACTATTTACCACTGGAAAATTCCTCATTCCTACGCGAAAAAACTGTCAACACGGGCGGAGCCGCGACGCGGAAAGCTAGTATTTTTATATACCACTCTATGCATCGTCTTAACTATACTTTAAGCTTTTATTAAAAGGTAGCAATAACAAATATTTAAAAAATGCATATAGCCCAACCAAAGAAATAGAAAATTCGCCATATTGCGGAAATTCAATGGCACTAATTTTATAAGGGAAATTGTTGCCATATTCGTAAAAATATACACGTGGCGCCCCCAGAGCAGGCTTCTTATTTCTTTGGTCAGGCTTTAGTTATTAAATGGATCTGAGCGGAACTACAAAAAAAATGTTATCAGATAAAAAAAGTCTAAAGAGTAAAAAACGAAAAGGAAAGACGGCATAAATATTTATAAACGTAACTACATATTTAAAACACGTCATACAGGTGTAAGACTTAACAAAAACTGAAGGGAAACTATTTCTTTTCCCATACTAACTGTCTAATTAAAATTACTACTGGAAAGTATCGGTGTTTTTATCGTTTCCGAGAAAATACCTACTCTTTAGGAAAGTTTCACAAAATTATTGATTGAACATCTCCTTTCAGTATTTGCTAACACCCTGTATAGTTAGTAATATGGTAAAACGTGAAACATAAACATTAATTAAATGCAACTCATAATAAAAATATAGTCATTACGTGACACCATAAAGGGAGAAAGAAATTGTTTGTGGATGGTATAGAGACGTAATATAAGCTTTTGTAATTTAAATATAATCCGCTATTATTTAACGTGCTTTGTTTCCCTACCTTTACTTGACACTAAAAGCTAAAAGCTAGTGCTATAAAAAAGAAAACCGAGATATTTTCGATTTCCGTTTGTTTCGTAGCGTAAGGTGAAAACACGTAAATCATCACATGTACGATTAATGGGTTAGTTCTGACCACAGTTGAATAGAATAAGTAATTAAAACAAAACACGTTTAGGGCAAAAAAAGTCTCAAGTACTCAGTAAAAAAGTTTCTACTTTGAGTAAAAAGGTTTTTTAAATACTTTATCCCGACTTAATTTATAATGTTGGGTCTTACTTTTATCAAATTGCTTTCGACTTTACTAGCAACTAATATGCTGGCACAAGTGTGTTAAACCCTTGTAAAGGTTTAAATAATAAATGTTCGGCGTAGAAAAAAAAATTGGAGGATGTTGGAACTGATAATTGCTGCCTCAGCAATAAGGCTGCCCATTTGTACACTTCTATAGTTGCGGACTATATTTCTAGAATAGCCCACAAACAAGGCTAGAGAAACGCAATAAAAATTTAGCGCAAATAAACAAAACGTACTAATAACGTGTAGCGCAAGAAAACACGTAAGCCATCACAGGTGTAACACGTAAGCCATCACAGGTGTAACACGTAAGCCATCACAGGTGTAACACGTAAGCCATCACACGTATGTTAGTAAGTTAGTTCCGACCTTGAGTTGCATAGGGGACGCCCGGCAAGAGTTTACCGAACTCACTTTCGATATCACATCTTCTTTCTTCTTCTTTTCGATGTCGATAGAGTCCGTCGAGTGGTTGTGAACCTCTAGCGCTGGCGACGTTATAGGACTTGTGCCTGCAAACAAAACGACAAGGTTCATTAAAAAGCATATTACAAGATGTCTGATTATTTAGAAGACAGATCTCCATGAGAATAAGGTTGCTTGAGTTGGCTATTTATATAATTTAATTTGTTAAGATATATTGTACCTTACAACATTACATATTAAAAAAATAATTTAATTTTTAAAAGATGCGACGCTTGTGGAGTTTGTTCGGCGAGCTCTTCTCCACAGAAGACCGCAAATTTTGCTTTGCTCAACTTGCCACTAAATGTAACTTTATTTAACTTAACTAAGTGATCAAAAGTGTCCAAAAGTTAAAAATAAATGATTTAATTTAATTTCATTAAAGTATGCCAGTCTTGTAATCATGAATGATCTAGGATGGTTCAAGGGCTTTCCTACTGGAAATCCTAAGTTGATGTTCTGTGGCTTATCGTATATTTCAAGCACTGTTTTTGCGATCTACATTACTGAATGAATCTGATTGTCCGAATATAAAGATGATTCCTTGCTTCGGAAGGCACGTAAAGCCGTTGGCCGGCTACTATCTACGGATGTAGTCGTCTCGTCCCGACACCAGGGTTGGTGAGGTAAGTAAACCTCGAAACACCACACGATAAGCCAGCAGCAAGCACTAAGTTCTCGGCATAGAAAGAAGGAAAGGAACCATTTGTTTGCTCTAAATTCTTTCACATTGTATCAGACTTGTGAAGTCAGTGTATTAAGCCAGTAAATAATGCATCCAATCAATCGTTTCTACGAAATTATTTAATAGTAGATGTGCATTATTTGCATTACATTCTAAAGGCTGACAAGAAAAATAAAAAATTGCATGTATATTTTTATGTATATGGCAACAATTTCCATTACATAATTAGTTCCATTGAAATTCCGCAATATGGCGAGGGTTTAATAGGTTATTACAATTAGTAATTGGTATCTCTTTTGAGGATAATGAATAGTAATTAGTTACCTCCTTTAAGGATAATCAGTAGTAATTAGTACATCCCTTGGGGATGAGTACGATAAGTTAGTAGTTAGTACTTCCTTTGAGGATAATGAGTAGTAATTAGTTCCTCCCTTGAGGATATGAGTAGTAATTAGTACCTCCCTTGAGGATGAGTAGTAATGAGTAACTCCCTTGAGGATAATGAATAGTAATTAGTACCTCCCTTGAGGATATGAGTAGTAATTAGTACCTCCTTTGAGGATAAGTAGTAATGAGTAACTCCCTTGAGAATAATGAGTAGTAATTAGTATCTCCCATGAGGATATGAGTAGTAATTAGTATCTCATTACTATGAGTACTTCCCTTGAGGATAATGAGTAGTAATTAGTACCTCCTTTGAGGATGATTAGTAGTGATGGGTACCTGAGAGTATGCTAGTGGGAGATCCTGCGGAATCGTTGCTGTTGTTGGAGTCAGTGGTGGCAGAGGAAGGTAGACCCACTCCGCTCAGTTCTATTTCATCCAACCCTCTAATGTCATCGTATATGTAATCGTTCTCCTCAAACCCGGGCTCTAGGGACGAGTCTATATAATACTCTACGTCTTCCCTTATTCTTTTTATCTGCAAGAGAAACTTGTTTTCCTAAAAGCGGAATTTCGATAATTCTAAATTAAAATTCGAATTACAAAGCAATAAATTTCAATTTCATTGTAATAGCGACATGCTGGGGCGGTTCTAGAAAGTGGCGTGATGAGTTTGATACGATATTCGAGATATTTACGACTTTGATCAGGCATACCACTATCTATGACTTAGTGCAGTTTGATACACCAACAGAAAGTGAAAATAAAATAAAAAACTCATTGCTTAATTAGAAAATAAAACAGCATCATGCAAACATTCGCAATGAAATGCGATTGCCTTACATTATAGTGGTTTTAACCAGTAAATTTCTCATTTAGGAAATCAAAATTTTCACGCCACTTTTGATTCTGCCTAGATAAGCTAATTTTGCCAAAAAAATAAGAATAAAAATGTACTTTAAATATAAAAAGAACTACCCTCCTGTCGAACAGACACAATCGAACGCCATACTCGAAAGTATCACCCAATTATTTTGACTGCACTGTTTTATTGTCAAGTTCCAAATTTTTTATAGGCAGGATGAATGCAGTAGTTAACACAAACTTATTTTTGCTATTCTATTGTATGGTGGAACGTGTACTTCGATGGTAAATATAGATAGTTGTCGCCCGGTAATGGTGGATTTAAGTAAATTCGTGATTCATCAATTACTGGGCAATATTTATAATATTCAATTGAATTTGGATTCTGTTTTTAAAATTCATAGAAGAGTTGTAACTCTAAACTAAACCCTTTTTCACTTTGACCTGTCGCGAAACAGACGTCAAGAAGTCATTACCACCTGAAAGCGGCATCGATCTTTAGCCTAATACTTTGAAAAGAGCGCAATTATCATCTTACCCGCCGGCGGTAAATCAAGTAAATCTACTCAAACGTTTGCTTTACCCTAAGCGATCTCATCGGTACAGGAGCAACAACAAAGGTGCTTAACGGTCCTGACAGTACAGTTAAAATAATTGTGTTGTACAGACAAGAGATTTTGCGGACAAATACCTGCGTAAGTTCAGGATAGCACTTCAGTAGACTGGAGGAACCAACCTGTTCGACTTCAACGGACATGTTATCGAGCATCCTCAACAATGTCTCAAGCTTCTTTATGTGGAATCGGTGTTTCTCCAACTTAAGTTTCAGCTCCTCCATCCGATCCTGTTTCTCCTTATCCAGTCGCTTCTTCTTGCCAACGAGCAACGACTCTATCTCAGACTCAAATTGATCAACCTGGAACAAGGCATAGAATAAATAATAGTGCTAGGTACAGAAGGCGCACTGATAACAAACGTGCGTATTTAATTCTAGTTACAACGCCACTAACGTTCAAATTACATTGAACGCGTCGAACGTGACCCTGGCTATATAGCCTACCGTTTGTCGTTGCGCTCGTATTAAAACAAAATGCACCTTAAGACCACGCCGCGAGAGTCCGTATTACCACAGACTAAATAATAGCGTCTTCACAAACGCGCGCGTTTTTCCTACTAAATGGCCGCGAAATCGGGACCGCCTGGCGTAGGTACATTTTTAAACTATGGCGCGGAGTGCGCCGGGCCTGAACAAGGTGTTATATTCAGCTTGGAAATTGAAAATAACGTGGGCATTCCACGGAAATATCTACTTTTGTCTGGCACGTGACGCATAATTTTTCCAAAAATCGTCATTCTACCGTCATTAGAAGTCTGTTACATAGACAACTGACCCCCTCTTAGTAGCAGCAACTAAGAAAGGGGGTTAATTGTCCCTGCAAATGACCGTACAATAGCGTCACGCGCCCGACACCTCCGTAGAATGCACCATTTTTTCTTGCCGTCTGGCAAATTGGCAAATTTTTATCAGTCCATATCAACCCACTGCTGGTGGGTTGCCTTCTCCTTTGTTGCGCTACTCATAAGGTCCATTGCCATTCGTATCCAGAAAAAGAATTGGATGATATTACAGCAAATAAGGTTAAACGCAATAGAGGATAGATTTATATGCAGCCAATTGGCCCGATTCTACATATTACGCTCTAACATAAATTTAAAAACCATATGTCCCTTTCACGTTCTTAAGAACAAACAGGGACTGTTGATCGTCAACTTAAATTTAGAGACGTCAAACATCGATTTCACGCGTAGTACGCACTAGTTTAGCAGGCATGCAAAAACATCCCACATAAATTAAGCTGAATTTGACAGCTGCGCTGCTTATTTTAAATATCGTTCATCAAAAATTAAATTTATTCATCTTCCATCGTTTTCGATTCCCATATGAATGAAAGAGACCAACATCTTAAATTCAGAGATTTTAGCGGCCACGCCGGAATTGAGCCCAATACAAATACAAATATTCTTTATTGACACCAAGAAACACAGACATATAACACATACAAAGAAAACATTAGGTTACAACAGGCGGCCTTATTGCTAATGTAGCAATCTCTTCCAGGCAACCCATATTGAATATTATATTGATCTACTAGGGGTTCATACAGGCTAAAAAAATCGTTATGCACCTACTTTCGCCAGCGCCAGTGCCAGGGCAAGTCTACGTTTAAATGACTCAAGATTTTTTCGTAAGTGTGATTGTGTTATGGCAATTATGCTTATGAAAAAACACATTGCAATGTTTTTTGTTAATACGCCATACGCTAGTACCAATTAATACCTTATTACCTGTAAATTAAGTGCGTCAATGGAAGATATGAGCCACGCAGACATTTCTTCGCGCTCTTTCTGTGCGGGGTCGAGTTTCTGAGCGGCACCCAACCCTTCCTTAGAGTAAGCCTTCGTCTTTGTTTCTCGTTCAACCACTTTGAACCTTTCCATTTGCTGAGAAAAAATTAAATCAAAATTAGAATCATTTTGATGACAGAAATAAGAGCGGGTGTTTGATTTTTCTATTACTAGCTTCTAGTGTGGTAAGATTGACGGCCGACGACGCAAATCATTTTTTTCCATAAAGGATTTTAAGCAACTAGGACCTAGCCATAATTTCAGTATGCATTAAAATGCAAATCTTGTTTAAACTACGATAAAACAAATATTTTGTTTATTATTCAGCCAAAAGATCACCACTGCTGGACAAAGGCCAAGGTCCCGTAGTTAGTAGCTTCCCGCGACCCTTAACAGATCTTGGGTCCACGTTAACAAGGGCCAAATGGAGTAAAATATAAATAAAGACAGTGACTAACTGATTGATCAGCACATAAATCAATCTACCAAAAGGATTGGGTTAAGGGCGTCCGCTAAAACGAGCGCGGGTGCACGGAACGGGTGCCCGCTTACGCTGGTCAATAAGGCATTTAAGTATCCACCAGCGTAAACCGACCGCTCGAGGCGCCAACTGGTGGCCTGGGAAAGGCACCAGGTACACAACACCTGGCTTGAATCTGCTGGCCTTGTACATTCAAAACAAACGAAACATTCCAGGGTTCCTACCAAAATCAACAACCGAGATACTAAAACTCGACCGGTTGAGCATTCGTATACTTATTAGGGCCCTCACTGGGCATTGTAAACTCAATAAGCACATGAACAGGATGGGCTTATCAGAAAACCCTTACTGCAGATTCTGTTGAGACGAAGAGGAAACTCCATTTCACATTCTCTGTGAATGTGATGCTCTCGTCAACAAAGGGAGTCCAGTGCTGGGAGCGCACAAGCTTGCCCCCCAAGAAACCCGAACCCTAAATCCCACTAAAACCGTCTGCTTCTTCAAAGCTGTCGGTTTGGAAGAGGCTATGTAGCCTATGAGGGTTGACTACAATAGATCCACCATGGGTCGCAGCGCAGTGGTCTTGGGTATTTAGTGCCCTTCCCTCTCCATCCAAATCATAATCATAAGCCGACCAGATAAGCTGGCAGCGTAAGCTGGTCGCGGCCAGTCGCGGATAGGCTCAAGCGATCTATTTACACTGGAGAGTATTTCAAAATTCCTTATCACCAGCGTAAGCGGGCGCCCTTAAAGGTACACAGATATCTGTATCTGTAGCATATTATTAAAGATGAGTTTAACTTCTAAAGGGGTGTTAGAAATAAACTTAAAGCATGCAAAGTTAAAAATGAATGTTACATCTTTCTTTAACAAATTGGGAGTGGACGTTACATAAAATGTTCATTTTGCAGTAAAAGTACTATTCCTACGCGAAAATAACTCTGTTTCTTACGCTTTCACGCCAAAACTACTGAACCGATTTTGATGAAACTTGTTACAGATATACAGTACAGCCTGGGAAAGGACATAGGCTACCTTTTACTGCGGGAAAATACCTCATTCCTACGCAAGAGGAGCCGCGGGGCGTGAAGCTAGTACAATCTTCCAAATTACCTATGATTTGTATATGAATGGATGTTAGTTAGTTTGTAATACCAGCAGAGAATAAACTTAATATACAATATAATGTACACCACACTTGAATGAGAAATAATGTGAGCTAATCAGGTCCCTTCAATAGCTGGGTTAAGGTAAACAAACTCATTCAACGCAACTTGATTTCAAATTGTGCTCCCAATCAATATGCAAATTGAATACAATTCCATATAATAAAACTGTAGTGTAGAGGGCGAAAATCTGTATATAGGAAAGAAATGCTAAAAATCGAGTCAGAGGACGTAAGAAGTGATATTAATATATAGATTTTTTTCAATTTTTTTTATTCTCTGTTTTTACGGGCTAATTTCCGAAACTTTAAGAATGATTTGAATGAAATTTTGCATGGTGGTACCTTATATTCCCGGTCAACATCTTTGATAGTTTTTACCGCGAGAAAATATCTCATTTCTACGGTAAACTGCACGGAAAACTAAAAAATAACGCGGGCGTAGCCGCGGGCCGACAGCTAGTTTCTGAATAAAAATGTATTCTAATTTCGCTTCAGAAGGCGTGGTAAGGGACAAGTTTGTATACTATGAGATTCTATGAACGGGTCACACAGAGCTCTTCCGCCATTTTCGATTAGTGTGAACCCTTTCACAATAACTCATAGGATACAAACTTACCCGCCTACGCCATGGTTTCGGATGCGACGGATGTGAAGGTGGGGATGGAAATTACTACACTTCTTATTGTATTTTCACAATATCAATTCTAAGTAAATGTGGGGCAATGTCACACACGCATACAGCTATCTGACTTCAAACTACTATGGGTATCAGACAGCGTACATATATAAAAAAACCGAAGCAAGGCAAAAACAAGTGCCCTGGGCGAGATTCGAACCCGCGACCCTTCTCTAACAAGGCAGGTGTATTACTAACTAGGCTACAGAGCCTTCAAGTACCTGTAAGCTAAAACATTTGCAGTTGGCTATAACAAGCTTGGGGTAGAGGGAAGGGCAATAATTACCGAATGATCACTGCAACCTAAAAGGATATATTATAGTCAGTATAAGGAGCTTAATCAAACTGGCCCAATGCTAGATTTCACTGTATTCACCAACTTGGAATTGATTCACTATATTCTACTTGGAATTTCTTAGAAGTGTGATAATATTCACATGATTTCTTCCTTCAGTGAGAGTGTTGAAGCGTATCGGTAGCATACTAATTTGGACCTTTGCCTCCCATTCAGGAGATGAAGGTTCGAACCATATTTTCGATTTTATAAGTACGTTCATTCAACGCTCTTTGAGTTAAAGAAAACATCGTGAGGAAATGTGCAGAGAACTATGAAGAAATTCAAAGTTGTGTGTGAAGTTGAGTAACTTATATTGGGTCAGCATGGTCAATAAGGCATATTCAATTATTCACCCTGCCCCTCAGAAAGATGTAAATGATCTGATAATGTAGTGTGTTGAATTATGATTAAAAAAAAAACTGAAGGCAAATTGGGGCATGGCAGAGCTCAAACCTATGATACTAGATGGGAAGCAACATGCAACTGGGCTACTAACAACAGAAGCTTTACAAGCAGTAATCAGTATTTATTTATCTTAAATACATATTTATGTATAAGTTTATGTGCATCAGCTGTTTAAGTATCATATTATAACAGTCTCTGCCAAGTTAGGGATAAGATGGCCAATTGGGTCTGAAATGTTTATATCATTTTTATTTACATTTGTTGTTTTTTAAAGTTCACCTTGATGATAATTTTATCTTCACAGTAAACAGATGTGAATCAAGTTTTGTGAATAAAATTGAGACACTTTTTGTGTCGAGCAGATGCCACCTGACATTAAAATCTTTTACATACTTTTTTACTGTTACATTTTGTATTATAGTCTAACCAAAAAGAGTAAAAATGAAAAAGTAGCAACACTGTTAGTGTCACCAATTTTCACGATTTATTACAATGTCTATTCTTTTTGTTCAGACTGTAAGTGCTATAATATACATACTTATTTATCATTTACAATAAATTGGTTAATTTTAATGTTGACAGCTTTTTATATAAATATTAACTAAGACCATTGTTGGAGCCTATGCCAAAACGCACACCAAAACAACAGTCTATGATTAAACAGAAAATGTAAACTGTGTAATTTGGCTTCAGAATAAAGAGGCTATTCAACTAAGACCAAGTGTGTCAAATAAAAATAATATCAGGAATAAATTGCTACATATGAGAAGCTTTCCCATGCCTACTGAATATGAGATAATGCTCTGTATGTAACGCTATGCAACTGACTAGTCATAAAAATACTCTTGTATAAGCAAGACTGGTCTCTGTGGTTAAGGGATTAAGAATTTCTTTTATTTACCAACAGCACAGCATATTCAGACATCTCGACATCTCCCAAAGGCAAAGCACAGAGTTGGGAGGTGAAACCTAGATTTATGTGCACTTGGCACCATCAAGCTGGGATTAGGGGTGAAATACTTCTTTTATATTAGAGCAGGTCTCTCGCAGACATACTTGGGGGTACATACATGACTAGAGCTAAAATGCTAGATCTGGCAACACTCACCGTTTCTATTAGTTTCCTATATTCTAAAAGTGTACTCTTATCCTTAATCTCCCCGGAGGCGATCCAGGACTTGATCTGGTCCCGGAGCCTTTGGAGTTTCTTAATCTCCTTCTTAAGATCCGCCTCATATTTCTCCTTCTGGTTGCTGTTTGTGGCATTATGCACCTTCTGCCAGATGTCTTCAAACGTTTCTACTCCTTCCGTGACCTTTTTTAAACACCTGTCTATTTCACCTGAAAAAGTATTAATTGCATTAATTATATGCTAAAGAACATTAAAATTCAAACTAAAGTTTTAAAAGTCCACTGATCTAATTTTCTGTGAATTCTGGCTTGCTTTAGATGCCATTAATAAACATGGTAACATTAAAAATCTAATCACATTACCAAATAGCATTCATAAAATCAAAGTAAACATGGATAAGAACACTAAATATTTATGTTTTTGTGGTTCAAGCTGATAGTACTATCAACAGTAGTTTGTGAAACTGTTGAAATTCAATCAATTTGAATGTGTGAAGCCACCTAGTAATTAGTTCCCACCAGCCACCTGCCTTTCTTAAAACATGTGCCCCCAAGCTGGTGCATTTTATCCAACTGAGCAGAACCAGTTTTATGAAACTAGTTTTCGTAATAATAACACAATGTTTTATCAACTTGTATGGTAGCCTGCGTGCTGTAGCCGTGGCTTCAGCTTTACATAGCAGTCCCTCGATTGCGGCACATACAATAAAGAAAAACTACACCAGAAGCACGTAGTCGCCGATCGAACTGTCAACCGAGAACTGATGACGATCTGTTCAAGGCAGTTTGAATTAGTATAAAAAACTACAAGCATATATCCAAATTATGCTCAACCATCTGTTCAACTACTGTACGCGATGGCATAGGATAGGACTCTCCGATCTGACAATAATGCTCACGTACTACATTGGTTGGGGTCAATCTCTAACCTGATAACATGTCAATTTACCTTGCAATTTTCTTGTCGCAGCCATAGCTATTTACACATGTGGACGAACGTTCCGTACATATCCTAAACATACAAACTATTTACAATAAAATGCACAAAAATTATTGATAAACAGACAAACTGCACATCTGAAGCTTTGTTCGATTCCAAGATGGCTACCGTACACCGCTCGAACTGTATAATAGCGACAGAACGCTTCCAGGCTGACCACGACCAGATAAACTTGCCAGGCGCCTGGAATGGTAATTATCGCTAAGCTTTCATAAATTAATTATGAATAGGTTGTCACAAATAACAACAAACTTCAAATTTTCCACAAAATGATTTTAGGACATCGCGTAGACCATCTAGTGCGCAGGCGCAAAATAATACAGACCATAGACAACGCTTTTAGTAAAATAGGTTAGTTTTTGAATTACACTTGTTTTAAATTTATTAAACGGTAATAATATACCTACAAACTTGTAAAAATACTTGAATTCTACAACCATTCCCTATTTCTTACCCAAGTGTATGCGTATTTACGTAAATTTTAATTTTTTTTTAAATATTTACTTTTTTTCTCTAAATTATCTAGATTCCAAATCCAAAATTGAACTATGAATACTTGTCTATGCTAAATTTACGTCGTCCGCCTCTCCATATAGTTAATATAATTATTCGTAGATGGCAGCACTTAGTTGAAAGTAATACTCGCTACTCCACGCTAGATGACAGGATGTTTTATATTTATTTATCGCTAGATGTCGTACTTTTACAGGCATACGTACGTACTACATACAATACAAACATAATCCAGGCGACGACGACAGCGACGGCGGCGGCGACGATGGTGAATACAACTTTACGATGAACAACGAAGTCAAAAAAATATGTTTAACGGTCTATATATTTACGGTTATTAATTAGTTGATGGCTCTGTTATAGTCATTTAATGGTATCCTTTAACGACGTAATAAGTAAGTCACCAAGCTAACTGGGTTAGAAGTTCGAAGAATATTTAATTTTATTTATTTACTGCAGATTATAGCAGTCTACTGCTGGAATATGGCTGCTTCCTTTAACTTTAGTTCAAATTTCAATCGTCTCATGAGATCCTAGTGGGTTCATTTCTAGTCTGGGAGCAACATGATTATTTCAGGCACTGTATCACACACGATCTACCTAGGACTCTACCAAAGGCTGTCAGTTCTGTTCCAAGTTCAAACTATATTATCTGTATAGGTACTTTTTAAAACTTTCACGGTAAATATCCCGTTTTAAATCTTAATTTATAACTGTGTTATGTTTTGGCATCGCTTCTTTGATTTAGTAATTTTATACTTTCACTAGTGTGAGACTAGCCTTGTTTTGTGCAAAGCTGTAAATTCTGACGTCTTAAATGCTTTTTTAAATCTATAGAACCAAAGAGCTGGTAAATTTTGAGATTTTAAATCGTGACATCCCTGTCAATCCAAATAAACTTTTCTCGGAAACGACAAATACTTGATTGAAATAATACCAATTCCACACTCTCAATGGGAACTCTTTAATTTTCCACGATTAAATAAAAAAAAAAAAAAAAAAAAAGTAACCAAAATGATAATCGGGGATATAAAGTAAGTACCACCATGCTAAATTTCAATTAAATCGATCTATCACTTTCAGAAATAAGATCGTACAATGTGCTGAGCAGTATGAGTTACTACTATAGTTTTTTAACTATCCCATGAAAACTTTTCCGGAATAAAAGTATCTGAGATGTTGACCGGGCATTTAGGGTACCACCATGCAAAATTTCATTCAAATCGGTCCAACAGTTTCGGAGATTAGCCCGTACCTACAAACAGACAGATAAACAAAAATAGACTGTACCTATTTGTTCTATATCGCTTCTTACATCTCCCTGAAACGGTTTTTAGCATTTATTTTCCATGTACGGAATTTCGACCACTACAGTTTTATTATATTATAGAAGATGACAGAGCAGTTTGTAAAAGGATCTAGACCAAATATTTACGATACAAATAATGATTTGTATCGTAAATATGATTACCAGATTGGACATGGATTGGCGTGCCATCGATGCCGTTTGCTTAAACTGATCACACCAATTCAATATCATTTATATAGGTATACTTACTTAGCTAAAGTAGGTACATGTAGTATCGTTGGGCCCATCCCATATTGGGTCCATCCCAGAATTCTCAATATTCTGCTTGCTTATCGTGCAAGTTTGAGGAACCTATGATATTTAAAATAAGCAGCGCAGCTCTGCTGTCAAATTCAGCTCAATTTAAGCGGAATGTCTTCGCATGCCTGAACTACGCGTGTAAAATCGATGTTTGACGTCTCTAAATTGAAGTTGACAATCACCTGTCCCTTTTGATTCTTAAGGGGCTCTAGCCTACCCTGAATTCAGGGTGATTAGGCCTTAGTCGACCACGCTGGCCCAGTACATAATATGGTTTTGGAATTTAAAGTTAGAGCGTAGTTAATACCTGCTAATAAGTTAATACCTGCATGCAATGCAACGCCTGTGGAGTTTCTTCCGGACAGTTCTTCTCCACAGAAGACAGCCAAACTCGTGAACTCTCCTCGACGTCGAAAAGTGATTTGTAAAATCTTACTTCGAATAAACACATTTTGAACTTTTAATATGTAGAATCGGGCCCAATTATTGAGCCGCTTAAGGCACAAGACACGGCTCGAGACAAAATAAAAAGGTGTCTACTTTTATCTGTGGTTATCCGTACATACTCGTAGTTATTTAAAGTTTTGTCATCATCTAAGTATTTGCGGAACCACATAACTAACGCGGAGGCGGTGAGGTGTTAAATCATAGAAGCTGTGTTAGTAAATAATGTTCGCACGTTCCGTGTCGTGACTTGATGTTTTACATGAGAATATTTACTACACTGTTACACTTAATAAAGTTACTTTAAATATCCTGGCTAACCTATTATACTGTGGTGATACTCCAACTGTCATGACATGATAGATATTATAATATTATATTACTAGCGACCCGCCCCGGCTCCGCACGGGAAAATGGTTATTGTGGGTTATCCTTAAGTATATTATGCATGTATTATACATATAAACCTTCCTCTTGAATCACTCTATCTATTAAAAAAACGACATCAAAATCCGTTGCGTAGTTTTAAAGATTTAAGGATACATAGGGACATAGAGACAGAGAAAGCGACTTTGTTTTATACTATGTAGTGATGATAGTGATATTATATTAAACTAGAGACCCGTAGCGGCGTCGAAACGCCGCTGCTAGAATATGGTAATGTAATATTATAGGGAAACATAAACCATTTTTAAGGCATTTTTTCGATACTGTACTCAAAACACACATTTGAATGAAATGGTGCCTTAATAATAATAAAATATAACCCACCAGAATTGAGCCTACTTGCTTTATAATCACAACGTAGAAATGAACATTTGTCAAAAGTTTTGCATAACAATTTAAAAAAAACTTAAGAAACTTTCATTGATTCTTATTTTGATATCAAGAATCATTTGAGAAATTAGACTTTAGTTAGCATTTTTTAGTCATTAAGGTTCTCTATTGTCTACAATCATCCTAAATATGAGAATACAAAAGTCAACTTATTTTAGTAAATGTTGGTAACAAAATAGGATCAGTTAAAATTTGCTGACGGGGCTATGTGCAAACATTTTGAGAAATGCTCACGGCAGAAATAAAAATAAAATATGATTTTCGATATTCATCTATGACTTTCTGACCTTTTAATTATTATTATTACCGAATCAGAATAACACTAAAAAAACACGACTTAAATTACACCCTGGATATTTACTTGTAATATAAATATTCCTACAATCGACGATATAGAGACTGTGAGGAAAGAAAAAAGTCGTGGAATAGGCTCCCATACAAACCACGACCCTTTTAATAGGAAACGGACTCTAAACAATGATAACATTTAATAAGTAGGTAAAGTCACCGTCAGATATTGGTTGGATTTCTCGCTCGCTCGCATTATCTGATGGAACCTTGACTGTACCTACCTAGCGTTGAAAAAATAAAATTAAAACAGCTTTTTTCACAAATTCGTCCATTTTTGAATTATTTCATAACAAAATATTGACATTAACCATTCTAATTTTCACATATAACCATTTATGTATCCTAGATCTAATTTACACCAATTGAAATAATATAAAAAATTAAACCGCCGAAAAAAACTAAAAAGTAAGAAAAACCCTATGAAATATAACCAACTTCAAAATATTAACTTATTAACAAATTTCGTGATAGACTATATTTGAAGTAGTAAAACCTTGGCATTGTCCGATTATTCTTTGATCTTTAGATTGTTCTATAAATATCTTTATACCGTCAAAAACTTGTGCTCTACTTAAAGCCACGTAAAGCTGCCCGTGAGAAAATACTGGTTTTGGAAGATAGACAGCTACTTTTTTCAAAGATTGCCCCTGACTCTTGTTTATTGTCATCGCAAATGCAAGAGTAACTGGAAACTGAAATCTTTGTAATTTGAATGGAAGGATGAAGTCTGAAGGGCTAAGCTTTATTTTAGGAAGAATAACTCTTTCGCCTGAACTTGCACCCGTCAGAACCTGACAATCTAAAGAATTGGTATATAGTTTTATTAACTGAAAATGAAAATGAAAATGAAATATGTTTTATTCGAAGTAAGATTTTACAAATCATTTTTCGACGTCGAGGCGGGTTCACAATTTGGCTGTCTTCTGTGGAGAAGAACCCGCCGGAAGAAACTCCACAGGCGTTGCATCTTTTCAAACTATTTTACAAAAATTATTATTTTATACAATTTATCATAACTAACAATTTATCAATTTATTAATCATAACTGAAACCGAGTTCCGTTAATCAACCCTTTGGCCGTATTTAGATTTCTCATGAGCATGACAATAGCACCAATTTTTAATTTAAGCTCGTGTCTGGGAAGCCCACTTATTTCAATACTGTTAAGAAATTCCGTCGGAAAATTTATATTAGAATCAGAGTCATCTGATATCACTGTATCTACGCTCTTATATGTTACTTCTTCGCTAGAGATACGCTCGAGAACTTTCAAATTAATTTTTGAACAGATTTCATTAGTCGGTGTGAGAATAGCCTTTTCGTGTATATTATTATAATTGTCCAAGTCATTGTATATAAAATCGATCGGCGAACCAATTCCTAAAAGACGAATCTAATATTGACTGCCCATATTCGTCCTTTGGCAGAGTGTCATTTCCAACTTTAAGCAAGTAATCTGCAAATTCATCTTGTCCTTCATTTACTCGCATATTTTTATCTAGCTTTAGAAAAGTCATGTATTACCACAAACGATGATTTTTAATACAGTTTTCGATAGTTACTGCCCGTCCAGCATGTGGCACTACCGGCAGAGTCTGTCTAAAGTCACCAGAAAATAATACAACTTTTCCAGCAAATGGTTGTCGTCGTCTATCTTCATTAATTGTAATATCCCGAAACATGCGATCGATTACTGTCAAGGCTGCTGCCGGTATCATACTCGCTTCATCAATTTATAAGGTAGGCACTGTCAAGATATCTCCCGTGAGAAGAATCAGGTTTAACACCAGATACAGACGAATCAAGAATTGGTATCGGCAATCAGAAGTGTTTGACCTCCTTTAACTAAGCTTGCTGCAATACCGCTAATGCTACTGGAACAGCAATGCGACCAACACTCGCTACTTTGGCAAGTAAAGTTTTTTGCACATACGTTTTACCACAACCTGCAGGTGCATCAAGAAAAAAGGATAGATTGCTTTTTTCTAGCTATTTATTCTTTTTCAGTCTATTGACATTGGCAAAGTGCCCTAGAAGCCAAACGCCATTATACGAAAAAAAAAAAACTAAAATTTGAGTGGTTGTCATTTATGTCATTTAATGTAAACAAATCCTTGCTTTTATTTTTACGTATTTTAATTGGTATTTTGTTAAAAAACTTAAAAAACTAAGACTTTTATGCACCCCTCCAGGATGAGACGAAGCTAATGAGGTATAATTTATCAATATCGGACCTTGGATGTGGATTTGATGGCCTGTACAAAAATCGGGCTTGCGTAATATATATATAGATACTAGCTGTCCGCCCACGGCTACGCCCGCGTTCCTATTTTTTTTTTTTTTTGGGGATGAAAAATAGATGTTGGCCGATTCTCAGACCTACTGAATACGCTCACAAAATTTCATGAGAATCGGTCTAGCCGTTTCGGAGGAGTATGGAATCGAACACTGTGACACGAGAATTTTATATATAAGATTAAACTGAGAGTGTCGGTGGCCAAGTGGCTAGGCCCGTTGACTTCCATTCAGAAGTTCGCGGGTTCAATCAAACCTCGGCATGAACCAATGTGTTTTAGATTTTCGAATTCATGTACGTTTATTCGACGCTCTTACGGTGAAGGAAAACATCATGGAAACCTGCACACACTGCACACCTGCGAATAAATTCAAAGATTGTGTATGAAGTTGACCAACCCGCACTGGGCCAGAGCATGAACATTATCTTTCACTGCATTGTGCGTAATCTTATGAGGTATAGATAAATGCGATGGGAGCTCGCTGCAATAAGCTCTAGGTAGATAGGACCTATCTATAAACCGATCGCGAAAAAAATATCTATAAAAAAATATTTGACTGAGTCATTTTATGATGATTTCGTGGATCCATTGTTTATTAGATTAAATGGAGAAACGTTTATTTATTTAATATACTTTATTGCACACATAAAAGAACAACATTAGTCACAATTTTCACAACAAAGGCGAGCTTATCTCTACGCAGAGATCTCTTCCAGCCAACCTATACGCTAGTTAGAGAAAATTGATAAATAAATAATTTTGAGATAGACAAGAAATTAGTGCACCGAAATGGGGTTTAAAAAGGAAAAATAAAATAGATTAAATGATAAATATGTATAAAAACATTTTCTGTATTTTGTTTTGTATGCAATAAAATAAATAATTATTATCTTGGCTTGTTCGTGTGATGACCTTTTGATAGAAGGTCAAAGACCTTGCATAAGCAATCATTCTTTGTTAGTTATCATTTAACTAGCTGTCCGCCCGCGGCTACGCCCGCTTTGTTTTTTTACTTTTTCCGTGTACAGTTTCCCGTAGGAATGATATATTTTCTCTTGTTGAAAGGTATCTAAGATGTTGATGAAGGATATAAGGTACTACCATCATACAAAATTTCTGTTAACGCGGGCGGAGCCGCATTTAGTACAGCATATTATAACAACAAAACGTACACCACTACGCACCAGGCGCGTGTTTACACTCTATTGCGTCACGAGAGCAGTCATCAATCTGCATTGCGTACACAGTGTCACCGGCATTGATTCTCCATTATCACTACACAGGTGCAGACCACGTCAGAATGATACAGTTGTAGTACAAGACATACATCTCACATCTAACTATCAAAATGTGAGAAACCCGATATATTAAAAACTGCTAATCGTCCGCGGGTACTCCCGCGTTGTATTTTTGACTTTTTCGTGCACAGTTTCCCGTACTAGATATTTTCCCGTGGTAAAAAGTATCTAAGATGTTGACCGGGGTTATATAGGGCGTACCATGATCGTAGTCATGCAAAATTTTATTCAAATTGGTCCAGCAGTTTCGGAGATTAGCCCGTACAAACAGACAAACAGAGAAACATAGAATTTGAAAAAAGTCTGGATGTTCTATATCACTTCTTACATACATCCCCCGCTTCTTTGCATTTTTTTTCTATTACAGATTTTCGACCTCTACCTACAGTTTTATTCTATGTCCGTCGATGGGGACATATATAGGGTGTTACTTGCTGGACGGTGACTTCAAAAATCCAGCGGTGTGTAGTCCTCATTATACCAAGTCTGAACAAACTCCCGTGTACAAGCGTGTGAGGGATCCCTTAGGGTAATTAGCTCCTCGAGGTACAAGGCTGAACAGTGACAGGCGCTCCTTGTAACTTCAGATGTTTGTAGTTTAGTCAGTGCTGTCGTGGTAGCTGAAGCTCATTAATTATTGTAGAGTTGGCTGTACTTCTGCCGTAAGGCGAATCTGCCATAAGCGAATCTGTCCTAAAGCGAACAAGGGGATAGTTTGATGCATCGGGACCTAAAGTTCGATAGTTCTGTAACGAGGTCCCTTGCAATTGCAACCTTTTTTCATTTGTTTCTCGTCTAAATTCAAATATTCAATTTTGGAATTAACTCGTTTTTGAGTTTCATGAATACTACCACGTACTACCACTATGTTGCGGATTAAAAACCAGTTTAATTTCACCGTGTATATCCATTCCAATATTACCCGGATCCCGCTGAAAACGACTTGTCGACTCCTGAAATAGAGTATAATAATGCAGTATTGTAATCTAACATATTTGAGACATGATAAAATGTATTTGTTCAAAAGAAAGAAATGCCGAATAACATCAAAAACAATGTATTAAACAGATTAAGATAAGGACTGCTATTATCTTGTAACAAAAATAGCTGGTTCCACTGATAATATCACTATAATAAACGTGTAATTCATCTTTGTTAGCAAAAACTTGGGAAGGAAAAGATGCAGTGTATGTATCCGCTTTAACAATAATAGCCATGCACTAACTAACCGGAAGTAAGCTACCTAACATTGGTTGTTAATTGTTATGATTATTAGTCATTTTGCAACTTTGGTTTTTTTGTCACTTTGGTCATGTCGGCATCTTGGTCATTAGTCCCCGAAACGGTTACACAAGGTAGCGCTTCTACACCCACAGATGTTTTTTATTCCACCTCCAAGAATGTTCAGTTAGCGACTATGACAAAATCCTAAAAAGTGTGCAAAGTTTGTTGTAGATTCTTACAAGATAAATAAATGAAAATAAAAAGGATTTATTTGCAGATTTCACAATTTACATCATTTTCATACAATTTTAGATTTTAATCATAAAGTTGTCACTCCTGCGTCTCACCAGTAGGCTTTTATTTTATTTTTATTTTATCTTTATTAGAGAAACCAACAGCTTACAATTTGTATTAAAGCATTTCTACTAGATAAGGTAAACACAGCCAATAAAAGGTTTCTACATGTTCACAGTATCAAATGGTGTGATACATAATAAGAAGTAAAGAATACAGCTATATACCACATTCACTTAGATGAGGTACCTCAGTGTAAACAAAGCTAACTCACAAACCGTAAAAATCGAGAACTTAAAGTAATTTTATCAGCTTACTTTCCCTAATAATTAATTAATCTGTATCAGTATAGATTAATATAATTGAATACCTACACAAAGTATAATTCACATTAAAACAGAAGGCTTACTACCTAAGAAGCAACAGGTTCGAGAAGCTGTCAAACGCGACATATTGACAGAATTACTACGGCTCTAATGTCACTATGTCGCGTTTGACAGCTTCTCGAGCTTGTCGCTTATTACGTAGTAAGCCTGCTGGTACTTAGCGAGCCGACAGGAGTGGCGAGATTGAAGATTGGAAGATGGGAGTTTCACGCAGTGGTGGTAAAACTCGAGGACTGTTTTATTTACATTATTCACAGAAACAGGTTTAAAGAAGCTTAAACTTTATTTAATTACAAAATCAAAATGAATTACAAAATAAGGCCAAGGTCAAGGAAAAACCATGGTCTAAGAAAACAAGGTCTAACCACTAGACCACGTGACTGACAAAAATCTACGTCATCTTGCGCTGTTCGTCCTTGTCGAATGCGTGTTAATAGACAAGGATGAACAGCGGAAAATGACGTAGGCTCGTGTCAGTCACGTGGTCTAACGGTTAGACCTTGTTTTCTTGGACCATGGGAAAAACTAAAGAACAATGGACGAGGATGACGTATGAATGACGAATGAATTCCAAAATTGAATATTTGAATTTAGACGAGAAAGAAATTGAAAATGAGGTGAGAATGAGGTTGTAAGGCACTTCGTTACAAAGTAAAGTAAGTGACGCCGACGTGTAAATGGGTCTGAAGCTCAGCATTACAGCTGCTGCCGAAACGGACAGCTGCTCATATTCTGCTCCAGCCTTTCTTCTAAATCAGCACTATTTGGGTGCACGTAACAACAACGCATGTCTATACAAAAAAAATAAGATAAATGAAAAAAGTAATACATAAATGTATAATATTATAGGTATGCACACACAGACAGGCCACGCGAGCTCGTTTGGACGCCGGCCAAAATAATGTTACTGACAAAGTTCAAAAGCAAACACATTTGGTTCACCCATAACGGCCGCGGCCAGGTCGCGGGTTTCGCTGAGTTGAAGAATTGCGTTTCCCTTTTTGTGTGGGTGTCGCAATACAGGTGGATGCTTTTAGTTGATTAAGTATAGTTTTTGTTTTATATTTTGTCCATTTTTATTTTTGTCTTATTTGTTGTTTCTGTGTTGTGATGTCCTGCAAATAAATATTTCTATTCTATTCTATTCACTTTAGCTGCAATGTCCAAAGCTAGACAAAGGCCCCCAAAGATCTTCACAAAGATTTGTCCCATCGAGCACTGTAACAAGAGATAATATCACATTTTACTGTCAAATAGCTGTGAGATACCTGCCATATTGAAATCTCCTATAATTAGCTCAAATAGGCTGACACGGAAAGCGCAAGTTCTAGTCCCGACATTGTAATTTTCATTTTCGTATAAGTGAAACATGAAAAATGCATCAATTTGTTAATAATGTAATTAGATAAGAACTACGGCATATAAGTACGTTGTTATAAGATGCTACAAACACATTATTGTGACGTTTGGTTCTATAGCATAGGTTTTTCGTGGTCCCCACACTAGGCAAACCTGTATCGTAGGGTCTCAGGTGATGGAAAATATCGTCAAGAATACTGTTCAAAAATTGTGTGTGAAGTTTACCAACCTGCATGGGCCAGCGTGGTCGACTAAGGTCTGATCACTCTTAATTCAGCCTCCGTAACATGCAGTGCTATGACAAAAGTTTGTCGCACATTTAACTGTCAAAAAATACGCCATATTGAAATATCCTCCAATAGGCTATGAGAATACACACGACAAAATTATGTCTGTCACGCGTGGACCCGGCATATTAGAGGGGCAGTATATGCTCAAGTCCCTCGCTCTGTGGTGACGAATATGTGATAAATTCAAAATAGTTTATAGTAGGTATGTAAAATTTTACAAAACCAATTTTCGACGTAAACAATTCCAAGGAGCAGACTGTTCATGGTAATATGGGATATTTTGTTACAACACAAGTAGCAAATATATGTATTAAATTTGTTTACATTTTAGGGTTCCGTACCCCAAAAACAAAAAATGGAAGAGACTCTGCCCGTTCGTCCCTCTGTCTCGGCCTCAGCAATTTTCCTCAGTAACTACTACACCAATAGAGTTTAAATTTTTTCTTACTTTTCCTGCAACAGGTAATAAATGTAAACACACTTGAAATCGATCGTTTACAATATAAATAATTTATATGCTTTATGGGGTAGGATTTGACCTACGTATTATAGGCACAGACTAAAATATTTCAGCTATGTAAACAATTATGGTAAAAAATAGATTGAACACGTGTATTGTTCGAACGAATGAAAACACCGACTGAAGTTTTTCGATGGTCTGATAAAGAAAGGTTTGTCAGTGACCCTGAGTCGTTTTTATTTTCTTTAATGCGAATGGGTTCGATTTCCGACTCAACAAATTTTGTGGATTAAAAAGAAAAACAAAAATGCAGTGTTTTTCATATCTTTCAAACCGACAACATGAATCCTTCTATAGAATATATCTTTCTATGTCTTATATTTACAACCAGAGTTATCTAAAATATAATATTATTCTATTTTCAAACTCCATCAATGTAACCCAAGGTGTAAAATAATAATTAACTATCCAAAATGGCCACCCAGCTTGCATAATAAAATCTGTAACTATTTGACGTGTTTATTTCAGCTTTATATTAGGACGTTTCATTCGTTAACTCATAAAAGCGGTATAGAAAATTAAACAACGAAATGTTTTATTGATTTATCATCTTATAAAATGGTGTTTGTAATTTACTTGTCACATAATATACGCATCGTCCATCATCCATCATACAATATTGTGCGTTGTGCGTGCCTCCGGTCGAAATGTCTAAACAGCTTCAGGCTCAAGGTAAAATCCGTTTCAGGTCTCCTAAATTCATCAGTCTGTCAGTCGATCACGAAACTTAGAACTGGCAGCACGCATTCTGCCTTTGCCTTATCTATTGATAGCCGTATACGATACGGAAGAAAATTCATCTTTAGTTTGATTTAAGAACGCGGTTTTTTTAGAGGAAAGTTTTGCAATTTTTTTTAAAATTATTGTAAGGTGTTTTTAAAAGAAAGTTTATAGAGTTGTGATGTTTTTTTGTTTAACAATGTGATTAGTTTACTGCTGTGATTTTGGAAAGATGATTTTTATCGTAAAATAGACTTTTATCGGGCGCGAGCATAATATAACTAAAGATGATGGATTATTGTTGATAATAATAACGTAGTAGTGATGCAAATTTGATTATCTTCTTGAAAATGTTTGGAATTTGGAAACTACAGGTTTTGTTCGTGTATGCTGTTGTGATGGGTAAGAAAATTATTGTCATAAATTACGTTAAAATAGTTGATCATAAATATATCCGTTATCAGTTCATATAGGTACATAATATCAATAAAAAAATCAACTATGCTGTTAAAATATAAGTATTATGGTAACATTAGATCATCTGTTTTTTTTAGTTACTCATACATAACAAATAAAATATCAAATAAATATTCAAATATTCTAGTGCCAAGTATAATATGGTTTGCTAGCGTTTTAAGCCCAATACACACGTAGCTATAATCTATATTAATATGCCCAGCTCTAACTTATATTATACTAGCTGCCCGCCAGCGACTACGCCCGCGTTAGTTTTCGACTTTTCCCGTGGGAATGAGATGTTTGTCAGTCTGAATTTTAAAGCCTTTATCCATACCCAAATTTTATTATATCATGTACCAAGTTTCATCAAAATTTTCAGCCCGCGCTATATTTTTCCCGTGGGATTGAGGTATTTTACCGCGGTATAAGGTAGTCTTAATCCATTCCAACTGAAGGTTGCCTGGCCGAAATTGCTACCTTAGCAATAAGGAGCCTATTGACTGTTTTATTTATTTAAATTGTTTTCTTGTTTTAGATTTTAGTTTTTATTTTGGTGTCAATAAAATATATTGTACTAGCGACCCGCCCCGGCTCCGCACGGGAAAATGGTTATTGTGGGTTATCCTTAAGTATATTATGCATGTATTATACATCTCCTCTTGAATCACTCTATCTATTAAAAAAAACCGCATCCCAAATCCGTTGCGTAGTTTTAAAGATTTAAGCATACATAGGGACATAGGGACAGAGAAAGCGACTTTGTTTTATACTATGTAGTGATGATTGTATTCAATAATAGTTTAGTATAGCATACATACAAACTGCAGTAACCGCTGTAGCGCCGCCTCTTACACGCATTGATCACTCCAAGTTATCTTAATCCTGTGATCCACTGAATCAAATGCATGACTGATAGATAACTCAGCTGCTTTCAGTCAACCCACTTCTTGCTCCAAATTATTTACTTTCCTTTTTGGTCCTTTCTTTCCTACCCGATTTATATCTGTATTCTGTTTACATGTGATGTTGCGGAAATTGTGTAGACGTAAAAGTCATAAAGAAAAAGAAACTGTTTCAAATGATAGAAGCTAATATTAAGGGCGTCCGCTAAAAGCATGTGCGAGCTTGTCTGTAATAGTCTGTATTGAAAATCAGTAGGTATATTAAGTGTGTGATTGTATGAGTAATAGTGCTTCATACTATTTTTCAATACCCGCTCCGTGCACCCTTTTTTTATATAACGCCACACGCTCGCCACCTATATTTTAGGCTACGCTCGCGTTGTTCTTTTTTATTTTTTTATTATTTCCCGCGTGGTAAAAAAAAGTATCTAAGATGTTGATCGGGGACAGTCATAAAAGGTACCACCATGCAAAATTTTATTTAAATCGGTTTAACGGTTCCGGAGATTACCGTGTACAAACAGACAGACAGACGGTAATTTTTTTCAAAACTTGTATTTTTATGTTCAGCTACACTCCCTTTATCACCTACAAACAGTTTTTTGAAAACAAATCAATGTACAGACACGCCGATTCTTCAGTTTTATTATATTTTGAGATACGTGGCGCTCCGGCTATCGCGCTACCATTATTGCCACATTTGCCACCAACGAAGTGCGTTTCAGACTACTAATTGACGCAAACAACAAAGGAAACGCATTAACGCTGAACGCACTTTTTAGCGTGTATATTTACATCAAACGCGTCCAAATTAGCTCTTAAGTTGATCCTACTGTTTTTGTTTATGAGTTCCCTTACTTTGGAAATCTGGTCCCGAATAAAACTGCCATAAACAAACTGGAATGCGTCGGTGGCGTAGTGGCCGTCTCGTACCCTATAGGGTTCGAACCCTGCCATTGTAATGTGATTTACATTTTAGAATGTCATAATGTTTGGAGAAATTCAAAGATTGTATGTGAAGTCTACAAACTCGTAATGAGTTAGTGCGGTTGACTACCCAATTCTGGATAATCTGGAGCCCCTTGGTGGGGTCGTGTGAGCTGATAACGTAAATAGGTATACTTACTTGTAATCTACCTATATAATAAAACTGTAGAAGTCGACAATCTGTACCACAGAACATTTAAAAGAGGTTAGAAAGGCGATGTGGGCGGGGCCGGCGCGCCAAAACTATGAGCAAAACGCTCATACTTCACGCAAAGAAACGATCGTGCTGTCTAACTCACACATAGCTATAAAAATCTACATCAGTGTGCGTGCATGCGTATGATTCGTTTCCATTTGAAATCGCGTGATTGAGCGGCGCTATGATTGGCTAGATTTGAAATTGCAAATATGTGCGTAAACTTCATCTTTATTGAAGTACAGATGTAGTGGAGGTGAAAGGTGGGGTGGAATCGGCGACACCGGATTTCATACGGACGGCGCATTATCGCCATTCTAACCTCTTTTAAATGTTCTGTGGTACGATCTGTACATAGAAAAAAATGCTAAAAGCCGAGTCAGGGGGATGTAAGAAGTGATTTAGAACATATCCAATTTTTTTTCAAATTTTTTGTTTCCTTCTCTGTTTGTCTGTTTACCTGTTTTGCTTGTACGGGCTAATCTCCGAAACTATTGAACCGATTGAAATGATATTTTGCATGGCGGTACGGTACTTTATATCCCCGGTCAAAATCTTAGATAGTTTTTACGCCTATTTAAACAGTTGGGCTGTTATTTTTAATATATCATTCATTCATATCCTGTCCTTTTCGGTTTCAATATGGACGAAAAAGAGCGCGACTTAAATTTAAGTTTAGCGTGTGCGTTGGCAGAATCACCACTAATATCTGAAAGTTGATATGTGCAATTTGGCGCGTGTTGTGTTTCAGTGAAAATGCCACGACTACTTTAGCGGTTACGGATTACTACGTCCGATTTCGTTCTGAATACGAGAACGTCCAAACAAACATAATACTGTTTCGGACAGAGACAATTTTTGTATGAACTTTCTCGGATTCGGAACCGAATCGGACGGTAGTGTATGACGAGTCATTTATCAGTTTGTCGTTGCACATCTTACGAAGTAATTCTATATAATATATATCTATCTATACTCTATACTAATATTATTAAGAGGGAAGATTTGTATTTTTGTATTTTTGTGTGTACGCTTGTAATGAATAAACTCAAAAACTACCTAGGTACTGAGCCGATTTCAAAAATTATTTTACCATTAGAAAGCTACATTCACCCTGAGAAACATAGGGCTACCTTTTATCGCGGGAAAGTTCCTCTTTCCTACGGGAAAAAACTGTCAACGCTGGCGGAGTCGCAGTGGAAAGGTAGTTATTAATATTTTCCCAGTGTCTTCACCAATAAGCTTATATTATACCTACTATAGGTATGTTTTACTAAGATACTTCGCAGTTTAGTACAGCCACGGGGGGCGAATTGTGTCTCCCACGTAATATGCACTATTTACCGCGTATCATAGAGAAGGGTCAATTTTGTTATAAGGAAACCTTGACCTGACCTGACCTAGACTAGGGTTTACCTGCGCCGTTTATTTTTTTATTTTATTTATTTTATTTATGGCTTTTTATTTTTCTACTCTACTTCTTTTCAATTGTTATTGTTGTTGTCGGCCACTTTCGTCACCTTTGAAGTTTTGTTAAAATTGTACAAATTATATACTTTTTTTTCGTCAGACGTCACTGTAGTGTAATACAAGTAAGTAAACCTACTTAATTCGGTCTATCTTAGTAATCGAAATATGCATGAGATCAGTATGAAGTTTTACTTTCTTCCCTGTTAATTAATTAATTCGTGTAGGTACGATACTTATAGAAAATTTTCAGATTTAACATTATTTATGAAAAAATTTTGATAAATAACGCAAAGCCTCTCGGGTGATAACTCGGCTCATGAAACTGAACATCTTTTGTTCTTGTTTTTTTATGAAATAGCAATTTATTTTTTTACTTTTCGTACAAGATGACTTGGCCTGCTGATCACACACGCATTACGAAAATTTGCCCCTACTGCTGGGGAATACGGGCGCTCTCAAGGTCAACATGTCCAGCTGCATGTGCTGGCAACTGTACATAAGTCTCATTAAAATGATAACTATATGAGTCATGATAACTATACCTAATTAAATAAAGCTATTTTAGTTACAAATCGGAAATAGATCTTACAATAAACTATGATAAAATAGAATGTAGGGCTATCAGTTACTTAATATTATATGCCTGATTAGATCTTTAATATTATTAATATCTAAGGTAAATAGAATTCCCTAATAGGCTAAACCGTAGATAAATGAACGATAGATAGATAGATAGATATAATAAAACTGTGGAGGTCGAAAATCTGTACATAGAAAAAATATGCTTAAAACCGAGTCAGTGGAATGTACAGTAGGCAGCACATGCGGCTGGAAATTCGCACCACGATTTTCGCTCCTACTACTACAGGATAAAGACGCTCCCAAGGTCATTATGTCCAGCCGCATGTGCTGGCTACTGTACTTAAGAAGTGATGTAGAACATATTATTATCCAGATTTCTTTTTAATATTATATTTCTCTGTTTCTCTGTTTGAACGGGCTTTTCTCCGGAACTGCTAGATCGATTTCAATGAAATTTTGCATGGTGGTACTTTATATATGTCACCGTAAGATTATAAATACCGTTAGATTACAATCTATCTCGCGAGATTGTAAACTATCGAAAAATTGTGAACCAAACATACTGATTACAATTTAACAGATTATTTTTCGATAGATTGTAATCTATCGAAATTAAACCGTCAAATTGTGAAATGGCATAGGATGGAACGCATCTCGCGCGCTGATTGGTTGATCGTCTTATGCTCTGCGCCGCCATATTTGTTTCTTTTTTCGTTTATTATCTAATGTAAACAATCTGTGTTTAAGTGAATTTCAATTAATTTCGTGTTGAAAATAACTCACTGCTTTATAATAATTTCTATGAAATTATTGTGGAAGTAAAATGAATCCATGATTAATCGAAGAATAGAAGTTTGAATGATTAATGTGTTAGTGTAAGTCTCCAAAAACATACCATAATATGATGTCAAAATTACTGATTATCTACTGAATAATAGATAAATACTTAATGTCACAATTCCTAAAGTGCATTAATTTTATTCAACTGACGCCTGTGGTTTATTTCCAACTGTATGGACATAGAACGGCCTGCTGTAAGACCGACCAATCAGGAACAGCCTTTGGACAGTTGACAATTTAACGCGCGATAGATTGTGATTTAACAGTTTCATTTCGATAGATTACAATCTATCGAAAAATAATCTGTTAAATTGTAATCAGTACGTTTAGTTCACAATCTTTCGACAGTTTACAATCACGCGAGTTAAATTATAATCTAACGGTATTTATAATCTTACGGTGACATATATATCCCAGGTCAACATCTTGGATACTTTTGAAGTTCCCGTACGTGGGGTAGTTAAAAATTACTACGGAAAAGTCGGAAAACAACGCGGGCATACCAGGGGGCTGACATCCAGTAAGTTAATAAAGTAAAAGGATTAGAGATAAGCGTATAAATACATAATTCCACTAGAAGTACGGTTATCAAAAGCTACTTCAATTCTCTTATCAACTGTTATATTATGAGCTCACAGAGGGGTATGCGCTAACCCCAAATCAGGGTGAGCAGGGCATCCATTATGCACCGATTTTCCTGTGGGAATGAGGAATTTTCTCGCGGTAAAAGGTAGCCTATGCTACTCCCCAAGGTCTATTCTAGCTTTATACCAACTTTCATTAAAATCGGTTCAGTAGTTTCGGAGCCCATTCAATTTAAACAAACTAACAATTAAATCAAGGGAACAATGATTTCTATTTAATATGGTATCGATAGGGTAGTACTAGATATGGTTCGGCACTCCAGAAATACCAAGTGGGATTGACAGGCGCGGTGATGTGATCAGCAGATTAGATTTTTTTATATTTCAGCCTATTCCTTGGAAAAAATGATTCAGTTTCATGGATAGGTGCCCATAGTCTAAGAAAACAAGTTGTTTCCTGTGGTCTTGCGTTCGCACCACGTGACTGACACAAGCCTACGTCATCATGCGCTGTTCATCATTGTCTATTAACACGCATTCGACAAGGATGAACAGCGCATGATGACGTGGGCTTGTGTCAGGCACGTGGTCCGAATGCAAGACCTTGTTTTCTTAGACCATGGTTCCTCTAAAATATTGTGCGCTTATTTTACACCCTGTGTAACGAGGTGTATTGCATGCTGCCTCGTTGCCTCGTTTCTACTTCATTTCTCATCTCATTTACCATTTCTTTTTCTAAATTTTAATATTTAATTTTGGAATTCATTCAAAAATCATCCGTCAAATCATCCATTTTTATTTTCACTTCTCCTTTCTCTATCAACCTGTAACTAGATCTCTCATCATGTTTTAACTTTAAAATTCAATAAACGTAAATAAATGTTCTACTGTAATTCGTGAATAAACCTTTCTTATTCAGTGCTAGTGGAAATTTGAGTTTCAATTACCATTTCTTAGCTTTCGACGAGGAAGCTTTCGTTGAGATTACCACTACCTTAAGAGTTCACGCCGCAGGCTCGCCCTGGAGCAAGGCGAGCCGCGGGCGCGACACTGACGCTGTACTGTATAATTTTAATGTTTATGAAAATATTGAAGCTTAGATTGATCGATATCTCCGCTAAATCGGTGAATCCCATAAATTATCGGTCGTTATTTGTGTTTATTTCCCTGGAAGTGGACGCGCGCTTCCGTCTGATTGATTTACTGTCTGCGGCTGTGGGTAGCTGAATAAAAATATTTTTACTAGCCAGTGTCGTATTTAGACCATTTATTTTTGGCCAAATATGAGGTGTAAAGCCTGACCAAAGAAAAAAAAACCTCGCCATATTGCGGAATTTCAATTGACCTAATTCTATAATGGAAATTGTTGCCATAAACAAAAAAATATACACGTGGCGCCCCCAGAGCAGGTTTTTCATTTCTTTGGTCAGGCTTTAAGTGACAAGTGCATAATACAAAAATTAACCCCTATTCCTCCTGCTTTTGAGAATGGCTTTACCGATTTATTTTTTTTAAATGTAGTCTATTACTTTGTAGGAGGTTTTTACATTTAAAAAAATAAGAAAATTGCGCAAAGATATCTCACTAGCTTTCCGCCACGGCTACGCCCAAGTTAACAGTGTTTCCCGTGGGAATAAGGAAAATTCCCGCGGTAAAAGGTACCCTATGTTCTTCCTCAAGCAAAATCTATTCTATCTTTGTACCAAGTTTTATTAAAATCGCTTCAGTGATTTCGAAGCCTAATAAATTATTTGGAATGTTTTAGGTATTTTTTACACCTTGGGTTACATTTTTGGAGTTTTAGTACGGATCGCTAATTTTTTAGAATATAAAATATTATAGTCTACCTGGAAATTTTTAAAATTGGTTCAGTAGTTTCGGAGTAGTTCTATTCAGTGCAAACAAAAAACCTTCAAATCTGTTCTCTTTATAAAGATAGTATCGGATTACCATGAAAAAGTTGAAAAACCGCCACGGCTGCACAGCTAGTGTATAGATTTATGAAGATATTATAGTCTCTCGCACTATATGTAGATTCGTCCCTGGATTTAGCTACTCTGCCGTTTACGAGCGGGGCTAGTCTACACAAAGACGGTAGCTTTATTAGCCGAGCACGCTACGTTTCTAAATAATAATTTAAAAAAAAAAGAATTACAATTCAGTACCTGTGTATATTATTATTATTATTTATTTTATTTTCTCCTACTAGTTCTCAACAACACGTAACAATATTATATAGGAACTAAATTAACGTTAACTGTTTACAAAGTTATATGAGTAGCTCTAGAAGTTTTTTAAAATTTGTGGGAGTCAGGAGCTCAAAGTAGGATACCCTGTTCTATGAACTCCTGGCTCACCCTCTAGCCGCTCACGTGACCCAGTTAACCAGGGATTAACAAATGAAATCATCCGTTAATCGACAATGTAAACTAACGATTAACAATATAAAACACTCGTTGATTGACCTTGCAAACTCCTGGTTAACAAGGCCATTTTTGCTCACAGCTGTTGAAAAATGATCCTTTTCTTCTAAATAACTAAGTCTAATATTGTTATCGTACTTGCTTCGTATTCTCTATTAAATTTGACGTCTAAAAACCGGCAACACAAGCCCACCACTAGCAAAATTTTAAAAAAAACAATGTCAAAGTGCAGTCTGTCAGTTGACCGCACGGAGTACGTCACGTCGCGTGTTATTGAAAAGTTTTGTGGGTTTTTTAATGATAATCTAAAGGAAATACACTTGTTTTTCGGTAAGTACACACTTTAATCTATTTTATTACAAGTTGTCACAGGTTTTTACTAAATTCACCTCGATTTCAGTACTTTACCAAACCCCTTTCTAACGGCTGTTCATTTTTCTTTAAACAAGGGTGTATAATTATTGATTCTCATATTTCTCAATAATGATAAAAGATTATGCTACAATTGTTATCAGTTTGGTTGAATATGAAATAAACTTTGTATTAAAGCAATACTTTGGGAATAGTTGACCAATTATTTATTTAAAAAAGTCTTAAGAGTTTCACAACGCGCGCCGCCGATATTTTCCGAAAATTCAAACCTTTATAAACGCAAGTTATTGTACTAACATTGGTATTGTTTTTTTGCTTTCTTATTAATTATTAATATTTTAAGATATTTCTAATGAAAAAACGATATGTCATCGCTTTAATTTTTGAGTTTTGAACAATTTTGCAAAAGTCGCGCTAAAAATTCATAATCTCCATTTTCACGACTCTATATATCAAAAACTGGATCGCTTTTCAAATAAAATGAGCCATAGTAGCATGACTCATTCATTCAGCAACCCATAAATCAACACTTGATAGTGTTTTTGTAAGAAACCAAGGCACAATGAGCGTTTTTGTGCCACTTGACGCGGCGCGCGCTCGGGTTAAAATAAACAAATGGATCGCGGGCGAGTTACGGTAGGTTGAGACGGCGGGCGCGGCCGTTCAACTGGGTATTGGGATGGCGGCCTTGGGCACGTGAGCGGCTAGGACATTTAATTGAAACGTCACTGAAATCAACTTAATCAGACCGATCATTTCATTCATTTTCTAATATCATAGTGGCTGGTTATGGTCGTATTATTTTGCTATTCATGGGTAGGGATAATATTATGTTGCGCTGCGCGGTACAAATTACCCTGGTAAAATACGGTAAAAAACTATATTTTACGTAATATATTATTATATTCGGTAAAAAACCTTTTAATCTTAGTAATACAAAATAAGATCATAAATAAGTACCAGTGTGTTTGAATTTAACTAACTTAAAATACATTTCATTCATCATTTACGACATTTTTTCCGGGAGTAATTGTAATTTGTTATGTTTTAAAATATTTTCTATAGATTGGCGCAGATCTCATATCCGTACACCACAAAAAACTACATTTCATGTACAGTTACTAACCATACGTAGCCTTTCAGCACATGATATGGATTATCAAAAAAAAAAAACTTGTATTATTTCTTGCTTCTAAAATGTGTAATCGATGCTTAATTTTATATTCCTGAGGACAAATAAGAAAATCACGTTCAAATAAGAAATAGGCAAACAGCTAATTAGTATGTAAATACTTAATTCGCACTAACTTCGAATCCTACGCAGTATATATGAGAATTATTTATTTATTCAGTTAATAAGCAGTTTGAGATTAACTGATTGCCAAGCACGGATTTAGCAGAAAAAAAGTTATACCTACCTAATTACTATCTATCATTGTACAGAAGCCAGCACATGCGGTTAGACATTCGCACTACGTATAATTCACCCCTACCGCTAAGTAATACGGGCGCTCTCAAGGTCAACATGTCCAGCCGTATCTGGCTACTGTACATGCAGAATAGTGCCTCTCTACCCCCTTTGTCCCGGTTTGTGACGATCTCGCCACTGGCCATTAACTGCTATGGCCTATTTCGAAATCTCTTAAAACACTCCGGACCCAGGTGGGTCAGACTATGGATAACTTGTGCCGATATGGGATTTCAACTTGGAGTGTAGGTGTGGTATGGTTCCCTAGAAAATGGACCATCTCATTAGCTGCCCATCTTGTCCTGTCGCCTGCACGCGAGAGGACTTGATGAAGGCTACTGTCTACTGACGCCCCTATTCGAGTGGCTGTGGCCCAAAAGGGCCGAGACTATCTGAGTTTGCTGTCGACTCGAAAAGAAGAAGATTGTACAAAATCAAAATCAATTAAAAGGTTTTTATTCGAAGTAAGATTTTATAAATCACTTTTCGACGTCAAATTTTAATGAAGTTACTAAGTTTTGCTCAAACCAAGGCTGGCTCTCCTGGCTCTCCTTTCGCACTAATGTATACTAATAATAATATTATAAAGAGGAAAGGTTTGATTGTTTGTTTGTTTGCATCGAATAGGCTCCAAAACTACTGAACCGATTTTGGTGAAACTTTGCACAAAGATAGAATAGACCGTAGGAAAGAACATAGACTACAATTTACCGCGGGGAAATTTCTCATTCCCACGGGAAAAATTGTTAAAGTGGGCGGAGTTGGCACAAAGATATAGAATAGGCCTCGCGGAAGAACATAGGCTAACTTTTACCACGGGAAAATTCCTCATTCCCACGGAAAAACTATTAACGCGGGCGGAGCCGCGGCGGGAAGCTAGTGAAGAATAAACTTAAAATTTAAAGAGGCGATGCGATATTAGTTTGAATAGAACTGGCAAGTTCGCGCAATGTGTGCGCTGCTGTGGAGAAGAACATGGTTGAGTGGTAAAACGCTCGCCCCACATTACAGAGGTTCTGGGTTCGAATCCCGGTGATGCACTAGTCGGACAAAAATCCCTTAGTGAGACTTATTTTATGGTTTGGCTAGAAATGTAAGTTGAATGTCATTGCAGGCTGAATCACTTGATTGCCCTGTAAGAAAGATGATTCTGTGTTTCGGAAGGCACGTACTTAAAGCCTTTGTTCCCAGCTACTATCTCAGGATGTAGTTGTTATAGGAGCCATGTCATGTACCTTAGACGGCTTTATATTTCTGGCACAAGGTTTGTGAGTTAGGTTAACCTTGAAATTCACACGAAAAGCAAGCATTTTACATTCGCATCTCTTATCTTTCTTATAAATAATTTACTGAAGAAAGACTTTTTGTCATTTTACCGCCTTAGATAACTTTTAAACATTCTCAAAAAACATGTGTTCCAGTATCATTATTGGCACGCACGATAAGATATAGCTATCTCGGTGCCTTAGATATTGTTTAGGTTAATTATAACGACCGATAGACGTCTGTGGACCGATACGATACATATTTTTATTTTTTAGGCTGGTTTCAGAGCGACGCGTCTCGGCAGCGCTGCCCAGCCGCGCGCGCCTCGCATTACACTAGATTGTATGTAGCGTTTCATAGTGACGCGTCTTGGGCCGCGTCTCGGCCGCTTATGTTTAGGCGCGCCCGAGCCGCGCGCGCCTGGGCAGCGCTGCTGAGACGCGCCGCTCTGAAACCAGCCTTAGGTTGCATTGCATTTGTTGTTAACACCACCGTTACTTCTTACCAAACATCATTACTTCCTTACTAATGTTTAATGTTACTAACTTTCTGCCTCGCGACTCTCTCGCGATGGAATTTCCCGCGGTAAAAGGTAGCATCAAAGACCATGTAGCATGTTAATATTACTCCCAAAGGTCTATTCCTGTAATTCAAGTTTCATTAAAATCGGTTCAGTAGATTTAGAGCCTGTTCAATGCAAACAAACAATCGAATCTTTCCTCTTTATAATATAACTAGCGACCCGCCCCGGCTCCGCACGGGAAAATGGTTATTGTGGATTATCCTTAAATATATTATGCATGTATTATACATATAAACCTTCCTCTTGAATCACTCTATCTATTAAAAAAAAACCGCATCAATAACCGTTGCGTAGGAGGAATAACATAGGAACAAAGAAAGCGACTTTGTTTTATACTATGTAGTGATATTGGTATAGAATCTATACTATAGAATACGTATTTATCTAGACGAAAGTCCTTTGTCTCTCTAACTGTTCGTACGTTTGTAGTAACGCTTTCACGCCAAAACCACTGAACCTATTTTAACGAAACCTGGTACAGAGATAGAATAGAACTTGAAGGATATATATAGGCTACCTTTTACATCAGAAAAATACCTCATTCCTACAAGATCTGTTAACGCGCGCGGAAAGCTAGTAATAAAATGCAAATAAAAAAAGGAAGATATTTAATTTAATTTATATTTATATAGATATAGATATTCTATTCTATTCTATTCTATAAAGAGTTACTTAAATGAAAGTAAGTCAATTACCAAAATTGCCGCCTTTTCCCAAAGATGGCCGCCTGAAAGCTCTTGATAGACCGTCGAGACGGCCTCGACCGCAAATTGCCAGCGCAAATACAAGGCTTCTTCAAATAACCAGAGATCCCATACACATAGCCAAATGTATAATATCTAAGATTACATAATGATGCCTGATGCTGATGTTCTGATGAACATGCGGAAAAATGCGAATGCGAAATGTCAGTGAAGGAAAAAATGGTTTCGAGGGAACGGACTAATAAATTTTAAAGGTAAACAAAAGAAAAGTCTATAACACTAAATTCAAAAAATTAATAACCCCGACACAAAACCATTACTTGATCCTTTCAACAACTAGAAAAGAGCTGATAATTTTCTAATACATACATACATACATAAACTCACGCCTCTTTCCCGGAGGGGTAGGCAGAGACCACTTCCTTCCATTTGCTACGATCCAAACATACTTCTTTCGCTTCATCCACACTCATTAATCTCCTCATACATGCTCGTCGGTTTAGAGTACTCTTGACCCGACCCAATACCCGACCTTTTGTCAGAACGTCCCCGATTTGGTTTCGTCTTGGTCTTCCCCTTCCAACGCTTCCTTCCACTCTCGCCTTATAAATCTGTTTAGTCAATCTTTCTTCACTCATTCTAATGGCTGAAGATATTTTCTTGGATCATAACTAAGAACACTCTCGATTGTGACACCTTGCAAACAAAAAAAACTAGATCAAAATCAGTGCATCCGTTTAGAAGCTACGATGCCACAGACAGACAGACAGATAGACACACACGTCAAACTTATAACACCCTTCTTTTTCGTCGAGGTTTAATAAAAAAAGTCAAAGTGTCCGGTAAATGGCTAATTAATATAGTTTTTTTAACATTTCTTCATCACAGGTTTAGCAAAAATACCAAGATGCATATAATAAAAGTTATTACAGAAAACTGTTTTCATGTCATATTTCAGGTAGGTAAGATCGCCAAATGTAGGTACGGGCTAATGCGTCCGTTTGCATCCAACTGATAAGAAGCTATTTCGGCATGCGGGAATCATATTTACATTTAGTTACTAGATTTCTAGGCCGCGCTAGAATTTGTTAGGTAACGTAGCTTATTGGCATGTGACTGCGCCCAGTTTTTTAATTTTCCATAAATTTTATCCGCTTCAAACAAAGATTTTTTTAAATGCTTAAAACTACTGTTGTTAATTTTATAGAATCTTCAGTTATTTAGAAAAAATCTGCAGCTGTGGTAGATATTTATCAAATTTGCGCCTAAGAATATTTTTCTTAAAAATCTTACTACGATTACGTATCCCCTTCTCAATTTGCTCTTTAACATATACCATTGACAAATAATCTCAGAAAATGAATAACACTTGAACTTGTTGTTACCATTAAACGCCAAAAAACGCAAGTACCTATATACCCTGAAAATATATCGAGCTTGAACACACCATCAGTAATTTCCATGTCTCCCACCAGCTAGCAACGGAGGAGTAATAAGTGTGGCACGAAGGCGCTAAGTGGCTCTGTCAACGGACAGAGCGAAGTCACGACTAGTTCAGGGCTGGCCAACACCACGAAACCGAAAAGAATAAATAGTTAAATGGATAATTCCATAAACGGCCATTTATTGACCACGAACTAGGCAGAGTCGAAGCGTCGCGAAGCGGCATGTTTTTTCACCCACAGCATATTCATTCATATCATGAAGGAACAAAAAATTTTACGCGCCCAAATGGAGTAGTAATCAAAACGTACTATGGGTGCCGGCTGATACATATTTTTTGGACTCACACACACATTCACACTTTTATTTCACTTATTTATCGCAGTTTTCCAAAAGATCCGAAAATTAAAAATATTGTTTTAAAATTTGTGACAGTGACCATTAACCATCAGGTACCGTCTGTCCTTGTGTCTTTCTAGGTAAAGTTCGCTGCGCGCGCTCTAGGAAATGGTTACCTATCTTAAATCCGAAAATTTTAATACCGAATATGTTTTTACCGAAAACGGATCGCATTTTTTTTACTTTCCATATTATTGTTTTACCGAAATCATTTTTACCAGATATTCATTTTCCAGAGTTTCATTTCTCTTTTTAATTTATTTACAAAACTAGATCCATTATAAATTATGGGAAAAGTAAATTCTGTTTAATAAACCTCCAGGATAATTAATATATATGAAGTAAAATTAGTAAATAATAATTCAGAAGTACGAAATGTTACCAATATTATTGCAAGTTGCAAGTTGATCGCCATTATTTATGAGAGGCTCGATAAATAAGTCCAGTAGCCATGTGATAAAATGTACGAAAATAATCGATATATATACGTTACGCTTCTTACCACATCACATCACTATTTTCAAATACAGCAACCATAAGGGGCAACGCAAACAGAAGACGGCGAGGCGAGGATACGGTGCAGGCGCGGCGATGTATCAATCAATTGACATACGGCGGCGCGGCGGTCTCGCGCCGCGCCTGTGCCGTATCCTCGCCTCGCCGCGCGCTACTCGATTTTGGCATGCCGTTTTCAACCGTATGTCAAACCAGTTTCAGTCGATACACCGCCGCGCCTGTGCCGTATCCTCGCCTCGCCGTCTTCTGTTTGCGTTGCCCCTTAAGTTTCATGTTTTTTACATGCCAAATAAAGACAAATAAATGTCATACTTTATTGATATTTTGTTTTTAATTGGGCATGTCATAACATGAATGTCTCTATCTTTTTCTAACGTACCGTATTCAAAGATGTGTGATAGAGACTGATAGAGTTGAAAAACAAAGGCAGTCTCCCACTTCCACCTACCCTCCCACCCCTCTGAGCGGCCGCATTGGTTTCGATACAAAATAGGCATGATTACTACTCCATAAGGGCGTGGAATTTTTTTTTCCTTCATGATTCATATGTATTGTTCCATTATTAAGTACATATTTGTGCTATACAAATACGAGTATGGAAGAGCGCGTCGACGCGCAACGCCGCGCGAAACCGATTCTACGCCAATGGGAATTGAACCCAAGCCCACTCACCCTAATTCGGGATATGTATGCTCGAACCCTTTGCTTTAGTAGAACATATATACGGGCTAAGGCTATTTATTAATGGGATAAGGTTATGCGATATTTCGCTATAAATTAGTCGGTAGTTTTTTGCCTGCCTTCGAAGCAAATGGTCGCTGGTTCTAAGGGCAAACATTCGTGTGATGGGCACTGTTTGCCTTGTGTCTAGATGTTGTAAATGGCACAGGCTCTGCCTAGTTCGGGGTCAGAAGACCGTGTGTGAGATGTCCCTATTTATTTATACTGGGTGGCGCAAAAGTACTGGCACTAAAGAAAATACTTTTATTTTTTTTATATGACATTTTCTGTCATTCTGTTGTTGAAAATTGTGTAGTGAACAAATGTAAAATACACTGAAAATAAACATGGACCGTTTTACTCCCCAAGAACGTGGAATAAAACTTTGGACTTAGTGAGGGACGCTTTTCCAAGCCGAGTTATCTCTCGTTTTGGCGATTTGCCTTGGCCTGCAAGATCACCCGATCTGACCAGTCCAGACTTCTTTCTTTGGGGTTTTTTGAAATCTCGGGTGTATGTGAACAAGCCACAGACTCTCGCAGCTCTAAAAGAAAACATTCGTCAAGAAATAACGAACATATCGCAGGAAGTGTTACGGCAAGTTATGCAAAATGTCATAAATAGGGCTCAAATGTGTATCAACTCTGGAGGTCACCATTTAAAAGACATCATGGGTTGACTATAGTAGACTGCCGTACGAATTTGTTGGAAATAAATATATTGGTAGTTAGCTGGGGGCTGTAAAATTATAATTCTAAAATATTATCGTGCGGAAACTTGTAGTTTTTTAGACGGTATTTAAGCCCCAAAAATAGGTTCCGAAGGCTAAGGCGGGAACGAAGCGAGCGCAGCGAGCGTAGAGCCCGCCTTAGCCTTCGGGGTGTTCGTTCTTTTTTTTTTTTGCCACCCAGAAAGATCTCAGGGGGGGAGTAGTATGGTGGGGCCCCTAAAAAACTACAGGTTTCCGCACGATAATATTTTAGAATTATAATCTTACAGCCCCCAGCTAACTACCAATATATTTCTTTCCAACAAATTCGTACGGCAGTCTACTATAGAAACCCCGACATCATCTTTAAATCCTAATGGTACGAAATTTAATGGCACAAATATACATTTAAAAAAACCTAAATCTAGTTTTCTATTTTAGAAAAAATGTTATAGCTGAACCAAATAGGGTCTTTACTTTTGCGCCACCCAGTATAATAAAACTGTAGAGGTCGAAGTTTTGTAGGTACACTAAAATAAAAATAAAAATCGATTAAGAGGGATGTAAAAAGCGATATAGAACATACACAGCTTTTTTTCCCTGTCTTTTTGTACGGGCTAATCTCCGAAACTGTTAGACCGATTTGAATGAAGTTTTGCATGGTGGTACTTATATCCCCGGTCAACATCTTGGATACTTTTAATCGTACAAAATTAAAGAGTTCCCGTGGGATAGTTAAAAATTACTACGGAAAAGTGGAAAAACAACGCGGTCGTAGCCGCGGGCAGACAGCTAGTTAATACATATTTTTCCGAACTGTGGCAGCCCTGTAGCTCAGCAAAGGTTATTTGCTCGCACTTTATCGTGGACAACATCAATTAGGAAAATTGAAGAAAATTGAATTGAAGCACGTGTCGTTGTATTTCAAAAAATATGTCTCTCTTGTTGACATCGCTATGTCGCGGCCATCTTAGATAACTACCTACTCCATGAAGGAAGAAAAAATTTACGCGTATTTTTTTTTTCCTTCATGACCTACTCCTTTTTTATTGAGCGAAAAATGTTTGGTATTTGCAAGGATGTTATAAGTACTATACGGTGTACGTAGTACTTATAAGATCCTTGGTATTTGCAAGGATGTTATAAGTACTATACGGTGTACGTAGTACTTATAAGATCCTTGGGTATTTGTAATAATTACTCAGGTAGAGTCAGAGAGATTGAAGCGGCTCTTCCAGAGTCTTGTTTATCTATGGGTAGAGTGACGTACCGAGTTTTGGAGGAGCAAAAGTTTAGTCTGAAATATTTTTTAATAGACTTAATTAGAATATTAGACGTAGCTAATGATATTGATTGTGAAGTATTTAGAAAATGCATCCGGTCTGCGGTAAGGGTCGTCATTATAAGAAATAAATCCCCAAAAAGTATATTTTAATCATTAAGGGGCTACCCAAGGCTAAGTGGCGCCGCCCTTTGTTAAAAATTAATTACTCGCGAAGTATATTTTTTTTCTAAAATCCGGACGGTCATTTTGAAGTTGGCGTGCTATAGGATATATAGGGGCCATAAACTGTATTTATTATAGTCCGCTGTAGTTACAGATAGAAAATTTGACAAAAGTGGCCGTTTTTAGCAACTTTTCTATCTGTAACTACAGCGGACTATAATAAATACAGTTTATGGCCCCTATATATCCTATAGCACGCCAACTTCAAAATAACCGTCCGGATTTTAGAAAAAAAATATACTTCGCGAGTAATTAATTTTTAACAGAGGGCGGCGCCACTTAGCCTTGGGTAGCCCCTTAATAAAAAAAATTATATGCGGCTTAATTTTTTTAATCGACCCACTAAATATAAAATTTCTTTTGGACACCTTGCTCGTATAAAATACTTCATCCAGTAGTGATAAACGGAGGACGTCATCCCAAAAGAATCTTTTCTGCATTTTGAGGTACGTAACCCTAAAAAGTCATCTAAAATAGCTGAGAAATGTTCATGTTATTAACTCAAACCGGATCTTTGATTACATTTTAAATGCTACAAATAATGGAATACCTATTTGTGTAATTAAATGATGTATGTATGTTTATTTCCATTGTAATGTCACTGAAACATCAACGTATTATTACACACTAGCGACCCGCCCCGGCTCCGCACGGGAAAATGGTTATTGTGGGTTATCCTTCAGTATATTATGCATGTATTATACATATAAACCTTCCTCTTGAATCACTCTATCTATTAAAAAAAACCGCATCAAAATCCGTTGCGTAGTTTTAAAGATTTAAGCGTACAAAGGGACATAGGGACATAGGGACATAGGGACATAGGGACGGAGAAAGCGACTTTATTTTATACTATGTAGTGATTTATTTTGCAGTTTACGCACATGGTGATTAATGTCTTGCAACCAATAACAAAGATGGTTATTATAACTACTCTTTGACCATATCATTATTTGCTAATATTATAAAGAGGAAAGATTTGTATTTTTGTGTGTGTGTGTTTATTTGTAATGAATAAACTCAAAAACTATTGAACCGATTTCAAAAATTCTTTCACCATTAGAAAGCTACATTCACCTTGAGTAACATACCTTTTACTGTGGGAAAATGCCTCATTCCCACGGGAAAAACTGTTAACGCAGGCGAAGCCGCGGCGGAAAGCTAGTTTGCTTTATATAATGCATTCTATTTTCTAAATGAGGATATGCCTTCATCATCATCATTTCAGCCGAAAGACGTCTACTGCTGGACAAAGGCCTCCACCATAAATTTCCACGACTACGCGCTTTCGATGTGGTGATGTGTGGATGTGTGGATGTTGGGGGTGTGTGTGATTCCAATTCACGTAACACTAACAATGGAATGCGCAGAAATTTCCGTTTGAATTCGAAGACAAAGTCTAAAAACGCAGAAAAAAAATCTATGATAAAACACTGCTTTGTTAAAATTATTTTAGAAAGCAAAATTTTGCTTTGCACTTCTTGCTTCTGGAAACACCTTATATCGTTTACACAAAATGTAAATTGAAGTTAAATGCGAGAGTAACGGTCTGCGCTTGTTACGCTTATTGAAGACCAGAGGCAGGGAGTGACATAGGCTACTTTTACAAGCTGGAAAACATCTCATTCTCACGGGAAAAGTCAAAAACCAACGCAAGCGTAGCCGCGGGCGGGCAGCTAGTGTAACAATAAATATTGCGCATAGTCAGCCGCATTCACAAATCAATATTATATTTAAACCAACATTGCATTTGTACAAACATTTGCAATACTTATGTTATCTAGATCAAAGAAACTTATATTTCCTATCTTTTAGTACTAATACATTTAGTACGTAGCGTGGTCGACTAAGGCCTATTCACCCTGCTTCCAGGGTAGGCTCGAGCCCCTCTGTGTGGACATATATGAGCTATCAATGATGATGATGACTGACATGTAGTATTACCCAGGTTAACAGCCTTTTTATATTTTTATCAAGAATATTTATATTTTAAAGTGTTGTAAACTCATAAATACTTTCATAATATAAACATCGATTGAATTGGAACATCTGGTAGGTACGAGTACTAGGTACTTGAGATATTTATTGCCGTTGATATTTGTATAATTCCTCCTTCTATTGTTTATAGGTATTAAATTTGTTATTGAGAGATATATTGTTACAACAGGACACACAAAAATATACAATACAAGAAAAAACGCAACTTAGAATAATACAATAGTACAAAGGACCTTATTGCTTGGGTAAAAGTTTTTGCTAACTCTTTGAATACAGGAGTTACACAAGTAAGTAAGTAAAAGTATATAATGAGTTTGTAACCCCCGACAAAAAAGAGGGGTGTTATTTTGACCACAGATTTTGACGTCGTCAATCCGGTACCGAACGTCCAAGACGTGCGTGTCTGTCTGTCTGTCTGTGGCATCGTAGCTCCTAAACTGATGCGCCGATTTTGATCTAGTTTGTTTGTTGGCAAGGTGTCACAATCCAGATTCTTAGCTATGATCCAAGAGAAAATCTTAAGCCATTTGAAGATTATCAGCTTTTTTCTGGTTGTTGAAATGATCAAGTAATGGTTTTGTGGCAGGGGTTCCTCATTTTTTTTAGTTTAATATTATACTTACTTTGTCATATGATGCGTCTTTTTTGTTTTGACTCTTATTATTTTCCCTTATTCTCTTCACAACATTATCCATGTATCATTGATGTAGTATTTGGTACAACTAAACGCATCTAGAGCAAACTTCTTAAAGAGTTTATGAACAGTATCGCTAAAAAAATTACCAAAAACACAACGACAACATAATCAAAATATCTCGGAAGATCTAAGGCTGCCGCTCTTCAAACTAGATAAGCTTCGACATGTCACTGATTGTAGTTTTAATGATAAGTGATAACGGCTGATGAACTATGTACACGTGACTGAGCTATAGACAGACAGACACTACTTCAACTTGTCTTACATAATATGAAAACAACTACCACTCCTTCTCTATAATTTGTAAAAAAATATATGTTTATGTATGTACGAGTACATTTAAAAAATGCGCAGCCTGTGGAGTTTCTTCGGCGAGCTTTTCTCCACAGAAGACAGCAAATGTTGCTTTACTTAATTCACCACTAAATTTTATGTAAATGACTTTTAAGTAATGTAAATGACTTTAACTAAGTGATGTAGTGTAGTGAAGTGAGTCACCAACATAGGCCGAAGAATCGCTAAACTTAAGTGGTAATGGGCTGGGTATGGGCACATTGCGCGTAGAACCGACGGCCGTTGGGGCAGAAAGGTTCTTGAATGGCAACCGCGCGCCGCAAGACGTAGTGTGGGCAGGCCTCCCACGAGGTGGACCGACCGGTCGCGGTTTGCCGCTGGATGCGGGCAGCGCAGGATCGATCATTGTGGAGATCCTTGGGAGAGGCCTTTGTCCAGCAGTGGACGTCTTTCGGCTGAGATGATAATGATGAAGTGATGTAGAATTTCCAAAAGTTAAAAATAAACAATTTTGATCTCACTACAGTATACTTGCTTGCTTGCTTATCATGTGGGTTTCAAGGTTAATCTACCTCGCAAACCCTAGTGTCAAAATTATTGAACTTCCTAAGGTCAAGGCTTCTATAACGACTACATTAAATTCGTAGATATTAGCCGAGATCAACGGCTTTACGTGCCTTCCGAAGCACGGATACATATTTCTTAGCGGTGTCTTTTGAGTTACACAAAATCCTTTCCGTATTTCCGACATGACTCATGCAAGAAAATTATAATAACAAACTATACTTACGGATACTCGTTTTCGCTTCAGAAAACTAATGGTAAACAAAAATTAAGACAGTAAATAATTCATGAGTACAGTGAAGTTTTAAATATTCTCTCACGTACCTACTCTTGAAATGATTGACTTGATAAGCAAACACGAACAGAGGGCAATATATCTCCAAGTAACAATTTAACGTCGTATAAAGGTTAAGTAAACGTTATCTGAATACCATACATCGCTATAATAAAGTCATACTAACGTTATAATAACGTTTACTAAACGCGAAAATGGCCCCAGTTATACGACCTAAATGGTCGTATAATGGTCATACAGAAAGCTTAAGCCAACTTCGTTAACGTCATTCAACAGTCGTACAAATGTTATGTGATAACCACTTTCGTCGCGCAGCAGTCGCATCCTAACTTTACAACGACTCGTTTGTTGTATTGTGGCCGTACAGGTGTTATTGAATGACTAAAACGTTTTGTTTGAGTCCAGTGACAACACCTGTACGACTTATTCATAGTAATGTTCGTCGCAACGTGTTTGTGGTTCGAAGATTTAATTTAGTGTAAAATAAATACTACAAGGAAATAATGTTATTTAATTAAAGTTATTTAATTTTCATATCTTGCTTACTTTATCTGTCTCTCATGCTATTTAGTTTGACTGGGAACTGAAGTTATATGATAATATACCTATGTGAATACTATTCAGATTTTCATGCCCCCTCGTAATTTTGTGTTATAATCATTATATTTTCATTAACAAAAATAGTTTTTCTTTATAAAAATGTCTGACATGTTGCTTTTGTCGCACACTTACCTCTGTACGACCTGATGATGATGATGATGGTCGCTATGACAGCTAGCTTCATCAAACTTCCGTAAAATATGGCCGTCTAATCATTATAAAGTCAATACCTGACTTAAATGCGACTGCAAGTTTGATTAAAGTCAGGACAGGACTTTAAACGGACATCATGTAATATAAAGGTTATATTTGAATCGTCAATAAACACCCCAGTCATTTAAGAGTATTTAATTGACCGCTGTAAAACAAGGTACTGATTGTTATATAAACGGCACTATGAAAACATCTATATAACATCCACGTTGTATAAATGTCGTATAAAGGTTTTCCAAAAACATAATTTGGTGTGTTCAAAACGTTTATTGGACTATAACGTTAGTATGACTATTGCGTTGTCGTACAAACGTTTTAGCTGAGACTGTAATATAACGTCGTATCGTTTAGTCTCCCCAACGTTGCTAATACCAGTTTACTATGACATATTCGTCGCACGACTAATTAGTTGCATTAAAGACATCTATAGGACCTGGTAGTCATCTCATTACCATTGTAAGACTGCTATCCAACTTTAGGTCGTACAAGTCAAGACTTGTACGACGTATTTGTTTGTTGGCACAACACAAACTAGAGAAGCGATGGACATCAATCTAAATAAGTACACCTCACTAACTAAACGAGCGATGGACATCAATGTTCAGGGTTTCCCAACCTGGGGGTATTTTGTTACCCCTGTGGGGGTAAAACCTATGAGTCTGTAAGGGTATTAAGATGGCGATAAATCAAACCTAAACCACAATACAATACAAATATTCTTTGTTGACACGAAACATTGACAAACAAACAACTTGGTCTTTCACGGAAGCTCAAAGGTCCAAACTCGCGGTTTGCCAGAAAGCCATGGAGCGCAGTATGTTGGGCCTAAAATTGATCGACAGGGTCAGGAACACTATACTGCGCTCTATAACACAGATTGCTGATGTGACCTACGCTTCCGCCAAACTGAAGTTGGGCCGGTCACGTCTGCCGCATGCCAGATGTATTGTGGGCAAAAACAGTTACGCAGTGGATGCCACCAATTGAGACAAGGCGACGCGGCAGACCCAGACGACGATGGCGAGACGAGCTAGACGCCTTCAGCGAGACATGGCAGGAAGAGGCACGGGAAAGAGAGTCATGGAGAGAGCGGAGAGAGGCCTTTGCCCAGCAGTGGGACACGTATGGCTGATTAAGATAAGATAAGACACGAAGCATACACCAAAAATACGACTAAGAAAACAGTAGATATTTGCTAAGGTAGTTTTTTTTTTTCAGGCAATCCATTAACCACTAGAAAAATAGAATAGCGCGGGTTGATGGCATAATAAACATACATACATACATAGAATGCAAAATTAATTACCCGTCCTTTTTGACTGCGCCGCCGTAGTCAAGTGAGTACACTGTGAAACCAAATGACAATTCTAAGGAAATTAGTTTATAGCGCGGTGTAAATTAGTTTCCCTAGATGAGGTAGTGCGACCGAACTAAAAAGGATGAGAACCACTGACCGAAATGAATCATACACACGTATTTACATCAGTGGAACCCGGATGAATGAAATACTATAAACATTGCGCGCTTCTTACGGAGCACGCCTAGAGTACCCTTCAGCTGGCCATCAGTCTACAGCTAAATTTAGATCCATCAACTTTCAACACTCTTATAAATAAAATAAAAAATAAAATAAGTGTTTAAGTGTGTGTGATGTTTGTGTGTGTGGTGTATTAAGTGTTTTTACTTACTTACTTAAAATAGCGAAATCGTATCCTAGAATCTATTACTGTGTACAAAAGAGCTAGGAAAAGTAGGAAAATCTACGCGCTTCTCTCTTTTAAACCTAAAAGCTTGGCTATAAGCACTAAGCCTATAAGTGAAAAGAGATAGTGAACATTTTTTTCTTTTGTCTAGTGTTTTCTTTATTTGTGTACCTATACAGGGTGAAAGTGGTGGCTTAGCAAATACTGAAAGGACATGTTCAGTCAATCATTCCCAAAAATACATATATAACCTACCTACTTCTCCTTTTAAAGTCTCCGATTCTAAAATCATAAAATTCGGGTAACGCAGTACCTATAGGTTCTAGAAAAACTCCTTTCCTTCTCAATTCCCACTTTGGAAATATTCCCGAGAACGGTCTACGTATAACATTCATCACGCATCATGCGAATGAAACATTTTATTTTTTCCAGTTGCCAGTATGCTGTTTAAAGTTTATTGCTGAAATAAAACTTTGAAAGCTTAGCCGTATCATACTGAAGACGAATGTTGCAAATATTTTACAGGCGGCGCCTGTATTTCAGTGGAAGATTGATTGACCGAGCTAACTAGCGCGAAGCGTCTTCAGCTTGGGCAAAAATGCTTTCATATAGGTACCTATAATATATACGAGATCATTCTGTCGTTCTGTCCATTTGTTCTCCTATAAAGATTGCATTTCGTTTCTTTAGCTGGTTCGTTAGTAGTATAATTTCCCGTGGGAACGAGGGATTTTCCTGCGGTAAAAGATAGCCTATGTGTTATTTTGATGTATAAGGTATATTATTGTAGTTTCATTGAAATCCACTCAGTATTTTTTGCGTAGGTATAAGAGTAACAAATATCCATACATCCATAACAAACTTTCGCGTTTATAATATTAGTAGGATTTTGTTGAGTCAGTTTTTAATTCACTTTTATTTAAAAGACGGAGTTATGGGGTTGCCAGCATTTAACGGATTACTAAGTTCTCGTATCACTAAGTGCACACGCCACATGTTGCAAATAATAGCTCCATCGATAAATCTAATCCAGTAAAATATTAAAGGCGTAAAACTAGAATTTTTATGTTTAGCTATTTCGATAAGTGCTTACAAATCGTGTTTTTGCTTTATCTATTTTGATCGATTTTTTACACTCCTACTGTAGCCAGCCAGCCTGTTTTTGTGAAGTGCTGAAAATATCTAGACATGCGGGATTTAGTATGTTCCTACAATTTATGATCATGCGATTCATGCGTACAATACAACTAAGAAAGAAAGAACTAACCGTTTTTTTTTTCAAAAAGTCAGTAATCTTAAAATTAAGCGTCCATGAATAATAAGATCCGCAGGCAAACCAATCACCGACCGACATAACACAAAGAATCGCTAATATCTGACCCATACGTCAAACCCGTGAACGTGGGGACTGGTCTGCTCTAGTCAATTGCCGGTTGTTTTATTGGTTACATAGTTTAATTTTTTTCTACTTTGACTGGTTGCCTTCTTCAAATTGCATATTTGCGTTTGCACTCTTTGTTATATATTAATCAAATTGTATAAATTAATAATCATTGTAAAATATTTTTGAAAAGATGCAACGCCTGCGGAGTTTCTTCCGGCGGGTTCTTCTCCACAGAAGACAGCCAAACTGTGAACCCGCCTCGACGTCGAAAAGTGATTTGTAAAATCTTACTTCGAATAAAACATTTTTCATTTTTCATTCATATACATAAACCACAGATTACTAAATAGTTCCTAAACTCCTAAACTTAAGACGCAGTGGGCGAGGCACAAAGCTAGTGCCGAGTGCGAGTTTTGCAACCAAAGTAAACGCGCTCGATAGCGAGAGCGTAAACGCGATTTTGTATGGAATTGAAACTACGCCATCTGTAGACAGTTCGCTGAACTAAAATTTCTCCATACTAAATGCTCGTTTACGTTGTAGTTATCGAGCGCGTTTCGTGAGTAAAAAACTCATACTTGGCACTCGTAGGCAAAAAGGTTCTTGACTGGCGGCCGCGCGCCGGAAGGCGTAGGATGTCGCTGGTCATATTTTCAACCGAAAGGTGCCAAAAGCGTGGTATTTTGGTGGTGCTTTTTACATGTTTTCTTTTATTTTTATTCACTTGTTACTATAACTCTTCTTCAGTTGTCTTACCTACAAGGAGTTAGTTTGGTATTCTAAACTAGAGTCTGAGAAAATAAACAATTTTGAAGCAGCCTTTATAACCGCTTGAGAATTAACAAAAAATTATATTACCTATTATAAAAAACTATAATTATATGTTACCGCCCTTATGAACTATACTAGAGCATTACCTAGTTAATTTGATTGACCAGTGCTAAATTATGTAGCACTAGCGACCCGCCCCGGCTCCGCACGGGAAAATGGTTATTGTGGGTTATCCTTCAGTATATTATGCATGTAATATACATATAAACCTTCCTCTTGAATCACTCTATCTATTAAAAAAAACCGCATCAAAATCCGTTGCGTAGTTTTAAAGATTTAAGCGTACAAAGGGACATAGGGACATAGGGACATAGGGACGGAGAAAGCGACTTTATTTTATACTAGCGACCCGCCCCGGCTCCGCACGGGAAAATGGTTATTGTGGGTTATCCTTAAGCATATTATGCATGTATTATACATATAAACCTTCCTCTTGAATCACTCTATCTATTTAAAAAAACCGCATCAAAATCCGTTGCGTAGTTTTAAAGATTTAAGCGTACAAAGGGACATAGGGACATAGGGACATAGGGACAGAAAAAGCGACTTTGTTTTATACTATGTAGTGACTATGTAGTGACAACATTAAACGCACATAACGCACGCAAACGAAGGCACGCTTAGAATAAATTATTATAAACATGACTAATGGGTACAGTCGACAGCACATGCGCCTGGACTTGTTGACCTTGAGAGCGCCTGTATTCCGTAGATGTACGGGTGAATTTCGTAGTACAATTTGTCCAACCGCATACGTGCTGGCTGTACATTTCAATCGTCACGTCTCTTCAATTATATTTATAACTAGCGACCCGTCCCGGCTCCGCACGGGAAAATGGTTATTGTGGGTTATCCTTCAGTATATTATGCATGTATTATACATATAAACCTTCCTCTTGAATCACTCTATCTATTAAAAAAAACCGCATCAAAATCCGTTGCGTAGTTTTAAAGATTTAAGCGTACAAAGGGAGGGACATAGGGACATAGGGACATAGGGACAGAGAAAGCGACTTTATTTTATACTATGTAGTGATTGAAGTTTATTATTAACTAGCTACCCGCCCCGGCTCCGCACGGGAAAATGGTTATTGTGGGTTATCCTTAAGTATATTATGTATTAAGTATATTATGCACTTATGCATGTATTATACATAATAAAACTTCCTCTTGAAACACTGTATCTATTAAATAAAAACGCATCAAAATCCGTTGCGTAGTTTTAAAGATTTAAGCATAGGTACATAGGGATATAGGGACAGAGAAAGCGACTTTGTTTTATATTATGTAGTGATCTTATTAATAATATTAAGGCAAAAGTTTTTGAGAATAGATGTATGTTTGATACTCTTACATGCATAAACCTACTGTAGATTTTAATAAAACTTTACAATAACATAGTTTATACATCAGAATATCACATAGGCTACCTTTGACCGCAGGGAAACACCTTATTCCCATGGGAAAAACTGTTAAAGTAGGGCGGAAAGCTGGTCTTTTGTTTCTCTAACAAGTCTAACATACCCTAGTGATTGTGCTTGTGACACTTCTAAAGAATAAAATCATCGCGACAAAATAGTTAGAAGGTATGAATGAAAAGACCTAAAATTAGTGTCATGAGCTTTTTTTTCTTTGGGAATTATAGTTCTGAAGCGCGCTGATTTTCCTAGTTCTTTGGATAGTTCAAAAAACTTATTAGCGGAAACAAATCGGATATTAATAAGAATTTCACGGTGAAGTAGATCGTGTTTCTGTTTTAAATTACGCGGTCTGAGTGCCGAGTGCGAGTTTTGCAACCAAAGTAAACGCGCTCGATATCGACAGCGTAAACGCGATTTTGTATGGAATTGAAACTACGCCATCTGCGGACAGTTCGCTGAACTAAAATTTCTCCATACTAAATGCACGTTTACGTTGTAGTTATCGAGCGCGTTTCGTGAGTAAAAAACTCGCACTTGGCACTCTGTTTACGTTTTCCTTTTTTTATGACAATATAAGAAATCAGTAACATTTATTTGCGGAACATCACTTGATGCTTTTTAATTGTTTGCAGGTCGAAGCCAGGTCCAGGCGGAAGAGCACAACGAAACGGTGGAACTGGTCAACACGAACATCACTCATCTGGATAAAGAAACCCTCATCAAGGCGGGCTACATTCATCTGGAACTCATCGAACATATGTACGAATACAAATAATAATAATGTACGAATATTGTACGAATTAATACACAGATTCACGTTTCAATTGATTGAATGAAACTGTCTTTTTATTGAAATACAACTCGATTTATCGTAATGGCTTGATAATCTTGTAAGATATTGAAGTATAGGAAGGAAGGAAAGGAAAACCCATTTACGATAAGTTTATATTTTCCTCATAAATAGGTACGAGTATTATTGTAATTAGAACTCGTAAGAAAGAACTAAGTTTTTCAAACAGTTGAGATTATTCTGATTATTGTTATGTTAAATAATATATTTATATCTGTGGCAGCTTCCGTAGCCGAGTGGTAAGAAACACACTTTGTGATCTGATACTTTTCCCAGTTTGGTTAGGACATTGCAGGCGGCTTGTGGGGCGATTCGGCCCCTGAGTTTCGGACGCGGCGGCCGAATCGCCACGTTAATTATTTTTAGCATTTTTGACGGGTGTTTCGGCCGCAGCCTTAATTTGAAGCAAAAAAATACTTATTTTACTCGAAATACCCGTCGAAAATGTTAAAAATAATGAACCTAAAGAACTCGGCGGCCGAATCACCCGTCAAAAATGCTAAAAATAATCAACGTGGCGATTCGGTCGCCGCGTCCGTAACTCAGCGGCCGAATCGCCCCACAAGCCTTGCAGGCAGATCACTAAATGGTCTGAAAAGAAAGACAATAACAGAAACTAGGGGCGGGGAGAAAGAAAAAATATTAAAATAGTATATTCCAGGCTAGTTTTGACCCATATATAAATGTTTGTAACAAGATCTTAATCTATGCTAGTAATGTAATACAAAAATTACAAGCCTGCCTCTACAGCTATATTTAATTACTAGTGAGTCCACATAATTGTTAATTTTGTTCTTTTTTTCAGTTCCATAACGAATGCTCCTAATTTGAGGAACATAACCGTAGAAGACTTGAAGTTGATGCCGAATCTCCGAACATTGTGAGTAATCAATGTAATCATTGAGCTTATTATTTCTATTCAATCATACGCGCCATGAGACTAGCCTATACAGGGTGATAGCTTAGCAAAAGCTGAAAGAATCAGTCAATGGTGTTTAAAACGGTGAACCACGGGTTGAGAGGAGATCCGATCAACTTTTCCGTAGAAACTGTTTCCCAAAACGAAAAGACATGTTTAAGTTGGGCGTATTACGCTCTAACTTAAACTTTAAAACCATATATTATGCCCCTTTCACGTTCTTAAGAACGAAAAGGGACAGATGATTGACAACTTAAATTTAGAGACGTCAAACATCGATTTTACGAGTAGTTCGCACTAGTTTTGTAGGCATGCGAAAACATCCAACTTAAATTAAGCTGAATTTGACAGCTGCGCTGGTTATTTTAAATATCATTCATTCAAAATTAAATTCATTCATCTCCCATCCATTTCGATTCCCATATATGAATGAAACAGACCAACAACTTAAATTTAGAAATTTTTGCGGTCACGCCGGAATTGAGCTCATTGTCAAATTAAAATGACGATCTTGTATGGCAGTGTGGAATTTCTTTTCGTTTCCAAGAAAAGTTTATTTGGACACTTGCTCAATACTACCTATAAACCGAGCATATCCTATCAATATTTACTATTGTGTGGGTAAGCAATTACGTAGGCTGCAGCGGGAGAGTTGAAAAAAAAAAACAAAAGACATTATATTACAATTTACATATTTAATTTCGAAGTATGACATAACATAAAATAACTTAGAGACAAAAAAATATTCTAGTGTCCTAATCGAAGTAAGATTATGGAATGCCAAAAATACGTATTAACCAAATAAGTGGATTTCGTTCACGTTGTGCTGCATCTGCGCCTCGTGCCTCGCGCTGTCGTCAATCATGCTTGCGAAATCTATCGGATGTTAACTTGGAATGTGCATCTGCATCAGCAGTTCCTAATAGATGGGCTCATAACAAAGCCCACACAATAGTAAATATCTCTAAGGAGTTGGTTTGTTCCCAGCTCCATATCGCAGGCACCGCGATTACACCGACTGGACATACTCCCGGAAATGCCGCAGCTCCACACATTGTACGTATGTATGCTCCTTCTTCTTTTCGAGTCGACAGCAAACTCAGACAGCCCCGGCCCAGAAACCAGCCAATCAAATAGCGTTGTGAGTAAGCCTTCATCAAATCATCATCAAGCTCTCGCGTGCAGGCGTCAGGACAAGAAGGGCAGCTAATGAGATGGTCCATTTTCTGGGCAACCCAAGTTAGAATCCCCTATGAATCTCTATCGGTACAAGTTATCCCTAGTCCGACCCACTTGGGTCCGGAGTCTGTTGAGGGATTTTCAGATAGGCCATGGCTGTTTATAATTAGGGGGAGATTTTCAGCTATCGGTACAAATGGGTTAGGAAGAGACACCATGTATGCTACTTTACGTACGTAAACAGTCCATTTAGGTAAACATGTCCCCACCGAGGAGCTCGAGCCTTCCCTGAAACAGGATGAAAAGCTTAGTCGACCACGCTGACCCAGTGGAGGTTAGCAACTTGACACACAACCTTTGAATTTCTTTGCAAGGTATGCAGGTTTCCTCACGATGTTTTCCTTCACGAACGCACAAAAGTGTCGAATAAACATACAGAAGCCAGCACATGCGGTTGGAAATTTGCACTACGAAATTCACCCCTACCGCTACGGAAAACGTGGCTCTCAAGTTCAACATGTCCATCCAAATGTGCTGGCTACTGTACATATGAATTCGGAAATCGAAAACACATGGTACATGCAGAAACTTGAACCGGCTGACTTCCCTTTTATCATTTACCAATGTAATTGTTACCAATCTTATGTTACCATGCCCTATGTGACTCTAATTATGAAGAAATTATTTATCCGTGTGTGTTCGAAACAGCATGATAACGACTTCTGGATTACTGGAGGTGCCTAACCTGAGCAACAATAATCACAGCACTCTAGACGCAGTGTGAGTAAACACTTTCCAATTACAGCTCTTCAATGTCCCCACCGAGGGGCTCGAGCCTACCCCGCCCCTTACCCCTGACCTTTGTCGACCTGGTCCAACTTCACACACAACCTAAGCCCCTTATCTTCACATGTGTCACAGGCCATGGTCACAGGCAGGTTTACTTACGATGTTTGTTTCCCTTCACCGTAAGAAAAGATAGACGTGGGTACATGAATTTGGAGGAGCTGTGTGTTCTTCGTCTACTTTATTGTCTACTATATAAAGAGGAAAGATAACGTTCCAAAACTACTGAATCAGTGAGTAAAATGGGCTTGGAATAAGAGACGATAGTTTGTATGGAAAATTTAAATTATTATTTGATGAATAATCGCAAACAAAACGACTTTAATTTTAAAAATTATAAATAAATTTTACTTAGGCTGCTACACATACAGTCTCATTTTTTAATGTGTTGCGTCGAGATATAGTAAAAGAATGGCGATTTTTTTCAAACTGCTCCGAAGCGATGAAACGAATGTAAAAACAATTGATTTCATTTGATCTAATTCTTGCCAATTGTATTGTCTTGCCAGTTGCAGATCAAGGAACGTTTATAAACGTTTGGTCAAATTAATGTCTTCTTTGATCAAATATTTTTAGTAGTTTTTGTTTACATTCACTACATACCTAGGTGCCTTAGTAACTTCAGTGTTAAAAGTTTAAAATTGGAGTATTTAAGATATAAAATATTATTTGTAGCTTTGAACATTCGAAAATAAAACAATTTATAACCAAGACATGATGATTAAAAAGCCATTTGATATTTGGTTTTCGTTCTAAAATAATTCGTAAACGTGGCTTTTTCGTATAGGTGGAGACTTGTTATTAGCATTGTAGGTAACTAGTATAGATTGAGTTTTATTTTGTTGTCATTTAGGTGTAAGTCTTCTAAAGATAAAATAACAAAATTAGTTGACTGTAAGGTTAGCTATACTTCTAATTTTACATACTAATCGGTTATTTAACTGTTTCAGTGATCTAGAAGGCAACCACATAAGGAAGTTACACAGGCACGCGCTACGCATATCCGCCAATCAAGTGTAAGTCAATAGGTACTGCGCTCTTTTGTTTTATTTCCTTTCGCTTATTTTTATTTTTAGCACTAAAGGATGCGCACAAGCAACTATACAGGGTTACCTTATTTCGAAGTCAGTTCATACAAAAATAATGAGATACAGTCGTCATCTCACGCGTAAAAAAGGTGTAAAATATTGTATGGAAAAAAACATTTTCTTGAAAGTTGGTAAACATTCTTCGACATAATTAAAGGAGCCTATAATTTGGCGTTTTTAAAAATTCAGCCCCTGAAGGGGTTACCGAAAAAGAGGTCACAAAATAATACGACTCACTCTGAAATAGCTATTATAGCTTTCTCGCCAGAACAGCACTACAGTCCCTCTGCGAATCACATCTCATTTCAAAAATACTTCACATTGACTGTAATATTTAAATACGATGATGAAATGTATAAATACAAAGAGATCAGGTCCAACATCATCACCACATATCTGAGGGAGCTGGCTTTCAAAATCAAAACTGAGTCGTTCTGTATTTCGTCACCCTGCTGCTGAGATAACCTCGTAAAGGACAGCTTTCGTCTAATTCCTTTTTTTACAAATTGGGCAAAAAAACGCGCGATATTTGCACTATAAAATTTACGCATTTGTTATAAAGCTCTAAAGATAATCATATAATAACTAAAAAACAACAGAAAGAATTAATATTTACCTATCATACTTTTTTTTAGTAGATAGTTTTTTGTGTCTGCTGTATAGTTTTGTTGAAAACATTTAAGTGGTTTTCTCAGCAGCAGGATGACGATTTGCCATTTATATCTCCAGTTCGTCTCCTTCTCGTTCCCAGAAAAACAGCAAAACGACGGAATTAATTTTAACTAAACCGTATTACATTTCCAGATATTAGGGTCAGTACTTCTTTTATTTTCCTCGTTAGTGTATATCGTTTGTGAGCTTTTGCATCACATGAGTCACACGGTTTGAAAGCTTAAAATACCACATTTGGTCCAGACAACGTAGTATTTCCGGATGTCTTACCTAATTCAAAGTGTAGTAATACTATGGTTTGTTTCATATTAATCCGGACAAAAGGTCATTGACGCCTGCATACAATGCGCACCTTTTTTATTCAACCGATATGATAAACTATAAGAAGTTATCGCAAAATACGTAATTGGCATACCGTAGAAGGCGGACAGAACGTGCGACCTTGCCATACATTTTGGCGTTACATTATTTTTAATAACTTTCAAGAAATCAAAGAGGTCAATGAACTTTTATCCGGATTTATATGATACGGACCATAAAGTGACAGATGTTAACTAAATAACGCAAAATCTCTCGGGTGATGACTCAGCCCATGAAACTGAACAATTTTTGTTCTGAAAGTTTTCTGTATTTAGCGATTCTGTAGCGATTTCAGAAAACTTGCAGAACAAAAGTTGTTTAGTTTTATAAGCTTAGTTATCTTATCACCCGAGAGATTTTGCGTTATTTTATGGTAGCACGTTGAACGTTACACGTTTAATTAACACGTTGTATCATACTAGTATCTAGTATACTAGAGGGTAATTAGGTTAGGGACTACTATTTGGTATTCTGTGGTTAGGTTGGCCACCGCCCTTTACAACACACGATAGAAAAAGACTGTCTATTACGAGAGGAAATTAATTTTCAAATGTACCTATTTCTTCTATTACAGGTCGCTAAACTTGAATCTGATAAAAGAAGTGCCTGCACATGCGTTTAAAAATGCAAAGATCGCTAAACTGTAAGTAAAAATTTTATCAAACATTTCTTTTTTACTTTACGAATACTTATCTATTAAGATATTGCCAAAATAGCGCGTTTTCCCTACTACACAACCTAGCTACGGCGGCGTAGCACGTTACTACGGCAGAAAACCGTAGTAAAGTGCTACGCCGTAGCTGAGGTCAAGCATTAATTACTACGGGACTACTACTATAGATAAAAAACCCGACTGCTTGTTTATTTTTTAATTTAAAACTGCGTTTAAAAAAACCATGGGCACATTTTTTTTGTATACGTTATTTGAATACCCCAGGTACTTATTACTTAGAGTAATTTGGAAGTTTATTTATTGTCTAATCACGCAACAGCCTAAATGGAATAAAACTTGACATTAATGCCTGAATTAAAAATTACGTAAAGCCGTTTTAGCTGGTTCTTGCTAACTATCCTACGGATGATGTAAACCTTAGGCGACTCAATAATTCTGACACCAAGGTTAATGCGGCCATGTTGTGGGTGCATACACGAAGAAGATCTGAACACTGTGTTGTAAGATCCAGTTAAAAAGTACAGAAACAACAAGTAGGATTATAAATAAGAAATTTGAAGCACAGTTAATTTATCTCACGAGTGCAGGAGAGCTTTACTTGTAGTTGTGTGCGTATAGACAGGCGCTCTTATGTGCGTACTACTAAACTGAGCGCTACGCACACAAAAACAATGTGCACGCACAAGACACACACATGTATAAACATCTGTATGTTTATTTTGCAGGAGCTTCAGTGGCAACACGAAGCTAACAGACTTGGACGAGCGCGCGTTTGAGGGGATCCTGTTCTTAAGGGAACTGTGAGTGCCAGTTTCATTATTAACTACTAGATTTCCGCCCGCGTTAACTGTTTTTCCCGAGGGAATGAGGATTTTCCCCGTTTCCCGTGGGAAAAAGGTAGCCTTTGTTCTTTTCCAAGGTCTATTCCATCTTTGTACCACGTTTCATTAAAATCGATTCAGCAGTTGCGGAACCCATTCAATTATGTTTATAATAAAAGTGTGAGGTCACACACCACTTGCCATCTATTCAAACAAAAAGTCTCACTAGTTCCATTGTGGAACTGCCCATAATTCAATGGAACTAGTTTGTATAATGTTTTATTTACTTTCTTTCTTTCATGCTTTATTTTTGAATATTGTTAGTTTACCTACTCTGTTTAGACCACCAACCCGCATCACTTCTATCTACACTTTTTCCTCACCTAAAGGTTGCCTGGTAGAAATTGCTACCTTAGCAATAAGGCCGCCTTTTGACTCTTCTGTTTGTACTGTTATATTTTCTGTATACTGTGTCTTTTTCAGTCAATAAAGTATATTGTATTGTATTGTAACTAGTGGAAAAAAAATGTTGCATTAGTTCCATCATGGAACTGTTCAATGGAACTAGTGGGAACAAACGAATATGTGTAATATACAGGCTAGCAAATATATCGATCTTAGAGTATATAAATAGAAAAAATTGTAAGATTTTCGATATTTGCTAGGATAGGAGTATGTGATCAGTGCCTTCTTCTGTGCCAGAGACCTAAGCAACACGGCCATCACGCGCCTGCCGACCCTGGGGCTGAAGGATCTGCAAGAGTTGCGACTGGACAAGACTCCCTCCCTGAAATACATTCCTTCCATCTACGAGTTCGCGGTAAGCCTAACCAAAGACTGTTGTTAACAGCTCAGCCCACCAGCATTTGACATAAGTTACCATTATGGTAATACAAATAATCTTTATTTTTACTTTTTGACATACAACATTTTTTATTATTTCCTTGACATAAATGAATTTCCTTAATATATTTTTCTTGTTTTTATACATACTCGTATCGACGATCATACTACGGGTGTCTTTTTTTATAATATTGTAAAAAAGTGTGCAATCTTGTAGTATGTGATGAATAAAACTAAACTAGTTTTAGTTTACTAAAGACTCGAGCCTACCCTGGAATCAGGGTGAACAGGCCTTAGTGGACGATTTGTTAGCATTTTATACACTTTCGCAATTTTAATGCTTTTGTAACATTTTATAGAAAACTATCGACCCTCCCCGGCTTCACACAGGAAAATGGTTATTGTGGGTTATCCCTAAGTATATAATGCATGTATTATACATATAAACCGTCCTCTTGAATCACTATCTATCAAAAGAAACCGCATCAAAATCCGTTGCGTAGTTTGAAAGATTTAAGCATACATACATAGGGATATAGGGACAGAGAAAGCGACTTTGTTTTATACTATGTAGTGATTATACTTTCTAAAATAAAAATATGTCCTGAATGCATTAAGAAAACAAATTAAATTTAAAGTATATAGATGCACATGACATATAACCCGTTTTTGTTGGGGTTTAGTGAAGTCCAGTCATAACTGGACTTATGAACGTGACCGCACATGATCTTGCATTGGCGTAAAATAACGTTATCTATTGGAAATTTTGTAATATTTTTATTGAAAAGAATAATTTTGTAATAGAAAAGATGCAACGCCTGTGGAGTTTCTTCCGGCGAGTTCTTCCATAGAAGACAGCCAAATTGTGAACTCGCCTCGACGTCGAAAAGTGATTTGTAAAATCTTACGTCGAATAAAAAACTTTGACATTAGACTTTGACTTTGTGCCTTATTTCACTGGCGACAAAGACAAAGTCTTGCAAAAACGAAAGGGGACGCAGTTATGCGTTAGAATGAGATACAAATACACCGCGCTCACTCTTGCGCATAACTGCGGCCCTTTCGTTTTTGCACGACTTTTGTTTGTCTTTGTCGCCAATGAAATAGGTCGCTTTTGAAAAGTAATGAAGTAGGTATTACAATTGTGTTCAGCGTCTGAAGAAGGCGGCGCTGACGCACCACTTCCACTGCTGCGCCTTCGCATACCCCGAGATCCACGACCCGGAGCGCCACGCCTCCTTCAAGGCCAAAGCTGATCTGCTGCAGAAGGTACAACCCACCATAGTGCTTAAAATGAAAAAAATAATAACACTATTGTAGTGACCGTAGGGTCACTACTCAACGATTTTAGAAAATAAGCCTAAAGTCCCTAACATGAAATAAAATAAGAAATATATTGTATTGGACGAAGAAGTAAGCTAATGAGTTCTTCTTAAAACGTTTTTATTATCAAATTTTCAGAGATGTGAAGAATTGAAAAAAATGGGGGCCCAGAACAGAGCATCCCGCAGAAGGAGGTCTTTGGATTCTAAAGTCAAGAATGAATATGACTCTGTGTAAGTAATTTTAAACTCTAAAGCCCGACCAGAAAAAGAATAAACCTCGCCATATTGCAGAATTTCAATGGAACTAATTTTATACTTAAGGGGCTCTAACATGCTAAGTGGCGCCGCCATCCTGAAAAAAATAATAACTCAGGAAATAATCAATTTTTCAAAAATCCGGTCCACAGAACTGAAGTCAGGTCGGGGTGCTGTAGGATATATAGAAGCAATCACATATCTTTATTATAGTTCAATGTAGTTATAGATAGAAAAAATGCGAAAAGTGGCCGTTTTTCGCAAATTTCCTATCTCTAACTACAGCGAGATACAATAAATAAAGTTAATAGCTTCTATATATCCTACAGCACCCCGACTCCAGTTCTGTGGACCGGATTTTTGAAAAATTTATTATTTTCCGAGTTATTATTTTTTAAAGGGTGGCGGCGCCACTTAGCGTGGTAGAGCCCCTTAATGGAAATTATTGTTGCCATAAACATAAAAACATAGACATAACCCAGAGCAGGTTTTTTATTTTTCTGCACAGGCTTTATACTTGGTATTTTGTCATGCGAAGTAATTCAAAGGTTGTGTGTGAAGTTGACCAACACGCACTGGGCCAGCGTGGTCGACTAAGGCCTATTCACCCTAATTTCAGGGTAGGCTCGAACCCATCGGTGGGGACAATTATGAACTGTTAATTATGAAAAACTATTTATACGCTATACAGTTAATGTAGCAATGAAGAACAGCCCCTCTAACATGCCCGGTCCACGCGTGACAGACATAATTTTGTCGTGCGTATTCTCTTATTCTATTGGATGGAGGATATTTCAATATGGCGGATTTCTCGCGCGACAAACTTTTGTCATAGCACTGCATGTTACGGGTGCAGTTAAGGTTTTGAGAAAATTATCTAAAATGATCTGATTCAAAAAGATCTTTATATGCGTCCTGTTTTATATATTCCACAGTGAGGACTATACGGCCACCACAGCGGAAGACTCGTTCGAGTCAGACGAGGTCCAGTTTAATTGGGACGCGAACGACCCCGAGTGGCACGACCCCATTGCCAAGAAGACCACCAACAGTAACCTGGCCTTGCCCGATGTCTGCAGCACCATTAGTATTAGGTATGGATTAGTACCAACCCGCACTGGGCCAGCGTGGTTGACTAAGGCCTATTCACCCTGATATCAGGGTAGGCTCGAGCCCCTCGGTGAGGACATATATGAGCTGTTAATGAACGACGACAGATTAGTATTACAATATAATATACAACACAGCAGCGCCTCTGTTGTTGAGTGGTCAAAAGCTCGCCTGACGTTACGGAGGTTCCGGGTTTAAATCCCGGTGGGGACTAGTCGAACAAATATTACTTTGTGAGACTTTTCTCAGTTTGGTTAGGTTAGGACATTGCAGGCTGAATCACCTGATTGTCTGAATAGAAAGATGATTCCGTGCTCCGGAAGGCACGTAAAGCCGTTGGTCCCGGCTACTATCTACGGATGTAGTCGTTATTGGAGCCATGTCGGAAGCATAAGGCGGTTCTATAATTCCGACACCAGGGTTTGTGAGGTAGGTTCACCTCGAAACCCACACGATAAGCAAGCAAAGTTTTAATAATTATCTATTTTAACTTTTGGGACGTATCCCTCGAAGGGATTGAAAGCCTCGGAAAATATCTTAAAAGAGTCAAATGGATTGTATTGTTTAAAATAAAAATAAAAATATTTTATTCGGAATAAGATTACATAAATCACTTTTCGACGTCAAATTTTAATGAAGATACTAAGTTTTGCTCATCATTCAACGACTCATATATGTCCCCACCGAGGGGCTCGAGCCTAGCTTGAAATCAGTGAATAGCCCTTAGTCGACCACGCTGGCCCAGATGGTCAACTTCACACACAACTCTTGAATTACTTCGCAGGAGTGTGCAGGTTTCCTCACAATGTTTTCCTTCATCGTAAGAGCGTCGAATAAACGTACATTATGAAGTCGAAAATCAAAAACACATTGTTACGTGCCGAGGTTCGAACCCGCGAACTTCCGAATGGCCCATTTGGCCACCGACGAGTTTTGCTCAAACCAACTTAATTTTTCAGGAATGCAGTGGAGTGCACTCCAATACCGAACGCTCTGAACCCTTGCGAAGACGTCATGGGTTGGACCTGGCTACGAGTCAGCGTGTGGATCGTCATCAGCGCATCTGTCATCGGCAACATCGCTGTGCTACTAGTCTTACTCACCAACCATGCAGAATTAACCGTCCCCAGATTCCTAATGTGCCATCTCGCCTTCTCCGACCTTTGCACCGGACTTTACCTGTTCATGCTAGCCGTAGTAGATTTAAGATCTTACGGGGAATTCTTCAATTACGCTTACGATTGGCAGTACGGAGTTGGTTGTAAAATCGCTGGGTTTTTCTCAGTATTTTCCGGTCAGCTTTCGGTTTTTACTCTAACTATAGTTACTTTGGAAAGGTGGTTCGCGATAACGTACGCTATTTATTTGGAGCGGAGGATCAATTTGGCGTCAGCGGCGAAGATTATGATTGGGGGGTGGTTCTTTGCGATATTGTTAGCTGGTTTGCCTTTGATTGGAGTATCCGATTATTCCTCTACCTCGATATGTTTGCCGGTCGAAAGCGAGAATGTAGGAGACGTTGTGTACCAAGGGTCGCTATTCCTAACCAACGCTGTAGCTTGGGTAACTATAGTCATATGTTACGTGCAAATTTATAGATCTCTGGGCGGGGGAGGGGAGAAATATGGGGGGAGGGGAGCGGCCGCAGCGGCCGAGAGAAAGATCGCCAACAAAATGGCTTTGCTAATCGGAACAGACTTGTTGTGTTGGGCGCCTGTCGCGTTTTTCGGTGTCACAGCATTAGCTGGAGTGCCTCTAGTCGACGTGAGTCATGGGAAGGTGTTACTAGTGTTTTTTTACCCGCTAAACGCATGCGCGAACCCGTTCCTCTACGCGATTTTAACAAAGCAGTATCGAAGGGATTTTATAACGTTGATCGGGCGCACGGGAAAGTTCCAATGGTTGGTGCAAAAGTACAAAATGAATGCGACTCCTCCCGCCACAGCCCACACAAACCCCTCCGCCCCCGCGATGCACCCCCTCGTCGAAAGACAGAGAAGTCAAATTTCAGACGCGAAAGAAAATGGAGAGGCAATGCTTTAATGCCACTTTTAGACTTATTTTTATTTTTAAGTTTAATTTTAGTGTTATCAGTGATATTATACAAATATTTATTACGATTTCGTGTTTTGTTTATTGTTCTTATAAGAATGTGTCGGTGGCTTGGTGCTTAGAATTTTTAATTTGAGAAAACCCGGTTCAATCCCCGTTACTACAGATGTGTTTGCTTGCCCTTCGGAGAGGATGGATCAATAACGAAAGCGTAATAATACGGGATTTCATTAAAAATATTATGAATCACACTTCTTGTTTATGTTATTTCAAACAATATGCTTCGGTTTAATGTATTTTGGCAGACTTCCAAATTGCATTCAATTTAAGATGATGAATTGAAAACATGGTCTTATTTAAACTTAAATATAATTAAAACAAATAATCTTACATTAAGGCCTTAATAATATTTGTGCATTTTCATCCAATTCGCTCAAAACTTGACTACTGATATACTCCATTAACAACTTATCACCTTCTAGTAAAATCTCTTGACTCATCAACACATTAATTTCCACATCCATCTTTAAAGGGCTTATACAGTAACCATCCAGTTGTCTAAACAGTCTCAATTTCGTATCACCAATTTTGTTATTCTCATTTTTTATATTGCACGAATCACAAATACTGTCGATGGCACGACCAAGACTCCACTTTGAACTTATAAAAACTGGCACTGTATCTTTCAAATCTGGGTCTAGCGTTACTGATTCAATATAGTCAATGTTTTCGACATTTTGGATTATTTTTACAGGTTTTGCATCTGATGTTTTTGGTTTTCCAATGGCGAAGTATACCCTATCTGAAGTAGGTATGGTTTTAGGCCCAATAGCTTTCTGCTTAATTCTCATGAGGTGGATTTTGGAGGCTGTTTTTACCTTAGCTGAAGATTGCAGAGCTTTTCTTATGTTTTCTGTGATCTGGAATTTCAAAGAGTAAGTATTAAGATGCTGTTTTATTACTCTATAGTGGTCAACTTCACACACACAACCTCTAAAGCAGCAGGTTTCCTTACAATGCTTTCCTTCAAATAAACATAAATTCTGTAAAGCATTTATTCAGGACTTAGTATGTTGATGTTGGTTGAGCAACCCCTCTAACATGCCCAGTCCACACGTGACAGACATAATTTTGTCGTGCGTATTCTCTTATCCTATTGGAAGATATTTAAATATGGCGGGTTTCTCGTGCGACAAACTTTTACTGCATGTTACGGGGGCTGCTCTACAGAAGAACTATTTTAGTTGGGGTTTAGTGAAGAGGGCACTATGAAGGGTCTTTAAAGGTCACTGAAGGACACTTCACTGACCTCGTTAGGGTCATTGACCTCAAGGTTATCGGCATTGAAAATCCTTATCAGGATGTTGATTTAGGTGGAGGAACTGAGGGGTTAATGACCTGAGGGGTTAATGACCCTTAGGTCATTTGCCTTTTTTGAACACTGCCCCTTTGGTTACAATCTGATTGCATACCTTATCCTGTAAGTGTTTGTTAGCTTCCATAAACTGCCTCTTTGGAGCTTCTAGTTGTTCAATCTTTGCAGCCATTGTCTCATCATCTATTTCTGGGCAGGACCTGTAAATTACATTTCAAATTCAATCAGAAAGAAATAATGGCTAAGTTATACAGGTTTCACCACTATTAGCAACTGACTGCATTAGATTTGTGCATTTGATACAGAAGAAATTTAATAGAATTAACCCAAACGATAAAGAAAGTTGATAAAAACTTACGGGTGAAATCTGTGTTCAATACAATAATGCTTTCTACACTTTGGACAGAGCATTTCGTGCAGACTCCCCTTTGAGCATCCCTTCTGTGAGCATTTGTAAATTTTGTCATCGCTTATGAATTTCACCTCCTTCGGTTCTGGGGCCAAGGCACAGTCGCCAGATAAACAGTGCTCGTTAAAATGCTCCCGGCAGAATACCTTGCCACATTTGCACTGGATAGGCAAGAAGTCGATCTGGTTACAGCCTGGCTGTTGGCAGTGCTCGCCTAGAGATGGAAACTCCATATTTTCAAAAGTTTTTAATAGATTTTTAGGTTATATTTAGTTAAAGTTGCGTGATTAATTAATGAAAAAAGGTAGTTTTAGAGTAAATTTTGTCTTGATTTTGTCCGAGAGTCAGTCACATCAATTTATATCAATAATTCAATTATTATTCAATTCCTTAGTAATCAATAAACCTGAAACCACGAAAACAAAACAAACAACAATTTTTTTTTTTTTTAGTTTCTTTCTCCCTTATGGGAAAGGCAAAGGGATCTAAGCCCATACAGCCTAGTCTTTAGTAGTTTCTCGCATTATCCAAGTGTCTTCATCTTCAGTCATTATTTCTTCAGTTTCATTTTGTCATCTTTAATCATTTCTTGTATCCATGTTAAACGTCTTCAGTAGTTTAATTTCTTGTTACGGGATCATTGAAATGCAAGGGTGGTTCTTACATTCCAATGATACTGAAGTTTAACGCGGGGTATCAAACCAGAAACAGCTAACCACTCATTATTTCTCACTTTCATTCGATAGTTCTTCTTTGACAGCACATTATCGCACTAATTCCACCATATTAACACAACAATTACCATGAAAAACTAATTTTAAAACGGACGAAACAATGAACCCGCCATTTCCTCTCGATTCCCGCGTAAAAACAACAAACAAACAACAATGATACATCAAATCCAGCCAGCATGTCAAATTGACAATTCAATAAGTGTGACCATAATTGAAATGAAAATTCTGCTAGCTGCTCAGCCAAATTCTGCTAAAATCGTCTGTTTTTATTTTTCACTTAATTTTGCTCGTACTTTCTTTTAATTTTTCCAATGGTTATACATCCGCTAGCTACACTATAATTGACCGAAAACAACTACAGCTTAGAAAATGGACTAAAACGAACTTAGTTACAATTCGAATAAAAATATACATTTGCAGCGAATTCCTCTTGAATAGTGTTGAATGTTTACCAGAAAAGTAGTAAAATATTGTACAAGGAAAAGAAAAAATTCTTTAAATACTTCTAGCACTACCACGCACTACTATTGAGTGAAAGTTGAAACTCAACTTGAAATATCTAAAATTCCTAAAAGTATGATCCTGCTAATTTTCTGCACACGATTTTCAAAATTCTGCCCAAAATCTGCTAACTTTTCAGATCTGCAACACAAACTAGTAGAGCTAGCTAGATCATAAATATGGAATCTAATTCGCCTAAAATCACAGAATTCTGCTAAATTTGGTAACACCAATGATATTTTTTTTCTAATTCGGCACTATTGGGTATAGGCAACAAAGATATAGCCATACAGCCGTCGTCTATAGTAATTTCTGGCATATCAGTTTAAAAAGTTAACGGCTTCGGTTGTTATTGTCCATTCATGTAGGTACTCCTGTACCCCTACCATGAGTTGCTAACGTAACTTACGCGCTCGATATCGACTACGTAAACGTGCATTTAGTATGGAATTAAAACTACGCCATCTATTGACAGTTATCTGAAGTAAAATTTCTCCATACTAAATGCACGTTTACGTAGTCGATATCGAGCGCGTAAGTTACGTTGTAACTCATGGTAGGGGTACTGTTCTAAAATTTATTTCCAATCCGTTTTTATTTATTTATAAGGGAAGAAGGTGCATTGAATTGAAATGCGAGGATGGATGATCCTTGATGAGTAAAAATTTGACCAAAGAAATAAAAAACCTGCTCTGGATGACCATCGGAGTTTAAAAACGGAGGGCTAAACAGCTGACCACCAATTATTTCACACTTTGCGGAAGTTTAAGCATACCTAGGGTCTTTTAGAGCAACGCCAGCCTTCCGTACCGGTAGGAAGGCCCGCGTTGCTCTAAGCCTAGGCTAAACTAGGTTTAGGTTAGGTTAGGTTCATGTGTATTGTCTATTTAATTCAGTTCCCTCCTGCGTTTGCCTTCGGTATATTCGATGATACCAACACTAAATTATGTTCACTACATTAGACGGTTCTGCAAACCACTTAAATGAAACACGAAATAAATTCGAAGCTATTTTTATTGCAAAACAAATAAATAAAGAGGTATTCACTTACAATAATACAATATGTATTTTTTACAACTCTTGAGATTTTATCTCGTTTCATCCAAGACATGGTAACAATGTGGTAACATGACGACATAAAATGCGGTACATAGTTGACAGTTGTACGGAAAATGAACTTAAAACTCGTAAAAAAAAAACCAATAAAACACCTTTGTGACTGATCATCAGTCACCCAAATTTCAATACGGTAAAAACAAAAATAAGAACTAGGTACCGATTTCAGCCACTATGTCACCACAAATAAGTTCTTTTTTTAAATAAGCTTCAAAGTTTCGAAAGCTTGCATTAATCGTTCCATCTCCCCCTGGCTTTGCAAAAGTTTCTCAGTATTACTCTTTTGCACGTCAGCCGGTACTTTAATAGCGTAGTCTTCAGCCGCCATGGCTTGTTGGAGTTTTGATATTGTTTGGGACAGAGTTTCCTTCTTCTTTTTTAACTTGGTGATCTCCTTTTGTGGGTCGATCAGTCCCTGTAAGTGACAATTTTGTAGAGAATGTTAATTACAGATTATTATGTTGTTCAATGCGTACGTTGAAATTTGATTTAATGGGTCCGATCTCGTCACGATTTTATAATTTAGTTAGGTTTAGATCGAGTCTAGCGTACCCTTCGCCCACGTTAACGTTTTTTTCCGGGGGAATGAGGTATTTTCCAGCGGTAAAAAGTAACCTATGTCCCAAGGTCAACTCTAACTAAACCAAGTTAAATTTCGCAAAAATCTGTTCAGTAGTGTGGCGTGAAAGCGCGTAACAGACAGACAGTCTTTCGCATAGGTATGGATACTTTAATAAAACTGAACGGCGTGTCTGTACGTACATGAATTTGTTTTTCAAAAAACTGATTGTAGGTGCTAATGAGAGTGTAACTGAACACAAAAATATAAGTTTTGAACAAATTGTCCGTCTGTCTGTCTGAACACGCTAATGTCCCGTTGAACTGATCCGGAACCCGTTGAACCGGTCTAGAACCGTTGGACCGATTTAAATTAAATTTTGCATGGAGGTACCTTATATCCCCGGTCAACACCTTAGATACTTTTTACCACGAAAACGGGCGGCCAGCTATTTTATAATATTAGTAGGGATAATTGAATGTTACCTTGAGTACTAGATGGACTTCAATCTTGTCCGATATGGTGAGGATGGAGCACCCGATGGGAGGCGGATCGTCTGACAGCTCGCTGATGGCTAGCGACTGTATACTGCGGAACAGCGACCGTAGACCTGAAATAATCATCATACTAATATTATATAGAGGAAAGATTTGTATTTTTGTGTGTTGTGTGTGTGTTTGTAATGAATAAACTCAAAAACTACTGAACCGATATCAAAAATTCTTTCACCATTAGAAAACGTAACATAGGCTACATTTTATCGCGGGAAAATGCCTCATTCCCACGGGAAAAACTGTTAAAGCGGGCGGAAAGCTAGTTAAAAATAAAGCTAAACAATTTTTATTTGCAAGAATACAAGTATATAAAGGTCTTACAATAGTTACACATGTGATATAGCATTGTACTCTGCCGAACAAATCAGCGTGCAAACTCTGATGTTTTTATGTTTGTAAAAAACACTTGTTGTCATTACATGAGTTATTTTGAATGATGGATTTAGAGAACCCCCAAACTAACGTCTTTTGAGTGTCGTATGGCATAGGCAGCAAAGCGAGACTACTTCTACTACGGTATGCCAAATTATGTATTCTGTTATAATTTCCTACAGTTTTATCGTATCGTTAAAAAAAATGTGTGCATTGTAAGCAGGCGTCAATGACCTTTTGTCCGGATTAATATGAAACAAACCATAGTAGTGGAACTGGGTGTACCTTCGACGTCCAGTAGTGAGCTGATGACGAGGTGCACGGTGGTTCTCTGTTTGTTCCGGAGGTTGTACTCGGCGCGCGTGGAGCGGATCGCGTGCACCATCTTGACTGCCGTCTCCACCGCCGACTCTAGGGCTTCGTCCCGCCACGGGGACACGGATTCCTGCACAACACAATGTTACAAATGGATAATTGAACATGCATACTAGCGCCATCTAACATTCATTTGAAGAAGGAATTGGGACAGCAGCGCAGCGCTAAAGCTGCCAAGGAGATTCCTACCTACGTGAGACAGATGGCGCTGGCGAGGCTGTTTTATCCTGTGAACTGCTATGCCGACCTATGTGGAGCATGGCCGGACTCGGGCAGACTGTCGATTGTTTTTCACATAAAAATGTTATGTTTTGTAAAGAATAAATTTTGCTTATAAAAAGTTTCGGCTTCTTGCTCATTTCTGGACTACGTTTATAATACATTGGATTCCTAGGTCCGAGGCTCCCTCGAGCCGCCCCTAGTCGCGTTGGTACATGACTGTTTTTTAGAGTCCTTTTTGAGGTCCGCTCCCCCGCTGGCCCGGTGAAGCTTGATTGGTCGTACTTTTTAGACACAAGCATAGGTCAATTAAAAAAAAGTGATGAAGGGCATTTTATAGTCACTTACAGTAGGGTAGCTGGCCACGGCTATAGACGGACACGAGGTATCCTTTTTAGGCAGGCGCTGGTACAACTCCTCGGTGATGAAGGGCATATAAGGGCTCAGCAGTTTGAGCCCAAACTCCAGCGTGGTGTAGAGAGTGCGGCGAGCCACTTGCTTCTGGCTTTCAGAACCGACAGCGAACACGGGCTTTAGGTATTCCTGAAATGGTCATTTTCTTTCTCTTTATTTGTCACACGGCCATCTGACCCCAAGATTGGCGAGGTTTATATTAAAATACATAAATTAAAATGCCTATTTTTTTTTTAGAAATGTAGAATAATAGAATTAAATAATTATTAAAATTCATATCATAAATATGGATATTATAGATGGATAACTTTTAATAAGGTATTAAAAAATACATTTAATAATAACTTTTAATATGAAATAATACATGTACATACTCAATTTTGTACAATAAGTTATAGAATAAATTACTATTATTTATTATATTCACAAAAGATACATGATGAAAATTCATAAACATATTATAATAAAATTTTAACCAGTGTTCGTTCGGGAAGATGCGAAATATTTTATCGTCCCGAATACAGCGGAGTCGTAAGTCAAAGGTCTCTGACTAATAAATAACATTATCAGTGGATGATTCCATCATTTCTGTTGCTCATCATCCGAGAGATGAACAGCCTCCGTGGTCGAATAGTCAAAAGCTCGTCTGACGTTACGGAGGTTAAGAGTTCCAATTCCGGCAGGGATTCGTCGAACAAATATTACTTTGTGAGACTTTCCCCGGTTTGGTTAGGACATTGCAGGCTGAATCACTTGACTATCCGAAAAGAAAGATGATTCCGTGCTTCGGAAGGCACGTAAAGCCGTTGGTCCCGGCTACTACCTACGGATGGAATTCCGACACCAGCCCCTCTAACATGCCCGGTCCACGAGTGACAGTCATAATTTTGTCGTGCGTGTTCTCTTATCCTATTGGAGGATATTTCAAAATGGCGGGTTTCTGGCGCGACAAACTTTTGTCATAGCACTGCATGTTACGGGGGCTGGGTCGTGAAGTAGGTTAACCTCGGAACCCAGACGATAAGCAATCAGTGGATGATTTAAAATGAGCTTCAGAAGGCTCAAAGTCATCCAAAGAGCAACGGAAAGGGCTATGCTTGGAGTTTACCTGCATAATGGGAACAGAAATGATGAGGTCCGGAGGCAAACCAAAAGCTTCTACGTCCGAAAAATCGTGACATTGGGCGGGGTACATAGCGCGTACAACTGAGGGCCGTTGGGGCAAAAAGGTTCATGAATAGCGATCACGCGTTTGTATTTGTGTCCTTGTGTGTAATAAGGTATTCACATAAGTATATTATTTATCTATATATGAATACATATCAGCTGACAACAGCTATGCTAGTTTGGAGCCAGATGGCCGTGCTTTTTCACATGTTTTAAACCCTGACCAAAGAAATATGAAGCCTGCTCTGGGGGCGCCACGTGTATATTTTTACGACTATGGCAACAATTTCCCTTATAAAATTAGTTCCATTGAAATTCCGCAATATGGCGAGGTATCTTATTTCTTTGGTCAGGCTTTATATAATTTATAATAGTTTTATCATACCAAGTATATATCGCAGAGGTCGTACAGCCACAGGTTGTAGCAGTGTGTGGTGGAGAGGGGGAAGTCGTATGTTTGGAAGCCGGCGTTGACCCTCTGCACTGCGAACGACAGCCGCGAGAGCATCCACCGATCCATCGGCGCTAGGGCTTCCTCCACCGGCCCGGAGTAGGCCTGCAAACAACAATATTCAATCAACTAGTGGTGCCGTCTCACTAGAATATTTGCCTGTGTCACAAGACTGGTGCCTGAAATAAATCGTTTAGAGTGATAAGTCCGCCACTTGCCTTCTCTGCTCTGAGTAGGTATTGTTAATTGTTTTTTCTTTTGTGCAAATGAACCCAAAGGAAAATAATATTGTTTTGACATTTCATAAAAAGAAGCTCATTTGACTAGCCAATCAACATCCTTATTCATCTATCATGTTTAGAATAGTTTTAACACATTGTTCGTTTGGTGGATGGTGGTACCTGATAGAGCGTGTCCTTGGGGAAGTACATGAGTGCGAACTTGGTGGCGTTCCACAGCTTGTTGCAGAAGTAGCGGTAGCCTGTGTTGGTGGATGGTGGTACCTGATAGAGCGTGTCCTTGGGGAAGTACATGAGTGCGAACTTGGTGGCGTTCCACAGCTTGTTGCAGAAGTAGCGGTAGCCTGTGTTGGTGGATGGTGGTACCTGATAGAGCGTGTCCTTGGGGAAGTACATGAGTGCGAACTTGGTGGCGTTCCACAGCTTGTTGCAGAAGTAGCGGTAGCCTGTGTTGGTGGATGGTGGTACCTGATAGAGCGTGTCCTTGGGGAAGTACATGAGTGCGAACTTGGTGGCGTTCCACAGCTTGTTGCAGAAGTAGCGGTAGCCTGTGTTGGTGGATGGTGGTACCTGATAGAGCGTGTCCTTGGGGAAGTACATGAGTGCGAACTTGGTGGCGTTCCACAGCTTGTTGCAGAAGTAGCGGTAGCCTGTGTTGGTGGATGGTGGTACCTGATAGAGCGTGTCCTTGGGGAAGTACATGAGTGCGAACTTGGTGGCGTTCCACAGCTTGTTGCAGAAGTAGCGGTAGCCTGTGTTGGTGGATGGTGGTACCTGATAGAGCGTGTCCTTGGGGAAGTACATGAGTGCGAACTTGGTGGCGTTCCACAGCTTGTTGCAGAAGTAGCGGTAGCCTGTGTTGGTGGATGGTGGTACCTGATAGAGCGTGTCCTTGGGGAAGTACATGAGTGCGAACTTGGTGGCGTTCCACAGCTTGTTGCAGAAGTAGCGGTAGCCTGTGTTGGTGGATGGTGGTACCTGATAGAGCGTGTCCTTGGGGAAGTACATGAGTGCGAACTTGGTGGCGTTCCACAGCTTGTTGCAGAAGTAGCGGTAGCCTGTGTTGGTGGATGGTGGTACCTGATAGAGCGTGTCCTTGGGAAAGTACATGAGTGCGAACTTGGTGGCGTTCCACAGCTTGTTGCAGAAGTAGCGGTAGCCCTGCACGCGCAGGATATCCAGGTTCAGGTCCCGGCCCTGCGTCATCGCGCACAGGGCAAACCTGTGCAACCATACTTTATTATACCACAGTAGACTCAGAACAGTAAGTCATCTCCATACCAACTGGTCGCATCGGTTTGAATGTGAGCGCGCCGTGTAGGCACGCGCCGTCACGCACACGCTTGCATTAAGCCCATACTGCCGCCCCCTTATTCCCCCTTATTGTATGCTAGTGTGTGCGTGACAGCGCGTGCCTACACGGTGCGCGGCGCGGACACATACATTCAAACAGAAGGCGGCACGTTGGTATGAAGATAACTTACTGGTTTTACTGTGATTATACTTACACGGACATAAATTAAACATTTTAATAACCCCCGACACAATACCGTTACTTGATCCTTTCAACAACTAGAAAAGAGTTGATAATCTTCAAATGTAAAAAATATTTTTACGATGGCAACAATTTCCCTTAAAAAATTAGTTCCATTGAAATTCCGCAATATGGCGAGGTTTCTTATTTCTTAAAGCTTGGCCAAAATTATAATCTGTAATCATCTGTAATTAACGTTCCCTACAAAATTGTCACTTACAGGGACTGATCGACCCACAAAAGGGAACCGAACCCGACCAAAGAAATATGAATTTCTTTGGTCGGGTTTTAAAATAAAACTAACCTTAAAGCGTCAGTCCCGCACTCCGGTATACCGTTAGGGTAGTCTGCTTTCTGCCCCGCCTTGGCTCGCTCTATCTCTTTGGGGTCCAAGTTAGAGTCTAACAACTGCGCGTGGAGCTGTTCCAAACTGACCCCTGTGACCACGTCCACAGGGTCTATCACGTTGCCCAATGATTTGGACATCTTACGACCGTGCGCGTCGCGTACCATTGGATGGAGGTATATTTCTCTGAAATTAAAACATTGCAGTTCTTTGAATGCAGAACGGATTAATAAAAAAAATGATTTTTTTTTAATCCGAGATGATAAAAATTATACTATGGCGTTTTCTGTATTTTTTACGTATCATTTTTTTTATTTAATTTTTTACATTTTTGTTTATTGTACATAGAGTATAATGGCCAGTCCATGGCCAATCTAATGCGGTGTAGGAATTCTAATACCTGGTCAAAGGTTTTAAGTTTATGAAGTAGCAGAAATTGCCTCATAATCCTTTAAAAACAGCATATCGATGAGTTTTTTTAAATTCAGTGCGAAAATTTAAAAACACGAAATTATTTTCACAAATGCATTTCACATTGCTTACATATTATGTGATTTAAACCAACTCACTTGAAAGGTAGTTTCCCCATTAATCTCTGTCCGAAGAACACCATCCTGGCAACCCAGAAGAAGAGGATGTCGTGACCAGTCTCCAACAAGGAGCCAGGGTAAAACGCCTGCGGACACATCCAATATGGCTAGTTTGTAAACAATATCAATGACGGCCTTGTAGCCTATTTGGCGTCTGCCTACGAAGCACAAGGTCGCGGGTTCGAATCCCGCCCAGGGCAAACATTCGTGTGATGAGCACTTTTATTTGCCTTGTCTGGATGTTGTATATGTATATGTATGTATATCAGCTGTCTGACACCCATAGTACAGGCTCTGTCTAGTTTGGGGTCAGATGGCCGTGTGTGCCACATATTTATTTATTTATCATACACTGATTTTGTAATCACCAAAAGAAGTTAAAGAATAAATTTTTGCTACTTTGAGAATGTGTGGGGATGGTGAGTTTAAATCAAGCTTAAGCAAGCAAGCTCGAGCTTAGTTTAAGTAATATTGGTTGAAATCCGACAATATTGAATGGAAAAACTATTTTCAATTATTAGAAGGCGAGATAGGTTTGAAAAGTAAGGTTATGCAAATCTCAAACGAGTGAATAAACACTATTTATTTTAATTCAATATCGCCTTATATATTTACCCACGACGGAACATAAATACTGTACGCGTTTAGGATGAAAAGTTTGTGCACAAATGAACGTTGCACTTATCTTTATTTTATTCAAGACTGTGGACGTTAAAGCACCACAAACCTGCAAATCCTCAGTCTGGTCAGGCCACCCAAATATGGAGAATGTGAAGAGTCCAGCTGAGAACCAGGTATCCAGCACGTCTTCGTCCTGTTTCAACTTGATGTCTTCTTTAGGTACGTTGTACTTCTCTGCAGCCTTGGTTAACGCTTGGTCTTCGGTATGGGCAGAGACCCAGAGTTCTTCCTGACCCTGTATGTAAAACAATAGGAAATAAGTATGTGATTTGAATGGGAAATTATCCATTAGTAAATAAAAAAAAAAACTAACAAAACGGCTCAACAGGCAGGCAACAGGCTAGTAAATAGTGAAGTATTGGATTATAAAAAAAACATTCAAATTAATCAACATAGTATCCTAAAATTAATATAAATCGGAACTACGTACATACAATCCGAAAATATAAAAAAACAAAAGTCTACAATAAATCTCACTGTTCACATTATTGTACTAGCGTCATCTGTGGAAATTTTAGGCAGGTATTTCAGGGTAGTCAAAGACAAAAGACGAAAGGGACGCAGTTATGCGCAAGAGTGAGCGCGGTGTATTTGTATCTCATTCTAACCCATAACTACGTCCCATTCGTCTTCTGTCTCCCGTGAAATAGGGGCCTTAAAGAGCGCTCGTTTTTTAATTTATTTTAAGCTGTCATAAAATCTCCTAATTCTAACTGTGAGATGCATGCATAGTGCTGCTATAGATAATCGTCCAACAACTTGAGCAAGCGAGCGGGGAATCTTACAGCGGGGGGAGGAATCTTACTATACATTTTTTGTGCTCAAAGTAATTGTACCACGTGACATCTTGTTCAAGTTAGCGGATATCTACACTAATAAAACGCAAAATAAAAATTAACTTTACAGGTAAAACAGACAGAATAGCTTTTTATCATTATTTGTAAAGAATTTTTCTGTCAAAAATACCAAAAATGTTTAATCAGAGTTGAAGATAGGGAGGTTCGTGTCACTGAAAACTTTTTTTAATTTTGCAACATAACTCAATTATAAAATAATAATACGAGAAGCTCTTGTTTTGCAAGCACTAGTAAGTAATTGGAATAAAAACAGCAATTTAATGTACTATTTTTAAAATATTATCATTTTATTGGTGTATTAGCGATATAATTAAAAATCGTGTTATAAAATTAAAAATTTGTAGTGTGTTATAATGAGAACGAATGAATGTAAGTTGATTAGATAGCAAGACAAGACATGGCAAACGAATGTCTCACATACCTAATACGAGTTATAAAGCCATACAAACAGAAAACTAATCACGAAAATCAACCATGCAATATACCCTGCCGGGGTAGCGTGAGGTTTAACGCGTGACAAGACAAATTTTGTCGTATCTATATACTCTCATCGCCTGGCTACAGCTCATGGCAACGCGACAGGCGACAAGCGAAGAAAACAAACGTATATAACTCTAAATTAAAATATTTAATAACCCCCAAAACCGTTACTTGATCGTTTCAACAACTAGAAAAGAGCTGATAATCTTCAAATGGCTGAAGATATTTTCTTGGATCATAGCTAAAAACACTCTCGATTGTGACACCTTGAAAACAAAAAAAACTAGATCAAAATCGGCGCATCCGTTTAGGAGCTACGATGCCACAGACAGACAGACAGACTGACAGACAGACACACACCTCAAACTTATAACAACCCTCTTTTTCGTCGACAAAAATATGTCTGTCACGCGTGGACGGGCAAGTTAGAGGGTTTGCCACAGTGGCTCACGCTATCGCGGCTGGTGTGATGGTATGGTGGTGACGGTGGCTGTATGCACATACTATGTGTTGTTCAGTACCGCGAGGCCGGCCCCTGGTGCGCACGCGCGCGCTCTTCTTGCGCCCCGAGCGCGAGTACTTGCGGCGGGCCGACGCGTGACACGACCCGCGCTCCTTGGGTGCAATGACGGAAATACAAATTCATTTATTTCTTTTTTTTTCTTAGTTTATGGCTTTAGCGTCTTCACAATTCCGCCAATGTCATCATGAATTGCAAGTTATAATGTAAATAAAAAGTAATTTGAATGTTAGTGGCGTGGTTGCTAGATTTAAATTCGCACGTTTGCTATCAGAGAGTGCGCCTTCTGTACCTAGTACTATTATTTATTCTGTGGTAATACGTAGAATCGGCTCCAATAAAATAAATTTCAACGTACGCATTGAACAACATAATAATCTGTAACTAACATTCTCTACAAAATTGTCACTTGCAGGGAGGGACTGATCGGCCCACAAAAGGAGATCACTAAGTTAGAAAAGAAGAAGGAAACTCTGTTCCAAATATTATTTATTCTGTGGTATTAGGGACATAATACATTGTGTAGTACAAGAGTGAGCGCGGTGTATTTGTATCTCATTCTAATGCATACCTGCGTCCCTTTCTAATCTTTGCGTCAAAGATCTTTGATCCTAGATCTTTGACAATGTAATATGTCCCTTAGTGTGATGAGATGAACATACCTGAGCATAGTCCTCTGGCAGTGTGACCCTGTAGGCCGGTATGCGGTGCCCCCACCACAGCTGCCGGGATATGCACCAGTCCCGTATGTTCTCCATCCAGTGGTACCAGGTCTTCTCGTGAGCGTCCGGGATGATCTTGAGAGCGCCGCTCCGGACCGCGTGGATCGCGTCGGCGGCCATCTTGTCGCAGCGAATGTACCTGCGTTAACATTATTTTAAAACTATTGGATAGATTGGAAAATAGACTTCAATTTAACTTATTTTTTGTGTTTCGTAGAAGATCATACCAAATGTATATGTTACAGTTAAAACCAGTTTTTAGATAGAACGCGTTTTTCCTAGTTAGAACTAGGTTTTACTTTATAGCTTTGTTAATACTAGAATTAACCAATGCTCAAAATTGAATATCAGTTAAAACTTATATAATATCCAGTTTAATATTATATAATATCCATTTATTCTTTAATGTCCATGTGTAACCTAACACGAAGGGCAAACGATCTCGTCTCGTAACGATCGCTTCTGCCATACCCTTCGAACCTATACTATCCGAAGTAGGGGTGCCCTGAACTCCCGTGCTCGCTGCGCTCGCACCCGCCTGGTAATGAGTTGAACGTACAACTAGTTTTATCTGAAAATCAAATGAATCAGTAGTAATTTCTAGTTATAACAAAGGCATTAAGTAAAATCTAGTTTTAACTAAGAAAAACGCGTTCTATCTAAAAACTGGTTTTAACTGTGACATATACAACAAATTATTGGGCTCAATTCTGCGTGGCCGCTAACATATCTAAATTTAAGTTGTTGTGTCTTTCACGTTCTTAAAAACGAAAAGGGGCAGCAAAAGTTGTTGTCTCTTTCACGTTATTAAGAACGAAAAGGGACAGGTGATTGCCAACCTACATTTAGACACGTTAAACATCGATTTTACGCGTAATTTAGCAGGAATTTAAAAACATCCCGACTAAATTAAGCTGAATTTGACAGCTGCGCGGCTTATTTTAAATATCATTCATTCAAAATTAAATTCATTCATCTCCCCATCCCTTTCGATTCCCATACGACTGAAAGAGACCAACAACTTAAAAGAAAGTAGCGGCCACGGCAGAATGGAGCCCATTAACCGCTTAAAATAAAACTATATTATGTGTTACGTAAAGTAAATAAAAATGTCGGACACTCCATAGAGCAAACGCGTTTTGACAACCTACTACTTTTTGAATTACAACTGAATATCAATTACAAGTCAAACACTGAAATACCACTAAACGAACACCCCTATCAGAGTTCCGCGGTGCCTGTGGGATGCGGGGCGTGGGGAGCTCGGGCGGGCAGGGAACTTATATTATATTAGTGTGGGGGTGAGAGTCCTTTCTGTATGGACAGATTCCAACTTTGGACAGATTCCACTTTGGCCAGATTCCAAATTGGGCAGATTCCAAATTGGACAGATTCCACTTTGGCCAGATTCCAAATTGGGCAGATTCCACTTTGGACAGATTCCAGTTTGGACAGATATCACTTTGGCCAGTTTCAATTTTGAACAGATTCCACTTTGGCTAGATTCCACTTTGGACAGATTCCACTTTGGACAGATTCCACTTTGAACAGATTCCACATTGAACAGATTCCAATTTGACCAGATTCCACTTTGGACAGATTCCACTTTGGACAAACTCCACTTTGGCCAGATTCCACTTTGGACAGATTCCACTTTGGCCAGCTTCCACTTTGGCCAGTTTCCACTTTGGCCAGATTCCACTTTGGACAGAATCCACTTTGGACAGATTCCACTTTGGACAGATTCCACTTTGGCCAGTTTCCACTTTGGCCAGTTTCCACTTTGGACTAGATATGAGCGCCGCGCCGGCGCGCCGCCGCCGTGAAAAAACGTCGGCGCGCCGATTTAAAATTTTTATCACAATTTTCATTATAAATGATTGATTTAATGAATTTTTTACATTATTTTATAACAAATCTATCAATTGATTTGTGTACTGTTGCTACAAAATAAGATTTCCTTCGCATATTTTGCTTTCAAAGCAGCCGACATCTACTTATCCCACGGTTGAATGCGAAAATTCTCAAAATATTTTATTGTTATTGTTGATAATGTAGGATCGACAACAGACTGTGAGTAAAGAACAAAATTGTCGTTATTTTTTACTTTATTTTCATAAATTTTCTTTGGTCAAGAAAGAACAAGGTCACGCCGCCGACGCCGCCGCCGCCGCCGACCCTAAAAACTCGGCGCGCCGCCGCCGACCCAAACCCTATCGGCGCTCATATTATCTACTTTGGACAGATTCCACTTTGGACGGATTCCACTTTGAACAGATTCCAAATAGGGCAGATTCCACTTTGGCCAGATTCCACTTTGGCCAGTTTCCACTTTGGCCAGATTGCACTTTGGCCAGTTTCCACTTTGGACAGATTCAAAATTGGCCAGATTCCACTTTGCACAGATTCCAAATTGGGCAGATTCCACTTCGGCCAGATTCCACTTTAGCCAGATTCCACTTTGGCCAGTTTCCACTTTGGCTAGTTTCCATTTTGGCCAGTTTCCGTTTTGGCCAGATTCCAAATTGGGCAGATTCCACTATTTTATTTTATTTTATTTTATTTTATTTTATTTGGAAAACCAACAGCTATTACATTTAAAATAATAATTCACTTAAATAACAGAAAGCCAATTACAGGTCTTCACTGATAGCACCTACTTATTTAACAGCTACTTTACTAGCGCAATTCGCAACAGATCAACACGTTCAAGTTAAAAAAAAAGATGTACATTCAATTTAAAGACTATCAAACACTTGTCCACTTAAAGTTCGTCTCACCGAATCAACACCAGTATTGAACAAATCCAAGTCTAGATCAACACACAAATTATTATAATTGCTGCACGCTCGCCACATATAAGTGTTCTGCCTGTAATTCGTCTTAACACTAGGAAGGTATAAAGGTGGATTAAAACGCAAGGGCCTATTAGGAGCTCTTAAACCGATCATAGCAAGTGCACTATGGCCAGTTTCCACTTTGGACAGATTCCACTTTGGACAGATTCCACTTTGGTCAGTTTCCACTTTGGGCAATTTCCACTTTGGACAGATTCCACTTTGGACACATTCCACTTTGAACAGATTCCACTTTGGACAGATTCCACTTTGGCCAGTTTCCACTTTGGGCAATTTCCACTTTGGACAGATTCCACTTTGGACACATTCCACTTTGGCCAGTTTCCACTTTGGACAGATTCCAAATTGGGCAGATTCCACTTTGGCCAGATTCCACTTTGGACAGATTCCACTTTGGACGGATTCCACTTTGGACAGATTCCACTTTGAACAGATTCCACTTTGGTCGGATTCCACTTTGGACAGATTCCACTTTGGACAGATTCCACTTTGGCTAGTTTCCACTTTGGACAGATTCCACTTTGAACAGATTCCACTTTGGCCAGTTTCCACTTTGGCCAGATTACACTTTGGCCAGTTTCCACTTTGGACAGATTCAAAATTGGCCAGATTCCACTTTGCACAGATTCCAAATTGGGCAGATTCCACTTTGGCCAGATTCCACTTTAGCCAGATTCCACTTTGGCCAGTTTCCACTTTGGCCAGTTTCCATTTTGGCCAGTTTCCGTTTTGGCCAGATTCCAAATTGGGCAGATTCCACTATGGCCAGTTTCCACTTTGAACAGATTCCACTTTGGTCAGATTCCACTCTGGACAGATTCCACTTTGGACAGATTCCACTTTAGCCAGTTTCCACTTTGGACAGATTCCACTTTGAACAGATTCCACTTTGGCCAGTTTTCACTTTGGCCAGTTTCCACTTTGGCCAGATTACACTTTGGCCAGTTTCCACTTTGGACAGATTCAAAATTGGCCAGATTCCACTTTGCACAGATTCCAAATTGGGCAGATTCCACTTTGGCCAGATTCCACTTTAGCCAGATTCCACTTTGGCCAGTTTCCACTTTGGCCAGTTTCCACTTTGGCCAGTTTCCGTTTTGGCCAGATTCCAAATTGGGCAGATTCCACTATGGCCAGTTTCCACTTTGAACAGATTCCACTTTGGCCAGATTCCACTTTGGACCGATTCCAAATTGGGCATATTCCACTTTGGCCAGTTTCCACTTTGGCCAGATACCACTTTGGACAGATTCCACTTTGAACAGATTCCACTTTGGACAGATTCCACTTTGGTCAGTTTCCACTTTGGGCAATTTCCACTTTGGACAGATTCCACTTTGGACACATTCCACTTTGGCCAGTTTTCACTTTGGACAGATTCCAAATTGGGCAGATTCCACTTTGGCCAGATTCAAAATTGGCCAGATTCCACTTTGCACAGATTCCAAATTGGGCAGATTCCACTTTGGCCAGATTCCACTTTAGCCAGTTTCCGCTTTGGCCAGTTTCCACTTTGGCCAGTTTCCACTTTGGCCAGTTTCCGTTTTGGCCAGATTCCAAATTGGGCAGATTCCACTATGGCCAGTTTCCACTTTGGACAGATTCCACATTGAACAGATTCCACTTTGGCCAGATTCCACTTTGGACAGATTCTAATTTGGGCATATTCCACTTTGGCCAGATACCACTTTGGACAGATTCCACTTTGGACAGATTCCACTTTGGTCAGTTTCCACTTTGGGCAATTTCCACTTTGGACAGATTCCACTTTGGACACATTCCACTTTGGCCAGTTTCCACTTTGGACAGATTCCAAATTGGGCAGATTCCACTTTGGCCAGATTCCAAATTGGGCAGATTCCACTTTGGCCAGATTCCACGTTGGACAGATTCCACTTTGGCCAGTTTCCACTTTGGACAGATTCAAAATTGGCCAGATTCCACTTTGCACAGATTCCAAATTGGGCAGATTCCACTTTGGACAGTTTCCACTTTAGCCAGTTTCCACTTTGGCCAGTTTCCACTTTGGCCAGTTTCCACTTTGGCCAGTTTCCGTTTTGGCCAGATTCCAAATTGGGCAGATTCCGCTATGGCCAGTTTCCACTTTGGACAGATTCCACATTGAACAGATTCCACTTTGGCCAGATTCCACTTTGGACAGATTCTAAATTGGGCATATTCCACTTTGGCCAGTTTCCACTTTGGCCAGTTACCACTTTGGCCAGATACCACTTTGGACAGATTCCACTTTGAACAGATTCCACTTTGGACAGATTCCACTTTGGACAGATTCCACTTTGGTCAGTTTCCACTTTGGGCAATTTCCACTTTGGACAGATTCCACTTTGGACACATTCCACTTTGGCCAGTTTCCACTTTGGACAGATCCCAAATTGGGCAGATTCCACTTTGGCCAGATACCAAATTGGGCAGATTCCACTTTGGCCAGATTCCACTTTGGACAGATTCCACTTTGGACGGATTCCACTTTGGACAGATTCCACTTTGGTCAGATTCCACTCTGGACAGATTCCACTTTGGACAGATTCCACTTTGGCTAGTTTCCACTTTGGACAGATTCCACTTTGAACAGATTCCACTTTGGCCAGTTTCCACTTTGGCTAGTTTCCACTTTGGCCAGTTTCCACTTTGGCCAGATTCCACTTTGGCCAGATTACACATTGGCCAGTTTCCACTTTGGACAGATTCAAAATTGGCCAGATTCCACTTTGCACAGATTCCAAATCGGGCAGATTCCACTTTGGCCAGATTCCACTTTAGCCAGATTCCACTTTGGCCAGTTTCCACTTTGGCCAGTTTCCGTTTTGGCCAGATTCCAAATTGGGCAGATTCCACTATGGCCAGTTTCCACTTTGGACAGATTCCACTTTGAACAGATTCCACTTTGGCCAGATTCCACTTTGGACAGATTCCAAATTGGGCATATTCCACTTTGGCCAGTTTCTACTTTGGCCAGATACCACTTTGGACAGATTCCACTTTGAACAGATTCCACTTTGGACAGATTCCACTTTGGACAGATTCCACTTTGGTCAGTTTCCACTTTGGGCAATTTCCACTTTGGACAGATTCCACTTTGGTCAGTTTCCACTTTGGGCAATTTCCACTTTGGACAGATTCCACTTTGGACACTTTCCACTTTGGACAGATTCAAAATTGGCCAGATTCCACTTTGCACAGATTCCAAATCGGGCAGATTCCACTTTGGCCAGATTCCACTTTAGCCAGATTCCACTTTGGCCAGTTTCCACTTTGGCCAGTTTCCACTTTGGCCAGTTTCCGTTTTGGCCAGATTCCAAATTGGGCAGATTCCACTATGGCCAGTTTCCACTTTGGACAGATTCCACTTTGAACAGATTCCACTTTGGCCAGATTCCACTTTGGACAGATTCCAAATTGGGCATATTCCACTTTGGCCAGTTTCCACTTTGGCCAGATACCACTTTGGGCAGATTCCACTTTGAACAGATTCCACTTTGGACAGATTCCACTTTGGTCAGTTTCCACTTTGGGCAATTTCCACTTTGGACAGATTCCACTTTGGACACTTTCCACTTTGGCCAGTTTCCACTTTGGCCAGTTTCCGCTTTGGCCAGTTTCCACTTTGGCCAGTTTCCACTTTGGCCAGTTTCCGTTTTGGCCAGATTCCAAATTGGGCAGATTCCACTATGGCCAGTTTCCACTTTGGACAGATTCCACATTGAACAGATTCCACTTTGGCCAGATTCCACTTTGGACAGATTCTAAATTGGGCATATTCCACTTTGGCCAGTTTCCACTTTGGCCAGTTACCACTTTGGCCCGATACCACTTTGGACAGATTCCACTTTGAACAGATTCCACTTTGGACAGATTCCACTTTGGACAGATTCCACTTTGGTCAGTTTCCACTTTGGGCAATTTCCACTTTGGACAGATTCCACTTTGGACACATTCCACTTTGGCCAGTTTCCACTTTGGACAGATTCCAAACTGGGCAGATTCCACTTTGGCCAGATTCCAAATTGGGCAGATTCCACTTTGGCCAGATTCCACTTTGGACAGATTCCACTTTGGCCAGTTTCCACTTTGGACAGATTCAAAATTGGCCAGATTCCACTTTGCACAGATTCCAAATTGGGCAGATTCCACTTTGGCCAGATTCCACTTTAGCCAGTTTCCACTTTGGCCAGTTTCCACTTTGGCCAGTTTCCACTTTGGCCAGTTTCCACTTTGGCCAGTTTCCGTTTTGGCAAGATTCCAAATTGGGCAGATTCCACTATGGCCAGTTTCCACTTTTGACAGATTCCACTTTGGCCAGATTCCACTTTGGACAGATTCTAAATTGGGCATATTCCACTTTGGCCAGTTTTCACTTTGGCCAGTTACCACTTTGGCCAGATACCACTTTGGACAGATTCCACTTTGAACAGATTCCACTTTGGACAGATTCCACTTTGGACAGATTCCACTTTGGACAGATTCCACTTTGGTCAGTTTCCACTTTGGGCAATTTCCACTTTGGACAGATTCCACTTTGGACACATTCCACTTTGGCCAGTTTCCACTTTGGACAGATTCCAAATTAGGCAGATTCCACTTTGGCCAGATTCCAAATTGGGCAGATTCCACTTTGGCCAGATTCCACTTTGGACAGATTCCACTTTGGACGGATTCCACTTTGGACAGATTCCACTTTGGTCAGATTCCACTCTGGACAGATTCCACTTTGGACAGATTCCACTTTGGCTAGTTTCCACTTTGGACAGATTCCACTTTGAACAGATTCCACTTTGGCCAGTTTCCACTTTGGCCAGTTTCCACTTTAGCCAGTTTCCACTTTGGCCAGATTCCACTTTGGCCAGATTACACATTGGCCAGTTTCCACTTTGGACAGATTCAAAATTGGCCAGATTCCACTTTGCACAGATTCCAAATTGGGCAGATTCCACTTTGGCCAGATTCCACTTTAGCCAGATTCCACTTTAGCCAGATTCCACTTTGGCCAGTTTCCACTTTGGCCAGTTTCCACATTGGCCAGTTTCCGTTTTGGCCAGATTCCAAATAGGGCAGATTCCACTATGGCCAGTTTCCACTTTGGACAGATTCCACTTTGAACAGATTCCACTTTGGACAAATTCCAAATTGGGCAGATTCCACTTTGGCCAGTTTTCACTTTGAACAGATTCCACTTTGGACAGATTCTATATTGGCCAGATTCCACTTTGGACAGATTCTATATTGGGCAGATGCCACTTTGGACAGATTCGACTTTGGACTTTGGACAGATTCCAATTTGGTCAGATTCCACATTGGACAGATTCCAAATTGGGCAGATTCCACTTTGATCAGATTCCACTTTGGCCAAATTCCACTTTGGACAGATTCTACTATGGCTGTACGGATTAGTACTATTATTTACATTAGAAAGCTATATTCACCCTGAGTAACATTAGGTTACCTTTTACCACAAGAAAATGCCTCATTCCCACGGGAAAAACTGTTAGCTCGGGCTGTTAACTGTTTTTCTAAGGCATCTCTCCCTTATTTTTATTTAAAAAAAATCTTTGGGGGGCCCAGCGGCATTAAACAATTAGTTAATAGTCCGGGGTGCCTCAACAAAAAAAGGTTGGGAAACCCTGGTTTAAACAGAGGTTTGTAGAAGCGATGCGATATCAGTTAGAACAAAACTGGCAGATTCACGCAATGTGTGCGGGCTGTAAAGAAGTTTTAGCCACCATATTCCTTAGCGTTCGGGAAGCTGCGCAATATATTTTCGTCCTAAATACCGCAGTGTCTTAAGTCTAAAGTCTTTGACCAATGTGTGTTGCCAGTGATGACTTACGGATCTGAGACGTGGTCGCTAACGATGGGCCTCATAAGAAAGCTCAAAGTCACCCAAAGAGCGATGGAGAGGGCTATGCTTGGAGTTTCCTTGCGTGATCGAATCAGGAATGATGAGATCCGCAGGCGAACCAGAGTCACCGACATAGCCCGAAGAATCGCTAAACTTAAGTGGCAATGGGCTGGGCACATTGCACGTAGAACCGACGGCCGTTGGGGCAGAAAGGTTCTCGAATGGCGACCGCGCGCCGGAAGACGTAGTGTGGGCAGGCTCCCCACGAGGTGGACCGACGATCTGGTGAGGGTCGCGGTTTGCCGCTGGATGCGGGCAGCGCAGGACCGATCATTGTGGAGATACTTGGGGGAGGCCTTTGTCCAGCAGTGGACGTCTTTCGGCTGAGATGATGATGATGATGATGATGATTCCTTACCACTGCGGTTTGAGCATGGGTTCTACGATGTCCTTAGACCGGCTGCAGATAGGCACCACCATGGCATGTTCCTTGGTCTCCTTGTATAGCTTTAGCCGGTCCAGCGCCTTGATTATGTCGCGCCGGACATCAAAGCGCTTCATACCCTGTTGATCAATAGAATATTGTACACTACACTACATTATATAAATGAATAAATATGTGGAGACATCTCACACTATAATAGTGTTTAATTTCAAAACCCAACTACTTTCTAGTAACCCTTAATAATAATAATTCATTCATCATAACTCACTTGTGACGTTTGATAATTTCCCGTGGGAATGAGGAATTTTTCCGCGGTAAAAGGTAGCCTGTGATACTCCCCAAGGTCTATTCTAGAATGCTACGTTTTTAGCTATCTTTATACCAAGTTTCATGGGGGGGCAGGGTATAATGTAATGGGTCTCACCGTGAAGGGTCCGCAGTTGTCGAGCATCCTGCCTTCGTCGTCAAAGATGGTGATGAAGGGCAGGTTGTGCCGTTTGTATGAGGGGGGGGAGGGTATAATGTAATGGGTCTCACCGTGAAGGGTCCGCAGTTGTCGAGCATCCTGCCTTCGTCGTCAAAGATGGTGATGAAGGTTGTGCCGTTTGTATAAGGGGGGGGGGGGAGGGTATAATGTAATGGGTCTCACCGTGAAGGGTCCGCAGTTGTCGAGCATCCTGCCTTCGTCGTCAAAGATGGTGATGAAGGGCAGGTTGTGTCGTTTGTATGAGGGGGGGGGGGGAGGGTATAATGTAATGGGTCTCACCGTGAAGGGTCCGCAGTTGTCGAGCATCCTGCCTTCGTCGTCAAAGATGGTGATGAAGGGAAAGGTTGTGCCGTTTGTATGAGGGGGGGGGGTATAATGTAATGGGTCTCACCGTGAAGGGTCCGCAGTTGTCGAGCATCCTGCCTTCGTCGTCAAAGATGGTGATGAAGGGCAGGTTGTGTCGTTTGTATGAGGGAGGGGGGGGGCAGGGTATAATGTAATGGGTCTCACCGTGAAGGGTCCGCAGTTGTCGAGCATCCTGCCTTCGTCGTCAAAGATGGTGATGAAGGGCAGGTTGTGCCGTTTGTATAA